>CM062818.1:2020970946-2021415390 GCA_031772625.1 Pinus tabuliformis | reverse complement strand
ATTTTAGTATGGGGGATTTACGCAGTGCATTATATTAGATATCATTTTGGGATTCAACTGCGTTAAGTAAGTCATTCAAACGTATGACCATTTCCATGATGAGAGGTAGTCGTAACTGACTAATTTCTCATGATTTTTGAATAGTTCACTTAGCACTCATTGCATCGGTGATGCTCACAGGGTGAAGAAGTGGGATTGAAACTAGTGAAATGTGGAGAACGAATCACATAGCATCAATCATCACTTCCGGGGCTTGCACCCGGTAACCAGGACTTCCCAGGAGGTCACCCATCCCAGACTCCTCTGGCTCAAGCGCGCTTAACTGTGGAGTTTTTCCCCACAATCAAGCCCACTTAGCTTGCTACCCCATTTGCAAAACCTTAGCAAGTATTGTGCCTCATGAACCATTCAAGTAGAGATCCCTTGACTCTTTTTGAATTTAAGTATGGGGGATTTACGCAGTGCATTATATTAGATATCATTTTTGGGATTCAACTGCGTTAAGTAAGTCATTCAAACGTATGACCATTTCCATGAGAGGTAGTCGTAACTGACTAATTTCTCATGATTTTTGAATAGTTCACTTAGCACTCATTGCATCGGTGATGCTCACAGGGGTGAAGAAGTGGGATTGAAACTAGTGAAATGTGGAGAACGAATCACATAGCATCAATCATCACTTCCGGGGCTTGCACCCGGTAACCAGGACTTCCCAGGAGGTCACCCATCCCAGAACTCCTCTGGCTCAAGCGCGCTTAACTGTGGAGTTTTTCCCCACAATCAAGCCCACTTAGCTTGCTACCCCATTTGCAAAACCTTAGCAAGTATTGTGCCTCATGAACCATTCAAGTAGAGATCCCTTGACTCTTTTTGAATTTAAGTATGGGGGATTTACGCAGTGCATTATATTAGATATCATTTTTGGGATTCAACTGCGTTAAGTAAGTCATTCAAACGTATGACCATTTCCATGAGAGGTAGTCGTAACTGACTAATTTCTCATGATTTTTGAATAGTTCACTTAGCACTCATTGCATCGGGTGATGCTCACAGGGTGAAGAAGTGGGATTGAAACTAGTGAAATGTGGAGAACGAATCACATAGCATCAATCATCACTTCCGGGGCTTGCACCCGGTAACCAGGACTTCCCAGGAGGTCACCCATCCCAGAACTCCTCTGGCTCAAGCGCGCTTAACTGTGGAGTTTTTCCCCACAAATCAAGCCCACTTAGCTTGCTACCCCATTTGCAAAACCTTAGCAAGTATTGTGCCTCATGAACCATTCAAGTAGAGATCCCTTGACTCTTTTTGAATTTAAGTATGGGGGATTTACGCAGTGCATTATATTAGATATCATTTTTGGATTCAACTGCGTTAAGTAAGTCATTCAAATGTATGACCATTTCCATGAGAGGTAGTCGTAACTGACTAATTTCTCATGATTTTTGAATAGTTCACTTAGCACTCATTGCATCGGGTGATGCTCACAGGGGTGAAGAAGTGGGATTGAAACTAGTGAAATGTGGAGAACGAATCACATAGCATCAATCATCACTTCCGGGGCTTGCACCCGGTAACCAGGACTTCCCAGGAGGTCACCCATCCCAGAACTCCTCTGGCTCAAGCGCGCTTAACTGTGGAGTTTTTCCCCACAATCAAGCCCACTTAGCTTGCTACCCCATTTGCAAAACCTTAGCAAGTATTGTGCCTCATGAACCATTCAAGTAGAGATCCCTTGACTCTTTTTGAATTTAAGTATGGGGGATTTACGCAGTGCATTATATTAGATATCATTTTTGGGATTCAACTGCGTTAAGTAAGTCATTCAAACGTATGACCATTTCCATGAGAGGTAGTCGTAACTGACTAATTTCTCATGATTTTTGAATAGTTCACTTAGCACTCATTGCATCGGGTGATGCTCACAGGGGTGAAGAAGTGGGATTGAAACTAGTGAAATGTGGAGAACGAATCACATAGCATCAATCATCACTTCCGGGGCTTGCACCCGGTAACCAGGACTTCCCAGGAGGTCACCCATCCCAGAACTCCTCTGGCTCAAGCGCGCTTAACTGTGGAGTTTTTCCCCACAATCAAGCCCACTTAGCTTGCTACCCCATTTGCAAAACCTTAGCAAGTATTGTGCCTCATGAACCATTCAAGTAGAGATCCCTTGACTCTTTTTGAATTTAAGTATGGGGGATTTACGCAGTGCATTATATTAGATATCATTTTTGGGATTCAACTGCGTTAAGTAAGTCATTCAAACGTATGACCATTTCCATGAGAGGTAGTCGTAACTGACTAATTTCTCATGATTTTTGAATAGTTCACTTAGCACTCATTGCATCGGGTGATGCTCACAGGGGTGAAGAAGTGGGATTGAAACTAGTGAAATGTGGAGAACGAATCACATAGCATCAATCATCACTTCCGGGGCTTGCACCGGTAACCAGGACTTCCCAGGAGGTCACCCATCCCAGAACTCCTCTGGCTCAAGCGCGCTTAACTGTGGAGTTTTTCCCCACAATCAAGCCCACTTAGCTTGCTACCCCATTTGCAAAACCTTAGCAAGTATTGTGCCTCATGAACCATTCAAGTAGAGATCCCTTGACTCTTTTTGAATTTAAGTATGGGGGATTTACGCAGTGCATTATATTAGATATCATTTTTGGGATTCAACTGCGTTAAGTAAGTCATTCAAACGTATGACCATTTCCATGAGAGGTAGTCGTAACTGACTAATTTCTCATGATTTTTGAATAGTTCACTTAGCACTCATTGCATCGGGTGATGCTCACAGGGGTGAAGAAGTGGGATTGAAACTAGTGAAATGTGGAGAACGAATCACATAGCATCAATCATCACTTCCGGGGCTTGCACCCGGTAACCAGGACTTCCCAGGAGGTCACCCATCCCGAACTCCTCTGGCTCAAGCGCGCTTAACTGTGGAGTTTTTCCCCACAATCAAGCCCACTTAGCTTGCTACCCCATTTGCAAAACCTTAGCAAGTATTGTGCCTCATGAACCATTCAAGTAGAGATCCCTTGACTCTTTTTGAATTTAAGTATGGGGGATTTACGCAGTGCATTATATTAGATATCATTTTTGGGATTCAACTGCGTTAAGTAAGTCATTCAAACGTATGACCATTTCCATGAGAGGTAGTCGTAACTGACTAATTTCTCATGATTTTTGAATAGTTCACTTAGCACTCATTGCATCGGGTGATGCTCACAGGGGTGAAGAAGTGGGATTGAAACTAGTGAAATGTGGAGAACGAATCACATAGCATCAATCATCACTTCCGGGGCTTGCACCCGTAACCAGGACTTCCCAGGAGGTCACCCATCCCAGAACTCCTCTGGCTCAAGCGCGCTTAACTGTGGAGTTTTTCCCCACAATCAAGCCCACTTAGCTTGCTACCCCATTTGCAAAACCTTAGCAAGTATTGTGCCTCATGAACCATTCAAGTAGAGATCCCTTGACTCTTTTTGAATTTAAGTATGGGGATTTACGCAGTGCATTATATTAGATATCATTTTTGGGATTCAACTGCGTTAAGTAAGTCATTCAAACGTATGACCATTTCCATGAGAGGTAGTCGTAACTGACTAATTTCTCATGATTTTTGAATAGTTCACTTAGCACTCATTGCATCGGGTGATGCTCACAGGGGTGAAGAAGTGGGATTGAAACTAGTGAAATGTGGAGAACGAATCACATAGCATCAATCATCACTTCCGGGGCTTGCACCCGGTAACCAGGACTTCCCAGGAGGTCACCCATCCCAGAACTCCTCTGGCTCAAGCGCGCTTAACTGTGGAGTTTTTCCCCACAATCAAGCCCACTTAGCTTGCTACCCCATTTGCAAAACCTTAGCAAGTATTGTGCCTCATGAACCATTCAAGTAGAGATCCCTTGACTCTTTTTGAATTTAAGTATGGGGGATTTACGCAGTGCATTATATTAGATATCATTTTTGGGATTCAACTGCGTTAAGTAAGTCATTCAAACGTATGACCATTTCCATGAGAGGTAGTCGTAACTGACTAATTTCTCATGATTTTTGAATAGTTCACTTAGCACTCATTGCATCGGGTGATGCTCACAGGGGTGAAGAAGTGGGATTGAAACTAGTGAAATGTGGAGAACGAATCACATAGCATCAATCATCACTTCCGGGGCTTGCACCCGGTAACCAGGACTTCCCAGGAGGTCACCCATCCCAGAACTCCTCTGGCTCAAGCGCGCTTAACTGTGGAGTTTTTCCCCACAATCAAGCCCACTTAGCTTGCTACCCCATTTGCAAAACCTTAGCAAGTATTGTGCCTCATGAACCATTCAAGTAGAGATCCCTTGACTCTTTTTGAATTTAAGTATGGGGGATTTACGCAGTGCATTATATTAGATATCATTTTTGGGATTCAACTGCGTTAAGTAAGTCATTCAAACGTATGACCATTTCCATGAGAGGTAGTCGTAACTGACTAATTTCTCATGATTTTTGAATAGTTCACTTAGCACTCATTGCATCGGGTGATGCTCACAGGGGTGAAGAAGTGGGATTGAAACTAGTGAAATGTGGAGAACGAATCACATAGCATCAATCATCACTTCCGGGGCTTGCACCCGGTAACCAGGACTTCCCAGGAGGTCACCCATCCCAGAACTCCTCTGGCTCAAGCGCGCTTAACTGTGGAGTTTTTCCCCACAATCAAGCCCACTTAGCTTGCTACCCCATTTGCAAAACCTTAGCAAGTATTGTGCCTCATGAACCATTCAAGTAGAGATCCCTTGACTCTTTTTGAATTTAAGTATGGGGGATTTACGCAGTGCATTATATTAGATATCATTTTTGGGATTCAACTGCGTTAAGTAAGTCATTCAAACGTATGACCATTTCCATGAGAGGTAGTCGTAACTGACTAATTTCTCATGATTTTTGAATAGTTCACTTAGCACTCATTGCATCGGGTGATGCTCACAGGGGTGAAGAAGTGGGATTGAAACTAGTGAAATGTGGAGAACGAATCACATAGCATCAATCATCACTTCCGGGGCTTGCACCCGGTAACCAGGACTTCCCAGGAGGTCACCCATCCCAGAACTCCTCTGGCTCAAGCGCGCTTAACTGTGGAGTTTTTCCCCACAATCAAGCCCACTTAGCTTGCTACCCCATTTGCAAAACCTTAGCAAGTATTGTGCCTCATGAACCATTCAAGTAGAGATCCCTTGACTCTTTTTGAATTTAAGTATGGGGGATTTACGCAGTGCATTATATTAGATATCATTTTTGGGATTCAACTGCGTTAAGTAAGTCATTCAAACGTATGACCATTTCCATGAGAGGTAGTCGTAACTGACTAATTTCTCATGATTTTTGAATAGTTCACTTAGCACTCATTGCATCGGGTGATGCTCACAGGGGTGAAGAAGTGGGATTGAAACTAGTGAAATGTGGAGAACGAATCACATAGCATCAATCATCACTTCCGGGCTTGCACCCGGTAACCAGGACTTCCCAGGAGGTCACCCATCCCAGAACTCCTCTGGCTCAAGCGCGCTTAACTGTGGAGTTTTTCCCCACAATCAAGCCCACTTAGCTTGCTACCCCATTTGCAAAACCTTAGCAAGTATTGTGCCTCATGAACCATTCAAGTAGAGATCCCTTGACTCTTTTTGAATTTAAGTATGGGGGATTTACGCAGTGCATTATATTAGATATCATTTTTGGGATTCAACTGCGTTAAGTAAGTCATTCAAACGTATGACCATTTCCATGAGAGGTAGTCGTAACTGACTAATTTCTCATGATTTTTGAATAGTTCACTTAGCACTCATTGCATCGGGTGATGCTCACAGGGGTGAAGAAGTGGGATTGAAACTAGTGAAATGTGGAGAACGAATCACATAGCATCAATCATCACTTCCGGGGCTTGCACCCGGTAACCAGGACTTCCCAGGAGGTCACCCATCCCAGAACTCCTCTGGCTCAAGCGCGCTTAACTGTGGAGTTTTTCCCCACAATCAAGCCCACTTAGCTTGCTACCCCATTTGCAAAACCTTAGCAAGTATTGTGCCTCATGAACCATTCAAGTAGAGATCCCTTGACTCTTTTTGAATTTAAGTATGGGGGATTTACGCAGTGCATTATATTAGATATCATTTTTGGGATTCAACTGCGTTAAGTAAGTCATTCAAACGTATGACCATTTCCATGAGAGGTAGTCGTAACTGACTAATTTCTCATGATTTTTGAATAGTTCACTTAGCACTCATTGCATCGGGTGATGCTCACAGGGGTGAAGAAGTGGGATTGAAACTAGTGAAATGTGGAGAACGAATCACATAGCATCAATCATCACTTCCGGGGCTTGCACCCGGTAACCAGGACTTCCCAGGAGGTCACCCATCCCAGAACTCCTCTGGCTCAAGCGCGCTTAACTGTGGAGTTTTTCCCCACAATCAAGCCCACTTAGCTTGCTACCCCATTTGCAAAACCTTAGCAAGTATTGTGCCTCATGAACCATTCAAGTAGAGATCCCTTGACTCTTTTTGAATTTAAGTATGGGGGATTTACGCAGTGCATTATATTAGATATCATTTTTGGGATTCAACTGCGTTAAGTAAGTCATTCAAACGTATGACCATTTCCATGAGAGGTAGTCGTAACTGACTAATTTCTCATGATTTTTGAATAGTTCACTTAGCACTCATTGCATCGGGTGATGCTCACAGGGTGAAGAAGTGGGATTGAAACTAGTGAAATGTGGAGAACGAATCACATAGCATCAATCATCACTTCCGGGGCTTGCACCCGGTAACCAGGACTTCCCAGGAGGTCACCCATCCCAGAACTCCTCTGGCTCAAGCGCGCTTAACTGTGGAGTTTTTCCCCACAATCAAGCCCACTTAGCTTGCTACCCCATTTGCAAAACCTTAGCAAGTATTGTGCCTCATGAACCATTCAAGTAGAGATCCCTTGACTCTTTTTGAATTTAAGTATGGGGATTTACGCAGTGCATTATATTAGATATCATTTTTGGGATTCAACTGCGTTAAGTAAGTCATTCAAACGTATGACCATTTCCATGAGAGGTAGTCGTAACTGACTAATTTCTCATGATTTTTGAATAGTTCACTTAGCACTCATTGCATCGGGTGATGCTCACAGGGGTGAAGAAGTGGGATTGAAACTAGTGAAATGTGGAGAACGAATCACATAGCATCAATCATCACTTCCGGGGCTTGCACCCGGTAACCAGGACTTCCCAGGAGGTCACCCATCCCAGAACTCCTCTGGCTCAAGCGCGCTTAACTGTGGAGTTTTTCCCCACAATCAAGCCCACTTAGCTTGCTACCCCATTTGCAAAACCTTAGCAAGTATTGTGCCTCATGAACCATTCAAGTAGAGATCCCTTGACTCTTTTTGAATTTAAGTATGGGGGATTTACGCAGTGCATTATATTAGATATCATTTTTGGGATTCAACTGCGTTAAGTAAGTCATTCAAACGTATGACCATTTCCATGAGAGGTAGTCGTAACTGACTAATTTCTCATGATTTTTGAATAGTTCACTTAGCACTCATTGCATCGGGTGATGCTCACAGGGGTGAAGAAGTGGGATTGAAACTAGTGAAATGTGGAGAACGAATCACATAGCATCAATCATCACTTCCGGGGCTTGCACCCGGTAACCAGGACTTCCCAGGAGGTCACCCATCCCAGAACTCCTCTGGCTCAAGCGCGCTTAACTGTGGAGTTTTTCCCCACAATCAAGCCCACTTAGCTTGCTACCCCATTTGCAAAACCTTAGCAAGTATTGTGCCTCATGAACCATTCAAGTAGAGATCCCTTGACTCTTTTTGAATTTAAGTATGGGGGATTTACGCAGTGCATTATATTAGATATCATTTTTGGGATTCAACTGCGTTAAGTAAGTCATTCAAACGTATGACCATTTCCATGAGAGGTAGTCGTAACTGACTAATTTCTCATGATTTTTGAATAGTTCACTTAGCACTCATTGCATCGGGTGATGCTCACAGGGGTGAAGAAGTGGGATTGAAACTAGTGAAATGTGGAGAACGAATCACATAGCATCAATCATCACTTCCGGGGCTTGCACCCGTAACCAGGACTTCCCAGGAGGTCACCCATCCCAGAACTCCTCTGGCTCAAGCGCGCTTAACTGTGGAGTTTTTCCCCACAATCAAGCCCACTTAGCTTGCTACCCCATTTGCAAAACCTTAGCAAGTATTGTGCCTCATGAACCATTCAAGTAGAGATCCCTTGACTCTTTTTGAATTTAAGTATGGGGTTTACGCAGTGCATTATATTAGATATCATTTTTGGGATTCAACTGCGTTAAGTAAGTCATTCAAACGTATGACCATTTCCATGAGAGGTAGTCGTAACTGACTAATTTCTCATGATTTTTGAATAGTTCACTTAGCACTCATTGCATCGGGTGATGCTCACAGGGGTGAAGAAGTGGGATTGAAACTAGTGAAATGTGGAGAACGAATCACATAGCATCAATCATCACTTCCGGGGCTTGCACCCGGTAACCAGGACTTCCCAGGAGGTCACCCATCCCAGAACTCCTCTGGCTCAAGCGCGCTTAACTGTGGAGTTTTTCCCCACAATCAAGCCCACTTAGCTTGCTACCCCATTTGCAAAACCTTAGCAAGTATTGTGCCTCATGAACCATTCAAGTAGAGATCCCTTGACTCTTTTTGAATTTAAGTATGGGGATTTACGCAGTGCATTATATTAGATATCATTTTTGGGATTCAACTGCGTTAAGTAAGTCATTCAAACGTATGACCATTTCCATGAGAGGTAGTCGTAACTGACTAATTTCTCATGATTTTTGAATAGTTCACTTAGCACTCATTGCATCGGGTGATGCTCACAGGGGTGAAGAAGTGGGATTGAAACTAGTGAAATGTGGAGAACGAATCACATAGCATCAATCATCACTTCCGGGGCTTGCACCCGGTAACCAGGACTTCCCAGGAGGTCACCCATCCCAGAACTCCTCTGGCTCAAGCGCGCTTAACTGTGGAGTTTTTCCCCACAATCAAGCCCACTTAGCTTGCTACCCCATTTGCAAAACCTTAGCAAGTATTGTGCCTCATGAACCATTCAAGTAGAGATCCCTTGACTCTTTTTGAATTTAAGTATGGGGGATTTACGCAGTGCATTATATTAGATATCATTTTTGGGATTCAACTGCGTTAAGTAAGTCATTCAAACGTATGACCATTTCCATGAGAGGTAGTCGTAACTGACTAATTTCTCATGATTTTTGAATAGTTCACTTAGCACTCATTGCATCGGGTGATGCTCACAGGGGTGAAGAAGTGGGATTGAAACTAGTGAAATGTGGAGAACGAATCACATAGCATCAATCATCACTTCCGGGGCTTGCACCCGGTAACCAGGACTTCCCAGGAGGTCACCCATCCCAGAACTCCTCTGGCTCAAGCGCGCTTAACTGTGGAGTTTTTCCCCACAATCAAGCCCACTTAGCTTGCTACCCCATTTGCAAAACCTTAGCAAGTATTGTGCCTCATGAACCATTCAAGTAGAGATCCCTTGACTCTTTTTGAATTTAAGTATGGGGGATTTACGCAGTGCATTATATTAGATATCATTTTTGGGATTCAACTGCGTTAAGTAAGTCATTCAAACGTATGACCATTTCCATGAGAGGTAGTCGTAACTGACTAATTTCTCATGATTTTTGAATAGTTCACTTAGCACTCATTGCATCGGGTGATGCTCACAGGGGTGAAGAAGTGGGATTGAAACTAGTGAAATGTGGAGAACGAATCACATAGCATCAATCATCACTTCCGGGGCTTGCACCCGGTAACCAGGACTTCCCAGGAGGTCACCCATCCCAGAACTCCTCTGGCTCAAGCGCGCTTAACTGTGGAGTTTTTCCCCACAATCAAGCCCACTTAGCTTGCTACCCCATTTGCAAAACCTTAGCAAGTATTGTGCCTCATGAACCATTCAAGTAGAGATCCCTTGACTCTTTTTGAATTTAAGTATGGGGGATTTACGCAGTGCATTATATTAGATATCATTTTTGGATTCAACTGCGTTAAGTAAGTCATTCAAACGTATGACCATTTCCATGAGAGGTAGTCGTAACTGACTAATTTCTCATGATTTTTGAATAGTTCACTTAGCACTCATTGCATCGGGTGATGCTCACAGGGGTGAAGAAGTGGGATTGAAACTAGTGAAATGTGGAGAACGAATCACATAGCATCAATCATCACTTCCGGGGCTTGCACCCGGTAACCAGGACTTCCCAGGAGGTCACCCATCCCAGAACTCCTCTGGCTCAAGCGCGCTTAACTGTGGAGTTTTTCCCCACAATCAAGCCCACTTAGCTTGCTACCCCATTTGCAAAACCTTAGCAAGTATTGTGCCTCATGAACCATTCAAGTAGAGATCCCTTGACTCTTTTTGAATTTAAGTATGGGGGATTTACGCAGTGCATTATATTAGATATCATTTTTGGGATTCAACTGCGTTAAGTAAGTCATTCAAACGTATGACCATTTCCATGAGAGGTAGTCGTAACTGACTAATTTCTCATGATTTTTGAATAGTTCACTTAGCACTCATTGCATCGGGTGATGCTCACAGGGGTGAAGAAGTGGGATTGAAACTAGTGAAATGTGGAGAACGAATCACATAGCATCAATCATCACTTCCGGGGCTTGCACCCGGTAACCAGGACTTCCCAGGAGGTCACCCATCCCAGAACTCCTCTGGCTCAAGCGCGCTTAACTGTGGAGTTTTTCCCCACAATCAAGCCCACTTAGCTTGCTACCCCATTTGCAAAACCTTAGCAAGTATTGTGCCTCATGAACCATTCAAGTAGAGATCCCTTGACTCTTTTTGAATTTAAGTATGGGGATTTACGCAGTGCATTATATTAGATATCATTTTTGGGATTCAACTGCGTTAAGTAAGTCATTCAAACGTATGACCATTTCCATGAGAGGTAGTCGTAACTGACTAATTTCTCATGATTTTTGAATAGTTCACTTAGCACTCATTGCATCGGGTGATGCTCACAGGGGTGAAGAAGTGGGATTGAAACTAGTGAAATGTGGAGAACGAATCACATAGCATCAATCATCACTTCCGGGGCTTGCACCCGGTAACCAGGACTTCCCAGGAGGTCACCCATCCCAGAACTCCTCTGGCTCAAGCGCGCTTAACTGTGGAGTTTTTCCCCACAATCAAGCCCACTTAGCTTGCTACCCCATTTGCAAAACCTTAGCAAGTATTGTGCCTCATGAACCATTCAAGTAGAGATCCCTTGACTCTTTTTGAATTTAAGTATGGGGGATTTACGCAGTGCATTATATTAGATATCATTTTTGGGATTCAACTGCGTTAAGTAAGTCATTCAAACGTATGACCATTTCCATGAGAGGTAGTCGTAACTGACTAATTTCTCATGATTTTTGAATAGTTCACTTAGCACTCATTGCATCGGGTGATGCTCACAGGGGTGAAGAAGTGGGATTGAAACTAGTGAAATGTGGAGAACGAATCACATAGCATCAATCATCACTTCCGGGGCTTGCACCCGTAACCAGGACTTCCCAGGAGGTCACCCATCCCAGAACTCCTCTGGCTCAAGCGCGCTTAACTGTGGAGTTTTTCCCCACAATCAAGCCCACTTAGCTTGCTACCCCATTTGCAAAACCTTAGCAAGTATTGTGCCTCATGAACCATTCAAGTAGAGATCCCTTGACTCTTTTTGAATTTAAGTATGGGGGATTTACGCAGTGCATTATATTAGATATCATTTTTGGGATTCAACTGCGTTAAGTAAGTCATTCAAACGTATGACCATTTCCATGAGAGGTAGTCGTAACTGACTAATTTCTCATGATTTTTGAATAGTTCACTTAGCACTCATTGCATCGGGTGATGCTCACAGGGGTGAAGAAGTGGGATTGAAACTAGTGAAATGTGGAGAACGAATCACATAGCATCAATCATCACTTCCGGGGCTTGCACCCGGTAACCAGGACTTCCCAGGAGGTCACCCATCCCAGAACTCCTCTGGCTCAAGCGCGCTTAACTGTGGAGTTTTTCCCCACAATCAAGCCCACTTAGCTTGCTACCCCATTTGCAAAACCTTAGCAAGTATTGTGCCTCATGAACCATTCAAGTAGAGATCCCTTGACTCTTTTTGAATTTAAGTATGGGGGATTTACGCAGTGCATTATATTAGATATCATTTTTGGGATTCAACTGCGTTAAGTAAGTCATTCAAACGTATGACCATTTCCATGAGAGGTAGTCGTAACTGACTAATTTCTCATGATTTTTGAATAGTTCACTTAGCACTCATTGCATCGGGTGATGCTCACAGGGGTGAAGAAGTGGGATTGAAACTAGTGAAATGTGGAGAACGAATCACATAGCATCAATCATCACTTCCGGGGCTTGCACCCGGTAACCAGGACTTCCCAGGAGGTCACCCATCCCAGAACTCCTCTGGCTCAAGCGCGCTTAACTGTGGAGTTTTTCCCCACAATCAAGCCCACTTAGCTTGCTACCCCATTTGCAAAACCTTAGCAAGTATTGTGCCTCATGAACCATTCAAGTAGAGATCCCTTGACTCTTTTTGAATTTAAGTATGGGGGATTTACGCAGTGCATTATATTAGATATCATTTTTGGGATTCAACTGCGTTAAGTAAGTCATTCAAACGTATGACCATTTCCATGAGAGGTAGTCGTAACTGACTAATTTCTCATGATTTTTGAATAGTTCACTTAGCACTCATTGCATCGGGTGATGCTCACAGGGGTGAAGAAGTGGGATTGAAACTAGTGAAATGTGGAGAACGAATCACATAGCATCAATCATCACTTCCGGGGCTTGCACCCGGTAACCAGGACTTCCCAGGAGGTCACCCATCCCAGAACTCCTCTGGCTCAAGCGCGCTTAACTGTGGAGTTTTTCCCCACAATCAAGCCCACTTAGCTTGCTACCCCATTTGCAAAACCTTAGCAAGTATTGTGCCTCATGAACCATTCAAGTAGAGATCCCTTGACTCTTTTTGAATTTAAGTATGGGGGATTTACGCAGTGCATTATATTAGATATCATTTTTGGGATTCAACTGCGTTAAGTAAGTCATTCAAACGTATGACCATTTCCATGAGAGGTAGTCGTAACTGACTAATTTCTCATGATTTTTGAATAGTTCACTTAGCACTCATTGCATCGGGTGATGCTCACAGGGGTGAAGAAGTGGGATTGAAACTAGTGAAATGTGGAGAACGAATCACATAGCATCAATCATCACTTCCGGGGCTTGCACCCGGTAACCAGGACTTCCCAGGAGGTCACCCATCCCAGAACTCCTCTGGCTCAAGCGCGCTTAACTGTGGAGTTTTTCCCCACAATCAAGCCCACTTAGCTTGCTACCCCATTTGCAAAACCTTAGCAAGTATTGTGCCTCATGAACCATTCAAGTAGAGATCCCTTGACTCTTTTTGAATTTAAGTATGGGGGATTTACGCAGTGCATTATATTAGATATCATTTTTGGGATTCAACTGCGTTAAGTAAGTCATTCAAACGTATGACCATTTCCATGAGAGGTAGTCGTAACTGACTAATTTCTCATGATTTTTGAATAGTTCACTTAGCACTCATTGCATCGGGTGATGCTCACAGGGGTGAAGAAGTGGGATTGAAACTAGTGAAATGTGGAGAACGAATCACATAGCATCAATCATCACTTCCGGGGCTTGCACCCGGTAACCAGGACTTCCCAGGAGGTCACCCATCCCAGAACTCCTCTGGCTCAAGCGCGCTTAACTGTGGAGTTTTTCCCCACAATCAAGCCCACTTAGCTTGCTACCCCATTTGCAAAACCTTAGCAAGTATTGTGCCTCATGAACCATTCAAGTAGAGATCCCTTGACTCTTTTTGAATTTAAGTATGGGGGATTTACGCAGTGCATTATATTAGATATCATTTTTGGGATTCAACTGCGTTAAGTAAGTCATTCAAACGTATGACCATTTCCATGAGAGGTAGTCGTAACTGACTAATTTCTCATGATTTTTGAATAGTTCACTTAGCACTCATTGCATCGGGTGATGCTCACAGGGGTGAAGAAGTGGGATTGAAACTAGTGAAATGTGGAGAACGAATCACATAGCATCAATCATCACTTCCGGGGCTTGCACCCGGTAACCAGGACTTCCCAGGAGGTCACCCATCCCAGAACTCCTCTGGCTCAAGCGCGCTTAACTGTGGAGTTTTTCCCCACAATCAAGCCCACTTAGCTTGCTACCCCATTTGCAAAACCTTAGCAAGTATTGTGCCTCATGAACCATTCAAGTAGAGATCCCTTGACTCTTTTTGAATTTAAGTATGGGGGATTTACGCAGTGCATTATATTAGATATCATTTTTGGGATTCAACTGCGTTAAGTAAGTCATTCAAACGTATGACCATTTCCATGAGAGGTAGTCGTAACTGACTAATTTCTCATGATTTTTGAATAGTTCACTTAGCACTCATTGCATCGGGTGATGCTCACAGGGGTGAAGAAGTGGGATTGAAACTAGTGAAATGTGGAGAACGAATCACATAGCATCAATCATCACTTCCGGGGCTTGCACCCGGTAACCAGGACTTCCCAGGAGGTCACCCATCCCAGAACTCCTCTGGCTCAAGCGCGCTTAACTGTGGAGTTTTTCCCCACAATCAAGCCCACTTAGCTTGCTACCCCATTTGCAAAACCTTAGCAAGTATTGTGCCTCATGAACCATTCAAGTAGAGATCCCTTGACTCTTTTTGAATTTAAGTATGGGGGATTTACGCAGTGCATTATATTAGATATCATTTTTGGGATTCAACTGCGTTAAGTAAGTCATTCAAACGTATGACCATTTCCATGAGAGGTAGTCGTAACTGACTAATTTCTCATGATTTTTGAATAGTTCACTTAGCACTCATTGCATCGGGTGATGCTCACAGGGGTGAAGAAGTGGGATTGAAACTAGTGAAATGTGGAGAACGAATCACATAGCATCAATCATCACTTCCGGGGCTTGCACCCGGTAACCAGGACTTCCCAGGAGGTCACCCATCCCAGAACTCCTCTGGCTCAAGCGCGCTTAACTGTGGAGTTTTTCCCCACAATCAAGCCCACTTAGCTTGCTACCCCATTTGCAAAACCTTAGCAAGTATTGTGCCTCATGAACCATTCAAGTAGAGATCCCTTGACTCTTTTTGAATTTAAGTATGGGGGATTTACGCAGTGCATTATATTAGATATCATTTTTGGGATTCAACTGCGTTAAGTAAGTCATTCAAACGTATGACCATTTCCATGAGAGGTAGTCGTAACTGACTAATTTCTCATGATTTTTGAATAGTTCACTTAGCACTCATTGCATCGGGTGATGCTCACAGGGGTGAAGAAGTGGGATTGAAACTAGTGAAATGTGGAGAACGAATCACATAGCATCAATCATCACTTCCGGGGCTTGCACCCGGTAACCAGGACTTCCCAGGAGGTCACCCATCCCAGAACTCCTCTGGCTCAAGCGCGCTTAACTGTGGAGTTTTTCCCCACAATCAAGCCCACTTAGCTTGCTACCCCATTTGCAAAACCTTAGCAAGTATTGTGCCTCATGAACCATTCAAGTAGAGATCCCTTGACTCTTTTTGAATTTAAGTATGGGGGATTTACGCAGTGCATTATATTAGATATCATTTTTGGGATTCAACTGCGTTAAGTAAGTCATTCAAACGTATGACCATTTCCATGAGAGGTAGTCGTAACTGACTAATTTCTCATGATTTTTGAATAGTTCACTTAGCACTCATTGCATCGGGTGATGCTCACAGGGGTGAAGAAGTGGGATTGAAACTAGTGAAATGTGGAGAACGAATCACATAGCATCAATCATCACTTCCGGGGCTTGCACCCGGTAACCAGGACTTCCCAGGAGGTCACCCATCCCAGAACTCCTCTGGCTCAAGCGCGCTTAACTGTGGAGTTTTTCCCCACAATCAAGCCCACTTAGCTTGCTACCCCATTTGCAAAACCTTAGCAAGTATTGTGCCTCATGAACCATTCAAGTAGAGATCCCTTGACTCTTTTTGAATTTAAGTATGGGGGATTTACGCAGTGCATTATATTAGATATCATTTTTGGGATTCAACTGCGTTAAGTAAGTCATTCAAACGTATGACCATTTCCATGAGAGGTAGTCGTAACTGACTAATTTCTCATGATTTTTGAATAGTTCACTTAGCACTCATTGCATCGGGTGATGCTCACAGGGGTGAAGAAGTGGGATTGAAACTAGTGAAATGTGGAGAACGAATCACATAGCATCAATCATCACTTCCGGGCTTGCACCCGGTAACCAGGACTTCCCAGGAGGTCACCCATCCCAGAACTCCTCTGGCTCAAGCGCGCTTAACTGTGGAGTTTTTCCCCACAATCAAGCCCACTTAGCTTGCTACCCCATTTGCAAAACCTTAGCAAGTATTGTGCCTCATGAACCATTCAAGTAGAGATCCCTTGACTCTTTTTGAATTTAAGTATGGGGGATTTACGCAGTGCATTATATTAGATATCATTTTTGGGATTCAACTGCGTTAAGTAAGTCATTCAAACGTATGACCATTTCCATGAGAGGTAGTCGTAACTGACTAATTTCTCATGATTTTTGAATAGTTCACTTAGCACTCATTGCATCGGGTGATGCTCACAGGGGTGAAGAAGTGGGATTGAAACTAGTGAAATGTGGAGAACGAATCACATAGCATCAATCATCACTTCCGGGGCTTGCACCCGGTAACCAGGACTTCCCAGGAGGTCACCCATCCCAGAACTCCTCTGGCTCAAGCGCGCTTAACTGTGGAGTTTTTCCCCACAATCAAGCCCACTTAGCTTGCTACCCCATTTGCAAAACCTTAGCAAGTATTGTGCCTCATGAACCATTCAAGTAGAGATCCCTTGACTCTTTTTGAATTTAAGTATGGGGGATTTACGCAGTGCATTATATTAGATATCATTTTTGGGATTCAACTGCGTTAAGTAAGTCATTCAAACGTATGACCATTTCCATGAGAGGTAGTCGTAACTGACTAATTTCTCATGATTTTTGAATAGTTCACTTAGCACTCATTGCATCGGGTGATGCTCACAGGGTGAAGAAGTGGGATTGAAACTAGTGAAATGTGGAGAACGAATCACATAGCATCAATCATCACTTCCGGGGCTTGCACCCGGTAACCAGGACTTCCCAGGAGGTCACCCATCCCAGAACTCCTCTGGCTCAAGCGCGCTTAACTGTGGAGTTTTTCCCCACAATCAAGCCCACTTAGCTTGCTACCCCATTTGCAAAACCTTAGCAAGTATTGTGCCTCATGAACCATTCAAGTAGAGATCCCTTGACTCTTTTTGAATTTAAGTATGGGGGATTTACGCAGTGCATTATATTAGATATCATTTTTGGGATTCAACTGCGTTAAGTAAGTCATTCAAACGTATGACCATTTCCATGAGAGGTAGTCGTAACTGACTAATTTCTCATGATTTTTGAATAGTTCACTTAGCACTCATTGCATCGGGTGATGCTCACGGGGTGAAGAAGTGGGATTGAAACTAGTGAAATGTGGAGAACGAATCACATAGCATCAATCATCACTTCCGGGGCTTGCACCCGGTAACCAGGACTTCCCAGGAGGTCACCCATCCCAGAACTCCTCTGGCTCAAGCGCGCTTAACTGTGGAGTTTTTCCCCACAATCAAGCCCACTTAGCTTGCTACCCCATTTGCAAAACCTTAGCAAGTATTGTGCCTCATGAACCATTCAAGTAGAGATCCCTTGACTCTTTTTGAATTTAAGTATGGGGGATTTACGCAGTGCATTATATTAGATATCATTTTTGGGATTCAACTGCGTTAAGTAAGTCATTCAAACGTATGACCATTTCCATGAGAGGTAGTCGTAACTGACTAATTTCTCATGATTTTTGAATAGTTCACTTAGCACTCATTGCATCGGGTGATGCTCACAGGGGTGAAGAAGTGGGATTGAAACTAGTGAAATGTGGAGAACGAATCACATAGCATCAATCATCACTTCCGGGCTTGCACCCGGTAACCAGGACTTCCCAGGAGGTCACCCATCCCAGAACTCCTCTGGCTCAAGCGCGCTTAACTGTGGAGTTTTTCCCCACAATCAAGCCCACTTAGCTTGCTACCCCATTTGCAAAACCTTAGCAAGTATTGTGCCTCATGAACCATTCAAGTAGAGATCCCTTGACTCTTTTTGAATTTAAGTATGGGGGATTTACGCAGTGCATTATATTAGATATCATTTTTGGGATTCAACTGCGTTAAGTAAGTCATTCAAACGTATGACCATTTCCATGAGAGGTAGTCGTAACTGACTAATTTCTCATGATTTTTGAATAGTTCACTTAGCACTCATTGCATCGGGTGATGCTCACAGGGGTGAAGAAGTGGGATTGAAACTAGTGAAATGTGGAGAACGAATCACATAGCATCAATCATCACTTCCGGGGCTTGCACCCGGTAACCAGGACTTCCCAGGAGGTCACCCATCCCAGAACTCCTCTGGCTCAAGCGCGCTTAACTGTGGAGTTTTCCCCACAATCAAGCCCACTTAGCTTGCTACCCCATTTGCAAAACCTTAGCAAGTATTGTGCCTCATGAACCATTCAAGTAGAGATCCCTTGACTCTTTTTGAATTTAAGTATGGGGGATTTACGCAGTGCATTATATTAGATATCATTTTTGGGATTCAACTGCGTTAAGTCATTCAAACGTATGACCATTTCCATGAGAGGTAGTCGTAACTGACTAATTTCTCATGATTTTTGAATAGTTCACTTAGCACTCATTGCATCGGGTGATGCTCACAGGGGTGAAGAAGTGGGATTGAAACTAGTGAAATGTGGAGAACGAATCACATAGCATCAATCATCACTTCCGGGCTTGCACCCGGTAACCAGGACTTCCCAGGAGGTCACCCATCCCAGAACTCCTCTGGCTCAAGCGCGCTTAACTGTGGAGTTTTTCCCCACAATCAAGCCCACTTAGCTTGCTACCCCATTTGCAAAACCTTAGCAAGTATTGTGCCTCATGAACCATTCAAGTAGAGATCCCTTGACTCTTTTTGAATTTAAGTATGGGGGATTTACGCAGTGCATTATATTAGATATCATTTTTGGGATTCAACTGCGTTAAGTAAGTCATTCAAACGTATGACCATTTCCATGAGAGGTAGTCGTAACTGACTAATTTCTCATGATTTTTGAATAGTTCACTTAGCACTCATTGCATCGGGTGATGCTCACAGGGGTGAAGAAGTGGGATTGAAACTAGTGAAATGTGGAGAACGAATCACATAGCATCAATCATCACTTCCGGGGCTTGCACCCGGTAACCAGGACTTCCCAGGAGGTCACCCATCCCAGAACTCCTCTGGCTCAAGCGCGCTTAACTGTGGAGTTTTTCCCCACAATCAAGCCCACTTAGCTTGCTACCCCATTTGCAAAACCTTAGCAAGTATTGTGCCTCATGAACCATTCAAGTAGAGATCCCTTGACTCTTTTTGAATTTAAGTATGGGGGATTTACGCAGTGCATTATATTAGATATCATTTTTGGGATTCAACTGCGTTAAGTAAGTCATTCAAACGTATGACCATTTCCATGAGAGGTAGTCGTAACTGACTAATTTCTCATGATTTTTGAATAGTTCACTTAGCACTCATTGCATCGGGTGATGCTCACAGGGGTGAAGAAGTGGGATTGAAACTAGTGAAATGTGGAGAACGAATCACATAGCATCAATCATCACTTCCGGGGCTTGCACCCGGTAACCAGGACTTCCCAGGAGGTCACCCATCCCAGAACTCCTCTGGCTCAAGCGCGCTTAACTGTGGAGTTTTTCCCCACAATCAAGCCCACTTAGCTTGCTACCCCATTTGCAAAACCTTAGCAAGTATTGTGCCTCATGAACCATTCAAGTAGAGATCCCTTGACTCTTTTTGAATTTAAGTATGGGGGATTTACGCAGTGCATTATATTAGATATCATTTTTGGGATTCAACTGCGTTAAGTAAGTCATTCAAACGTATGACCATTTCCATGAGAGGTAGTCGTAACTGACTAATTTCTCATGATTTTTGAATAGTTCACTTAGCACTCATTGCATCGGGTGATGCTCACAGGGTGAAGAAGTGGGATTGAAACTAGTGAAATGTGGAGAACGAATCACATAGCATCAATCATCACTTCCGGGGCTTGCACCCGGTAACCAGGACTTCCCAGGAGGTCACCCATCCCAGAACTCCTCTGGCTCAAGCGCGCTTAACTGTGGAGTTTTTTCCCCACAATCAAGCCCACTTAGCTTGCTACCCCATTTGCAAAACCTTAGCAAGTATTGTGCCTCATGAACCATTCAAGTAGAGATCCCTTGACTCTTTTTGAATTTAAGTATGGGGGATTTACGCAGTGCATTATATTAGATATCATTTTTGGGATTCAACTGCGTTAAGTAAGTCATTCAAACGTATGACCATTTCCATGAGAGGTAGTCGTAACTGACTAATTTCTCATGATTTTTGAATAGTTCACTTAGCACTCATTGCATCGGGTGATGCTCACAGGGGTGAAGAAGTGGGATTGAAACTAGTGAAATGTGGAGAACGAATCACATAGCATCAATCATCACTTCCGGGGCTTGCACCCGGTAACCAGGACTTCCCAGGAGGTCACCCATCCCAGAACTCCTCTGGCTCAAGCGCGCTTAACTGTGGAGTTTTTCCCCACAATCAAGCCCACTTAGCTTGCTACCCCATTTGCAAAACCTTAGCAAGTATTGTGCCTCATGAACCATTCAAGTAGAGATCCCTTGACTCTTTTTGAATTTAAGTATGGGGGATTTACGCAGTGCATTATATTAGATATCATTTTTGGGATTCAACTGCGTTAAGTAAGTCATTCAAACGTATGACCATTTCCATGAGAGGTAGTCGTAACTGACTAATTTCTCATGATTTTTGAATAGTTCACTTAGCACTCATTGCATCGGGTGATGCTCACAGGGGTGAAGAAGTGGGATTGAAACTAGTGAAATGTGGAGAACGAATCACATAGCATCAATCATCACTTCCGGGGCTTGCACCCGGTAACCAGGACTTCCCAGGAGGTCACCCATCCCAGAACTCCTCTGGCTCAAGCGCGCTTAACTGTGGAGTTTTTCCCCACAATCAAGCCCACTTAGCTTGCTACCCATTTGCAAAACCTTAGCAAGTATTGTGCCTCATGAACCATTCAAGTAGAGATCCCTTGACTCTTTTTGAATTTAAGTATGGGGGATTTACGCAGTGCATTATATTAGATATCATTTTTGGGATTCAACTGCGTTAAGTAAGTCATTCAAACGTATGACCATTTCCATGAGAGGTAGTCGTAACTGACTAATTTCTCATGATTTTTGAATAGTTCACTTAGCACTCATTGCATCGGGTGATGCTCACAGGGGTGAAGAAGTGGGATTGAAACTAGTGAAATGTGGAGAACGAATCACATAGCATCAATCATCACTTCCGGGGCTTGCACCCGGTAACCAGGACTTCCCAGGAGGTCACCCATCCCAGAACTCCTCTGGCTCAAGCGCGCTTAACTGTGGAGTTTTTCCCCACAATCAAGCCCACTTAGCTTGCTACCCCATTTGCAAAACCTTAGCAAGTATTGTGCCTCATGAACCATTCAAGTAGAGATCCCTTGACTCTTTTTGAATTTAAGTATGGGGGATTTACGCAGTGCATTATATTAGATATCATTTTTGGGATTCAACTGCGTTAAGTAAGTCATTCAAACGTATGACCATTTCCATGAGAGGTAGTCGTAACTGACTAATTTCTCATGATTTTTGAATAGTTCACTTAGCACTCATTGCATCGGGTGATGCTCACAGGGGTGAAGAAGTGGGATTGAAACTAGTGAAATGTGGAGAACGAATCACATAGCATCAATCATCACTTCCGGGGCTTGCACCCGGTAACCAGGACTTCCCAGGAGGTCACCCATCCCAGAACTCCTCTGGCTCAAGCGCGCTTAACTGTGGAGTTTTTCCCCACAATCAAGCCCACTTAGCTTGCTACCCCATTTGCAAAACCTTAGCAAGTATTGTGCCTCATGAACCATTCAAGTAGAGATCCCTTGACTCTTTTTGAATTTAAGTATGGGGGATTTACGCAGTGCATTATATTAGATATCATTTTTGGGATTCAACTGCGTTAAGTAAGTCATTCAAACGTATGACCATTTCCATGAGAGGTAGTCGTAACTGACTAATTTCTCATGATTTTTGAATAGTTCACTTAGCACTCATTGCATCGGGTGATGCTCACAGGGGTGAAGAAGTGGGATTGAAACTAGTGAAATGTGGAGAACGAATCACATAGCATCAATCATCACTTCCGGGGCTTGCACCCGGTAACCAGGACTTCCCAGGAGGTCACCCATCCCAGAACTCCTCTGGCTCAAGCGCGCTTAACTGTGGAGTTTTTCCCCACAATCAAGCCCACTTAGCTTGCTACCCCATTTGCAAAACCTTAGCAAGTATTGTGCCTCATGAACCATTCAAGTAGAGATCCCTTGACTCTTTTTGAATTTAAGTATGGGGGATTTACGCAGTGCATTATATTAGATATCATTTTTGGGATTCAACTGCGTTAAGTAAGTCATTCAAACGTATGACCATTTCCATGAGAGGTAGTCGTAACTGACTAATTTCTCATGATTTTTGAATAGTTCACTTAGCACTCATTGCATCGGGTGATGCTCACAGGGGTGAAGAAGTGGGATTGAAACCAGTGAAATGTGGAGAACGAATCACATAGCATCAATCATCACTTCCGGGGCTTGCACCCGGTAACCAGGACTTCCCAGGAGGTCACCCATCCCAGAACTCCTCTGGCTCAAGCGCGCTTAACTGTGGAGTTTTTCCCCACAATCAAGCCCACTTAGCTTGCTACCCCATTTGCAAAACCTTAGCAAGTATTGTGCCTCATGAACCATTCAAGTAGAGATCCCTTGACTCTTTTTGAATTTAAGTATGGGGGATTTACGCAGTGCATTATATTAGATATCATTTTTGGGATTCAACTGCGTTAAGTAAGTCATTCAAACGTATGACCATTTCCATGAGAGGTAGTCGTAACTGACTAATTTCTCATGATTTTTGAATAGTTCACTTAGCACTCATTGCATCGGGTGATGCTCACAGGGGTGAAGAAGTGGGATTGAAACCAGTGAAATGTGGAGAACGAATCACATAGCATCAATCATCACTTCCGGGGCTTGCACCCGGTAACCAGGACTTCCCAGGAGGTCACCCATCCCAGAACTCCTCTGGCTCAAGCGCGCTTAACTGTGGAGTTTTTCCCCACAATCAAGCCCACTTAGCTTGCTACCCCATTTGCAAAACCTTAGCAAGTATTGTGCCTCATGAACCATTCAAGTAGAGATCCCTTGACTCTTTTTGAATTTAAGTATGGGGGATTTACGCAGTGCATTATATTAGATATCATTTTTGGGATTCAACTGCGTTAAGTAAGTCATTCAAACGTATGACCATTTCCATGAGAGGTAGTCGTAACTGACTAATTTCTCATGATTATTTGAATAGTTCACTTAGCACTCATTGCATCGGGTGATGCTCACAGGGGTGAAGAAGTGGGATTGAAACCAGTGAAATGTGGAGAACGAATCACATAGCATCAATCATCACTTCCGGGGCTTGCACCCAGTAACCAGGACTTCCCAGGAGGTCACCCATCCCAGAACTCCTCTGGCTCAAGCGCGCTTAACTGTGGAGTTTTTCCCCACAATCAAGCCCACTTAGCTTGCTACCCCATTTGCAAAACCTTAGCAAGTATTGTGCCTCATGAACCATTCAAGTAGAGATCCCTTGACTCTTTTTGAATTTAAGTATGGGGGATTTACGCAGTGCATTATATTAGATATCATTTTTGGGATTCAACTGCGTTAAGTAAGTCATTCAAACGTATGACCATTTCCATGAGAGGTAGTCGTAACTGACTAATTTCTCATGATTTTTGAATAGTTCACTTAGCACTCATTGCATCGGGTGATGCTCACAGGGGTGAAGAAGTGGGATTGAAACCAGTGAAATGTGGAGAACGAATCACATAGCATCAATCATCACTTCCGGGGCTTGCACCCGGTAACCAGGACTTCCCAGGAGGTCACCCATCCCAGAACTCCTCTGGCTCAAGCGCGCTTAACTGTGGAGTTTTTCCCCACAATCAAGCCCACTTAGCTTGCTACCCCATTTGCAAAACCTTAGCAAGTATTGTGCCTCATGAACCATTCAAGTAGAGATCCCTTGACTCTTTTTGAATTTAAGTATGGGGGATTTACGCAGTGCATTATATTAGATATCATTTTTGGGATTCAACTGCGTTAAGTAAGTCATTCAAACGTATGACCATTTCCATGAGAGGTAGTCGTAACTGACTAATTTCTCATGATTTTTGAATAGTTCACTTAGCACTCATTGCATCGGGTGATGCTCACAGGGGTGAAGAAGTGGGATTGAAACCAGTGAAATGTGGAGAACGAATCACATAGCATCAATCATCACTTCCGGGGCTTGCACACGGTAACCAGGACTTCCCAGGAGGTCACCCATCCCAGAACTCCTCTGGCTCAAGCGCGCTTAACTGTGGAGTTTTTCCCCACAATCAAGCCCACTTAGCTTGCTACCCCATTTGCAAAACCTTAGCAAGTATTGTGCCTCATGAACCATTCAAGTAGAGATCCCTTGACTCTTTTTGAATTTAAGTATGGGGGATTTACGCAGTGCATTATATTAGATATCATTTTTGGGATTCAACTGCGTTAAGTAAGTCATTCAAACGTATGACCATTTCCATGAGAGGTAGTCGTAACTGACTAATTTCTCATGATTTTTGAATAGTTCACTTAGCACTCATTGCATCGGGTGATGCTCACAGGGGTGAAGAAGTGGGATTGAAACCAGTGAAATGTGGAGAACGAATCACATAGCATCAATCATCACTTCCGGGGCTTGCACCCGGTAACCAGGACTTCCCAGGAGGTCACCCATCCCAGAACTCCTCTGGCTCAAGCGCGCTTAACTGTGGAGTTTTTCCCCACAATCAAGCCCACTTAGCTTGCTACCCCATTTGCAAAACCTTAGCAAGTATTGTGCCTCATGAACCATTCAAGTAGAGATCCCTTGACTCTTTTTGAATTTAAGTATGGGGGATTTACGCAGTGCATTATATTAGATATCATTTTTGGGATTCAACTGCGTTAAGTAAGTCATTCAAACGTATGACCATTTCCATGAGAGGTAGTCGTAACTGACTAATTTCTCATGATTTTTGAATAGTTCACTTAGCACTCATTGCATCGGGTGATGCTCACAGGGGTGAAGAAGTGGGATTGAAACCAGTGAAATGTGGAGAACGAATCACATAGCATCAATCATCACTTCCGGGGCTTGCACCCGGTAACCAGGACTTCCCAGGAGGTCACCCATCCCAGAACTCCTATGGCTCAAGCGCGCTTAACTGTGGAGTTTTTCCCCACAATCAAGCCCACTTAGCTTGCTATCCCATTTGCAAAACCTTAGCAAGTATTGTGCCTCATGAACCATTCAAGTAGAGATCCCTTGACTCTTTTTGAATTTAAGTATGGGGGATTTACGCAGTGCATTATATTAGATATCATTTTTGGGATTCAACTGCGTTAAGTAAGTCATTCAAACGTATGACCATTTCCATGAGAGGTAGTCGTAACTGACTAATTTTTCATGATTTTTGAATAGTTCACTCAGCACTCATTGCATCGGGTGATGCTCACAGGGGTGAAGAAGTGGGATTGAAACCAGTGAAATGTGGAGAACGAATCACATAGCATCAATCATCACTTCCGGGGCTTGCACCCGGTAACCAGGACTTCCCAGGAGGTCACCCATCCCAGAACTCCTCTGGCTCAAGCGCGCTTAACTGTGGAGTTTTTCCCCACAATCAAGCCCACTTAGCTTGCTACCCCATTTGCAAAACCTTAGCAAGTATTGTGCCTCATGAACCATTCAAGTAGAGATCCCTTGACTCTTTTTGAATTTAAGTATGGGGGATTTACGCAGTGCATTATATTAGATATCATTTTTGGGATTCAACTGCGTTAAGTAAGTCATTCAAACGTATGACCATTTCCATGAGAGGTAGTCGTAACTGACTAATTTCTCATGATTTTTGAATAGTTCACTTAGCACTCATTGCATCGGGTGATGCTCACAGGGGTGAAGAAGTGGGATTGAAACCAGTGAAATGTGGAGAACGAATCACATAGCATCAATCATCACTTCCGGGGCTTGCACCCGGTAACCAGGACTTCCCAGGAGGTCACCCATCCCAGAACTCCTCTGGCTCAAGCGCGCTTAACTGTGGAGTTTTTCCCCACAATCAAGCCCACTTAGCTTGCTACCCCATTTGCAAAACCTTAGCAAGTATTGTGCCTCATGAACCATTCAAGTAGAGATCCCTTGACTCTTTTTGAATTTAAGTATGGGGGATTTACGCAGTGCATTATATTAGATATCATTTTTGGGATTCAACTGCGTTAAGTAAGTCATTCAAACGTATGACCATTTCCATGAGAGGTAGTCGTAACTGACTAATTTCTCATGATTTTTGAATAGTTCACTTAGCACTCATTGCATCGGGTGATGCTCACAGGGGTGAAGAAGTGGGATTGAAACCAGTGAAATGTGGAGAACGAATCACATAGCATCAATCATCACTTCCGGGGCTTGCACCCAGTAACCAGGACTTCCCAGGAGGTCACCCATCCCAGAACTCCTCTGGCTCAAGCGCGCTTAAGTGTGGAGTTTTTCCCCACAATCAAGCCCACTTAGCTTGCTACCCCATTTGCAAAACCTTAGCAAGTATTGTGCCTCATGAACCATTCAAGTAGAGATCCCTTGACTCTTTTTGAATTTAAGTATGGGGGATTTACGCAGTGCATTATATTAGATATCATTTTTGGGATTCAACTGCGTTAAGTAAGTCATTCAAATGTATGACCATTTCCATGAGAGGTAGTCGTAACTGACTAATTTCTCATGATTTTTGAATAGTTCACTTAGCACTCATTGCATCGGGTGATGCTCACAAGGGTGAAGAAGTGGGATTGAAACCAGTGAAATGTGGAGAACGAATCACATAGCATCAATCATCACTTCCGGAGCTTGCACCCGGTAACCAGGACTTCCCAGGAGGTCACCCATCCCAGAACTCCTCTGGCTCAAGCGCGCTTAACTGTGGAGTTTTTCCCCACAATCAAGCCCACTTAGCTTGCTACCCCATTTGCAAAACCTTAGCAAGTATTGTGCCTCATGAACCATTCAAGTAGAGATCCCTTGACTCTTTTTGAATTTAAGTATGGGGGATTTACGCAGTGCATTATATTAGATATCATTTTTGGGATTCAACTGCGTTAAGTAAGTCATTCAAACGTATGACCATTTCCATGAGAGGTAGTCGTAACTGACTAATTTCTCATGATTTTTGAATAGTTCACTTAGCACTCATTGCATCGGGTGATGCTCACAGGGGTGAAGAAGTGGGATTGAAACCAGTGAAATGTGGAGAACGAATCACATAGCATCAATCATCACTTCCGGGGCTTGCACCCGGTAACCAGGACTTCCCAGGAGGTCACCCATCCCAGAACTCCTCTGGCTCAAGCGCGCTTAACTGTGGAGTTTTTCCCCACAATCAAGCCCACTTAGCTTGCTACCCCATTTGCAAAACCTTAGCAAGTATTGTGCCTCATGAACCATTCAAGTAGAGATCCCTTGACTCTTTTTGAATTTAAGTATGGGGGATTTACGCAGTGCATTATATTAGATATCATTTTTGGGATTCAACTGCGTTAAGTAAGTCATTCAAACGTATGACCATTTCCATGAGAGGTAGTCGTAACTGACTAATTTCTCATGATTTTTGAATAGTTCACTTAGCACTCATTGCATCGGGTGATGCTCACGGGGGTGACGAAGTGGGATTGAAACCAGTGAAATGTGGAGAACGAATCACATAGCATCAATCATCACTTCCGGGGCTTGCACCCGGTAACCAGGACTTCCCAGGAGGTCACCCATCCCAGAACTCCTCTGGCTCAAGCGCGCTTAACTGTGGAGTTTTTCCCCACAATCAAGCCCACTTAGCTTGCTACCCCATTTGCAAAACCTTAGCAAGTATTGTGCCTCATGAACCATTCAAGTAGAGATCCCTTGACTCTTTTTGAATTTAAGTATGGGGGATTTACGCAGTGCATTATATTAGATATCATTTTTGGGATTCAACTGCGTTAAGTCATTCAAACGTATGACCATTTCCATGAGAGGTAGTCGTAACTGACTAATTTCTCATGATTTTTGAATAGTTCACTTAGCACTCATTGCATCGGGTGATGCTCACAGGGGTGAAGAAGTGGGATTGAAACCAGTGAAATGTGGAGAACGAATCACATAGCATCAATCATCACTTCCGGAGCTTGCACCCGGTAACCAGGACTTCCCAGGAGGTCACCCATCCCAGAACTCCTCTGGCTCAAGCGCGCTTAACTGTGGAGTTTTTCCCCACAATCAAGCCCACTTAGCTTGCTACCCCATTTGCAAAACCTTAGCAAGTATTGTGCCTCATGAACCATTCAAGTAGAGATCCCTTGACTCTTTTTGAATTTAAGTATGGGGGATTTACGCAGTGCATTATATTAGATATCATTTTTGGGATTCAACTGCGTTAAGTAAGTCATTCAAACGTATGACCATTTCCATGAGAGGTAGTCGTAACTGACTAATTTCTCATGATTTTTGAATAGTTCACTTAGCACTCATTGCATCGGGTGATGCTCACAGGGGTGAAGAAGTGGGATTGAAACCAGTGAAATGTGGAGAACGAATCACATAGCATCAATCATCACTTCCGGGGCTTGCACCCGGTAACCAGGACTTCCCAGGAGGTCACCCATCCCAGAACTCCTCTGGCTCAAGCGCGCTTAACTGTGGAGTTTTTCCCCACAATCAAGCCCACTTAGCTTGCTACCCCATTTGCAAAACCTTAGCAAGTATTGTGCCTCATGAACCATTCAAGTAGAGATCCCTTGACTCTTTTTGAATTTAAGTATGGGGGATTTACGCAGTGCATTATATTAGATATCATTTTTGGGATTCAACTGCGTTAAGTCATTCAAATGTATGACCATTTCCATGAGAGGTAGTCGTAACTGACTAATTTCTCATGATTTTTGAATAGTTCACTTAGCACTCATTGCATCGGGTGATGCTCACGGGGGTGAAGAAGTGGGATTGAAACCAGTGAAATGTGGAGAACGAATCACATAGCATCAATCATCACTTCCGGGGCTTGCACCCGGTAACCAGGACTTCCCAGGAGGTCACCCATCCCAGAACTCCTCTGGCTCAAGCGCGCTTAACTGTGGAGTTTTTCCCCACAATCAAGCCCACTTAGCTTGCTACCCCATTTGCAAAACCTTAGCAAGTATTGTGCCTCATGAACCATTCAAGTAGAGATCCCTTGACTCTTTTTGAATTTAAGTATGGGGGATTTACGCAGTGCATTATATTAGATATCATTTTTGGGATTCAACTGCGTTAAGTAAGTCATTCAAATGTATGACCATTTCCATGAGAGGTAGTCGTAACTGACTAATTTCTCATGATTTTTGAATAGTTCACTTAGCACTCATTGCATCGGGTGATGCTCACAGGGGTGAAGAAGTGGGATTGAAACCAGTGAAATGTGGAGAACGAATCACATAGCATCAATCATCACTTCCGGGGCTTGCACCCGGTAACCAGGACTTCCCAGGAGGTCACCCATCCCAGAACTCCTCTGGCTCAAGCACGCTTAACTGTGGAGTTTTTCCCCACAATCAAGCCCACTTAGCTTGCTACCCCATTTGCAAAACCTTAGCAAGTATTGTGCCTCATGAACCATTCAAGTAGAGATCCCTTGACTCTTTTTGAATTTAAGTATGGGGGATTTACGCAGTGCATTATATTAGATATCATTTTTGGGATTCAACCGCGTTAAGTAAGTCATTCAAACGTATGACCATTTCCATGAGAGGTAGTCGTAACTGACTAATTTCTCATGATTTTTGAATAGTTCACTTAGCACTCATTGCATCGGGTGATGCTCACAGGGGTGAAGAAGTGGGATTGAAACCAATGAAATGTGGAGAACGAATCACATAGCATCAATCATCACTTCCGAGGCTTGCACCCGGTAACTAGGACTTCCCAGGAGGTCACCCATCCCAGAACTCCTCTGGCTCAAGCGCGCTTAACTGTGGAGTTTTTCCCCACAATCAAGCCCACTTAGCTTGCTACCCCATTTGCAAAACCTTAGCAAGTATTGTGCCTCATGAACCATTCAAGTAGAGATCCCTTGACTCTTTTTGAATTTAAGTATGGGTGATTTACGCAGTGCATTATATTAGATATCATTTTTGGGATTCAACTGCGTTAAGTAAGTCATTCAAACGTATGACCATTTCCATGAGAGGTAGTCGTAACTGACTAATTTCTCATGATTTTTGAATAGTTCACTTAGCACTCATTGCATCGGGTGATGCTCACAGGGGTGAAGAAGTGGGATTGAAACCACTGAAATGTGGAGAACGAATCACATAGCATCAATCATCACTTCCGGGGCTTGCACCCGGTAACCAAGACTTCCCAGGAGGTCACCCATCCCAGATTATTTGATCATGACAGGGAGTGCAGACAATCTCATTGAAGAAATCAAGCAGCAGTTATCACATAAATTTGAGATGAAAGACCTTGGAGAAATGTATTACTGTTTGGGTCTAGAAGTTTGGAGAGATTCAAGCCAAACTTTCTTGTCCCAGGGTAAGTATGCTAAGAGTTTGTTGACTAAATTCAAAATGGATAAGTGCAAGGCTGCATTTGTGCCTTTACAGCAGAACAACAAACTTCAGGTGGATGATGGTTCGAAATATGCAGATGCAACATTGCACAGACAATTGGTTGGTAGTCTTATCTATTTGACTACAACGAGACCAGATCTAGCTTATGCAGTGAGTGTTTTGAGTCAATTCATGACTCGACCTCATGAGAACCATTTGATTGCAGTGAAAAGAGTACTAAGGTATTTGCAAGGAACTTTAGACTTTGGTATTTTGTATTCTGACTCATTTGATGTTAGTTTAAAAGGTTATACAGACTCTAATTGGGCGGAAAATTTAGATGACAGAAGATCAATTACAGGTTACACCTTCAGCATGGGATCCAGGGTCATGTCCTGGTGCACCAAGAAGCAGCATAATGTAGCCTTATCCTCAGCAGAAGCAGAATATCAAGCTATGTGTGCAGCAACATGTGAGGCAATTTGGTTGTGCAGACTTCTCGAAGATGCAGGGGAAGAACAGACAAAAGCTACAGTTATCAATTGCGATAATCAAAGTTCCATCAAACTAGCCTACAATCTTGTGTTTCATAAAAACACTAAGCACATAGACACTCAATTTCATTTTGTCAGGGAAAAGGTGCAATCCAAAGATATTTGTGTTGAATATTGTAATTCTTGTGATAATATGGCTGATATATTTACTAAGCCTCTGGGAAGACTGAAGTTTGAGTTGTTAAGGGACACATTAGGTGTTTTTAATAACCCATTCTCCATTAAGGGGGAGTGTTAGAATGAATGGAGATTAGGTGATTATTGTTACATAGTTATGATTGTGCTTTTGTTGGTCATTCAGTTCCTATTATTCAGGGATTTGATTTACTATCCCTAACAAAGTGTATCTATTTATTATTGGAGTTTAATGTGAAGCCTAAGTGACGTATCTGCTTGTAGGAGCTCTTGGTGATCTGCACCTGTGAGTTCCTCTTGTGTTGTTTGCCAATTCATGTCTTCCATGTGCAACTGTTGACAAGAGAGAGAGAGAGAGAGAGAGAGAGAGAGAGATGGATCCAACCTAGATATGGTATGCATGTATACAAAAACTAGCCTATATTCATCTTAACCCCGGATCTATTAAGCATCAAAAGGGATCAAATCTCTTAAGGTGCAACCCTCTTTTTTAATACAAAACTTAAAGAAAAATTTACACCTCAAAGAATTTAATCCCTCTAAATATTTGATAAATCCAAAATTAAAATAAATTTAATGTAGTTTAAAAAAAAACATTTTTTACTTTCATTTATAAATATTAAATACTGAATATAAAGAATATATAACTTATTTATTAAAAAAAAATTAATAAAATAAATATACTAATAATTAAAAAAAACAATAAAACAAAAACAAAAAAAACAAAACTTATTTATATAAAAAATATTTAAAAACATTAAAAAAAACCCAAATAAAGGAAAAAAAATTAATCAATATAATCTAAAATAAATTTAGAATATATTTAACATAAGGATTTATAATTATTTCAAAGAGATTTACCAGGTTAAAAGTATTATAAATATGCAGTCATACTTTCACTTCTAATAATTTTGAAATGACTTTTTTATAATTTTATAAAGATTTTATTTATAATGTATCGATTAAGTTTATTAATTTTTGTGCTTTATTTTGTACCCATTTTTAATATTTCAATGAGTTTGTGGTAATTTACAGGTATTTTTAATAATAAATGTATAAATTAATTATTATTTAATATTTATATTTTTAATATATAAACATATATTTTCTATATAAAATCTAAATATAAGATTTATTTTGCAATCATATTTAGATTATGTAAACAAGTCAACCATCCTCTCTATAATAATATAGATACTATTATTAGCATGTAATATTAACTATAATTGTTATATTATGGACCTGCATTATGATTAAAGTTTATTTTAAACAAAAATATTAACATACTTTCCTATAATATTATGATATAAGATATATTAAATTATTTTATTAATGTAAAAATACATTAAAATAAATTTTATTATAATAATATTATATTTAAGAAATTTGTATTAAAATTTGGAACGATACACTTTATATAAAATTGAAATATTGAACATGATTTAGATTTACAAGTGCAAATAAGTATCATATGATTTAGATTTACAAGTGCAAGTATCATAGAAGAGTGTGGCGATACATGTATATCATGCATTCTTGATATATCTTTCGAGAGATATAGGAGTGGTTGGGAAAGTTATGGAAATTCCAATCATATTTAGAGAAAATCTGGTAAAGATTTTTTTAAATCCAAGTTATAGTTGTTAAACTTCAAAGTTTTAGGTGTCCTAAATGTTTTTGATGGTGCTGAATCCATTTCTACTATCAAAAACACGATTCAAACACTACCTCTACAAGATTTTTTGAAATTTTTTTGACTCCCACCACTTTTTGCTGTCCGGACAACTCGACTCTTATATAATATTAACAAATAAAAATGGTCTATAAATAAAAGATTTAGATTTTGAACAATATATCAAATAAAAGTATTTTTAACTGGAATTATAGTTTATTTTTTCATATTAATTAAAAATAAATGAAAAGAAAAACATGGTTATTACAGACTCTACCAGATAATTTGACATATTAGAAGTCAATGTTCTCTGTATTGCAGCTTAGAAGTCAAAGTTCCACCTATGTGTTGCAACCATATAATTTTTTCCTTAAATATTTGAAATACAACCCGCCAAAAGCACACCCTCTAAAACCTACTACCAAATAAAATATAAAAAAAATGGTTATTATTGTTGATTTCATGGCCCACACCGTAGAGTGAATGTTTCAGCACGTAGAAGTCCTCGTGCTCTGCCTGCCTGTATAGTGGTGAGAGAATGAATTCACTTATACACCCATCATTTTTGCCCCGAATTGGCCATACCAGTCGTCAGGAAATGTAGTGAATGAAGGGTAAAAAAATGCCCAACGAGGCCATAAGAGTCGTCAGCGACTGTAGTGAACAAAGGGTGAAATTAGCGAGTACAAAGGCACAGTGACACCATTATTCCAAGATTTGTAGCAACAAGAATTTTCTACCACAGTGAAACCATTATTTTAAGATTTGTAATAACAAGACTTTTCTACCAGAAATTTGAGTGGATGGAAACCCTAGTGAATGTTGAATAAATAAATACTATTACACACAGGGAACGTTGAACCTGAGTCTGCACTTCATCTGCATATGTGGTGACGGTCTCGATGAATTCCAGAGCTCTCTTGTTTCGATCTTCCAGAGAAGAATTCATCTCAACTTCCGGCAGTGTACTCGTCATAGCAAAATCCCGAATAGTATCACCGATAACTAGGGCGGCTGGTGATCTTTTGGGGAGACCTCGGTGGTCTGGTCGGGGAGAGCCCAGAAGTATAAGAGTAGAGACCGTATCGTCTCTTGAATCTTTGTCTCAGGAAAATCATACGCTAAACAAACTCAACACAGCAGCGTTAGTAACTTCCAGATATCTATTCGCTATAGATTTCTGTTGTGATCTCTCCCACATACAAAGAGTGGAATTTATAGAGAAAGCAGCTCATGGAAATGAGCGACTAGTCAAAAACACGCGTACTATACTACTAATTTCGTCCTTATCGCAGTCAAACGTTGAAAAGTCAAGGAAGCTGGTATGAGTAGCCCACCTCTCACGCCGGTGTTTCACCCTTTCGCCCGGCAGGCCGCTGGTTACAGATGATTCCAATCCAATTTGCTTGAATGACACGTAATCAATACAAAGTAGTAGAGCAAACAGGGCCCAACTGTCGGATTCCAGCGTGCTGTGTCGGGGGCTGTATAGTGGAAACGTGAATCTAAGTTTTCCACAATTGAGTTAGCCACAACTACTCGATCTTATCAACGGACTAATAATGAAGAAGTTGGATGAAAAGTGTAAGAATTTGATTTATGTGTTATTTCCCCAATCTAATACTTTCAAGTTGGATATTAATATTTAGTTTTATTTTTACATTTTAAGAAATTTGGTGATTATTAGTCATATCCTTATCAATAAAAAATTAAGTTAGTTGTTTTTAGTATGATTTTTTGGAAGTTTTTTATGGTTTAATTTCACTAAAATCTAGCAAGAATCTATTGAAATAGGTGTTAGTTATTTTTAGTATGATTTTTTGGAAGGTTTTTTTGGTTTAATTTCTCTAAAATCTAACAAGAATCTATTGAAATCACAAGTTTGATGGGTGCTCTAAGATTTTTTCAGTGTGCTAATTTTATAATCCATATATAGAATAAAAAAAACAATTTAAATAACACAAATCAAAATTTCACCCCAAAAATTTTTGCTGACACAAAAAATTCAAAAAATCATACTGAAAACAACTCCCAAATCAAGTAACAAATCAATAAAAAAATTATTTCAATCTCATCTAAAATTATTATACGTTCATCTTGGTGTAGTTCTAATTGTTCTTTATGTTAGAACAATCTTCTTTATCTAAGGGCTAGGATGAAACTAAAAATAATAACATTTTTATTAATATTAAATTAAGATAATGAAAAATATTTATAATAATTAAATATTTTAATTATATATATATATATATATATATATATATATATAATTTTGAATTATATATATATATAATTTTGAAGTGAAATAAATTGCAGTGGATTTATTAAAATTCAAGAAAATTAACCTTTTTATAGTACCACTAAATTTATATTACCCCTATTTTAATTAAATATATTCTTTTGTATATATTTTATATTTCTTTTACTTATTTTATTAATACCATTTTATCCAAACAAACTCTCATATTCTATATCATTTATTAATTCTAATTGTATAAAATGTGGAAAATAATAAATGAGAGGTTGATACCGGGGAGGGTATGTTCATTAGGGAAGATGATAGAGTCAAGGGGTGGCACGTCATGGAGGAAGGGGGCAACAACAAATATGATGCAAAGATTATTGTCGGGACCTCATCTAGACAATTATGGATAGATTGGTTATCGCAAAGTGTGTGAGGCAGGAGGAACATCCAGAGATTATCACATTGAACAAGATGCACTATTTTCAGTGCCATACCCAGGAACGTGTGGTGCTGGTCTGGTGCGGCCAGAATCTACTCTCTAAGAAAGTTGAAAAGTTGGAGGCCTGGATGGCCCATTTCGAAGAGCATGTGCAATGTGACTTCTGCCCTCCACTGCCTCCTAGAATAACCCCAGACAACCCAACCTCCATCACTTTTGACAATTATGTATCTTGTTTGTCTTCTGGTGTTTCTGGCCCTTTCAGTTGTGGTCTTTGTTACTTTCTATTGTTTTGTTTTATTGTCACTTGCTACTGGCAATAGTCAATAAACATGGTCAAGACAAAGTACCTATATTTTTGTTAAAGATGTACATTTTTTTTAAATAATAAGAAACCAATTTAAAAAAACATATATATTGTAATTAATAATATCATAATTAAAAATAAAGTTATTAAAAAAAAATATTTACAAAATCTACATGATATACTAACAAAATCAAATTATCAAACTATATATATATAAAATAAAATAATGAAATAATAAAATCATTCTTAAATTATTTAATTAAAAAAAATATACATTTTTATTTTTATTTATAAATATTAAATTTGAAAAATATATAATTTAGTTATTAAAATAAAAAAAATAATTAATAAAATTTATATATTAAAATTTAAAAAACTCCATTAAAAAAAACAAAGCCAAAAACAAAAACACACTTAAAAAAAGTCCATTAAAATGCAACTTACAAAATAGAGAAGGAGGAATTAATCTATAATTTTTTTTAGAATATGTTCAACATGAACCATTTACCATTCTTTCAAAAAGATTTACCATGTTAAAAGCACAATAAGTATGCATTCATAGTTCACTTGTGATTTATTTTGGAAGGACTTTTTATATTTTGTAATTATTTTATTTATAAGGATTTTTTATATTTTGTAATTATTTTATTTATAAGGTATTAATGTTTTTTTTTCTTATTTTATTATTATTATTATTATTTAAATATGTTTATGATTATTTATTATTTTTCATGATAAATGTATAAATTAATTATTTATATTTTTAATATATAAATATATATTTTCAATATAAAATTTAAATATAGGATTTTTTAACAATATCTAGATTATAGAAACAGGTCAATAATATTATTTATAATAATAATATTATCTATAATTTCCCAATAGGAGTTTCTATATCGACCCTACGTGGATGTATCGATGTTGACTTTAATTCGCTAATAGGCATCTCTATATCGACCCCAAGTGGATGTACCGACGTACACTTTAAATTTCTAATATATTTGTTCATTTATTGACAGTCGCAATTGGGGCCCAAGGGAATATTCTTCGTCTGAGTCATCCATCGATCGTTGTGGTGACGCTAAGCATGAAGTGGTGGAAAAGGAAAATAATTTTGTTGGGTGGGAGAGTGGGGTGGATGGGGTTAGGCAGCCCTACAAAGCATTGATAACATCTGCAATATATTTAATAGAGAAACTATGTAAGAAAATTATTCAAAAAAAAGTATTTAAAAGGGAACTATTTCAAACCATTAAATAAAAGTCTTTTTTTTAACTTAAAAAAACTATTTATCAAACTATTTAATAAAAATGGGTGGTGGATGTCCATGGGTCTTGGATAGATGGTCATCGAATGTTTTGTTAAGGCACTTTGTGATGTGGAGTCATTGGTTCAATTCCGTGCCTCTACCAAGGTGATATATTGGACCTGATGAAGATATAGTCCTGCCAAGCTTACAAAAAAAATGGTGAGGAGAACGTTGCAGTAGAGGAGAGGGTTGAACGATTCAACTCGACAGATTGAAAATATGGGTGTTTGGCCATGTAGCCCGTAACGTTGTAATTTACGGAAATTGAATCAGTTTCATGGTCCTGCCAAACTTACAAAAAAAATGGTGAGGAGAACGTTGCAGTAGAGGAGAGGGTTGAACGATTCAACTCGACAGATTGAAAATATGGGTGTTTGGTCGTGTAGCCCATAATGTTGTAATTTACGGAAATTGAATCAGTTTCATGATGCTGCGAGAGTCCTTAAAAGATTAAAAAAAAATTACACTCAGTTTACTCTTTATCTGTTTTTCTCGCACCTTTGTGAATTTTTGGGCACCCTGGTGTTTGTCTTCCTTGGCGTCTGTGTTGAAATTAATGGAGAATGTAATATTGGAGAAAGTTCGTTCATCAGTTGTGTGTGAGTCTTAGTTTAGGAATTAGTTCCTATATTTTAGGTGGTTGTTCTAACTCTCCTATTTGCATGTAATCTATATATTCTTGATGATTAATGATGATTGTGTAGAGCGTTCTGCCATAGGCAGTCTCCAAGTGAAGTTCCTCACCTGTGAGCTGCACAGTTTCTTGAATATATGATTGTTTATTCCATTTTAAACATGGTATCAGAGGGTCAGGGTTGAGTTGAGTCAGAGCTAGTGTGCTTTGTTGATTGGGTGAGTGCCTAAATTGTAGAATTGTGGCCCGTGGTGGCTGGTACGAAAGAGGGATGGCGAGGAGGCGAGGTGTCATGCCCCTACACCTGCGGTAGTCTTTCAACCGCTTATAGCGAGGTGCGGCACCACCGAACACTTTCTTTTCACCAATACTTATGTTCGTGGACTACGCCTAATTCACTTTCTCTTACTTAGTTTGTGTTTCGCAACCAAGTATTATTATGTTTATCCTTTATACCAATGAACACCCATACTCATTCATTATCAACAGCAATTATAAACGAAGAAGAAAATTGCACAGTATAAAGGGAGGGGAAACTCCCTGAACAATGAGTCTGCCCGAATCAATATATTATATAATCTTCACTTTTACAAAGTACAAGCTAAATCTTGGGAAACCCCAAATTTACACTTAGTCAATTTTACAATCAAGGCAAAACTGCCTTTACACACCTTTGTGCACACCTTGCATGGTGGGTGGGTGCTCCCCCGAGCCACCAAGACACCCCCGTCATGTCTCGACACAAATCGACACTTCAACCCACCATGGGCACACCTTGCCCAACTTTCGCCTTAACTCCAAGTTCGTTCACCTAACGTACGCTCAATCAAGAAGTGTGCATGAGATATGCGCTCTTTTCCTTCTTATTTCTACGCACAAGTCTTCATCTTAAGCTCTATGCGAAGAGGCTTGAGTTGAATGAGCTTTTGATGCTCCAAAACGCATAACATATAGGCTTCATGGCATGTGGGTGGGTTGCCCAGCCGACCGCCCCCACAATTCCATACACACCCCTTTGAACGCCATGTTAAGTCGGCCTCGCCCTCCATTGCATGTCGACCATACTCCATCGCATAGCACCCCAACCGTGGGTATAAACCAACGCAACCACACTTGTCGTTCACCATCGTCGCAAGTGTTCGTCGCTCGTCCGTCGCAAGTCCTCCGTCGCTCGCATAACCGGTTGTAGAAGTTGGTCGCACTGTCGTGCACGACCACCCGTTGCACAACCATCGTTTGCCCGTGCGCGGGCCCAGGTCACCCGGCGCCCAACCACGTCGCACAACTCCGAAGGCCTTACATCCTCCTCCACTTGAAATCGTTGTCGTCCTCGAAAACATACCATCCTGGTATCCATCCACCAAGATCATCAAATATCCATGATGTCAACTCCTCCACATCTGTAAACATCTCTGCATCATATGTAGAACCACCGTCTCCACCATGTCTCGCCTCAGCAACCATCTATCACCAAGACTACCATACCAAGGTATACACCTCATCGATATGTCATACCCCAGAGATCATCTCAATCCATGATCATCAACCACCTTGTCACAATCTCCACATGCTGCTCCCCATCACGGAAGGCTGGTCCCTCCATCCAAGCTACATGCTCACTGCAACATCTCGTGTCGACCTCATCATGTGTAATGTGAACTGTTGCCATGATACTTCAACATAATGCTAACACATCTCTGCACACTTCACGATCCCATGTCTGAATAGTTGGGTAGCTAATCCAACTGTCACGCTCAAACCATGAAAGTGAACATCCTCATGCCATCTTTTGTGGGGAAAAATTCCTATTTAGGACGATCCTATCCACCTAAGGTGTGACAGCGCCTTAGGAACAAAAGAATACAGCTATCATGATTTCTTCCTTTATGAAATATGAAAGAGAGGAGATCGGCAGACTTACCGTTGTCTTCCGGTTGTCCCTCGAACTAGATCCTCTTCTCTTTGTGTGTCCACAGCTACTTGCCTCCTCGCTTGATCAAGAGAACAACTACTTGAATCCCACGAGATCACAAGAGAACAACTACCTGTGATAAGAGAACAGCTACTTGCAACAAGAGAAGAACACAATACAAAGGCAAATACACATATTCATAAATGATTCAGGATTAGAAGTAAATCAAATATACCGATGCAATCATACAAAATACACCAGCATATAGGAAAGAATCAAGATAGCTTTATTGAAAGTAACAGGGTTCAGGAAGAGATACAACCCACAGGGCTCCAATCCAGCATCTCCTTCCCAGCAGAATGGAATTCCTTCTTTAGCTCCTTTCAAAGCATAACACACCCAATGTTTCTAGCCACAAACCAACAGCAATTCTTTGCAAATACTAAATTCCAGCCTCCCTAGACCTCATGAGAGAGATCTATATATAGGAGTTTTGGAGAAAGGATGAGTCAGCTTGAGGCTGGTATGAAGCTGACTAGTGTCCTCTCCCACTTCAGTTCTTGAGTCCACTTGGAGGTTCTTGCTTCCACTTGGAGATTTGGAACCTCTTACTCATCACCAGTCGAATTCCCTGATCCAAGTGTCATTTTGGAAGCTTCCTGGGCATTGACACCTTGAGGAATGACTCTGCCACTTGTCCAAAATCGCTCAGCGCAGGTAGCCTTCTTTGCAGTTGACATTCAACGCAGGTAGACAGTGGAGCAGTTGACATTCAGCGCAGATGCTCAGTGGAGCAGTTGACATGATCCAGAATTGCCTTGTTTTGAGTGTTTTTAGGTGGAGAACTTTTGTGAATTGCTGTGGTTACTTGGCCTTGTTCCTCTAGGGGTAGGAACAACATGTTTAGGGACTTTGGATCCCTTGATTATTGACATTTCATGCTCAGTGATGCCAGGCACAAAAATGTCTATAACAGTTGCCCCCTAAAGTATGAGGCTGTTTATCGGGTGAAATGCTTTATCCAGGAGGGTCCGAAGTTCATCCATCTGCTGGGAGGAGACCTGTAATAAAATACAATACAATACATTATGATTCATTCTGCTTTCATGATCTAGCTGAGGCGGGCATTCGCATGCTCAGCTTTATAAATTCATTTTTTGTACATAGAACAGACGATCGTCTGATGGTAGACTGATAATTTTGGTGAAAATTATCATCCTTTGAGTAGGATGATCATCTGCTGCAATAATGTACATGTCAAATGTCTTTATATTTCCTGAATATATACCGCGGCCCGGATGGATGAAACTAGATCCGGGGTCTTCAAACTCGTTCGATCTTCACTCTAAGTACAAGTCGATCCATGTGAGAATTGCGCTGAAGTCGAACATGGAAAGACATCGCTTGATTACCGGTCAATGATGTAAACCGTTAACAAGCGCGAGAGGAATCACCGATAATGATAATGACCCTCAAGGTACTGCAGTACAATTCACGTGGTGTGAATAAAGGACTTAGCGTCGAACACCACGCAAAATCTTCTGGTCGAAGGTCATTGATGTATACCTGTCGCCGGAAGTGAGAAACTTTCCATTGAGGCATGCAAGCTTCAAAGTACTGAAGGGGTTGTTCCTAGATCAACTCCTTGGATAATGAGCTGATGTCGACAAGGAGCGATCCGTCAAAGGAGGGCCTTAATGAATCCCACATCAGTGACACGGAACGGAGCTAATGATTTTAATGGAGGTGAAAACAATCTGTGACATATGATTCAGGGTGGCGGTCATGAATGGATGAAGGATAATGTATGGCAGTGGATGGGACCCGGTTGACTCTTTCTGAACGACTTCTCTTGAACATATGGTGACACTGATGCGATGGATCGGTAGCATTACCCCAAATATGGATGGTATGGCAAGACCATGGTGATGTGACCGGTGAATGAAACAACCCAACCCGAATGTGATACGGAGGAAAAGTGTCATGTTCAAGAGCGACCTGCTACCATCAAAGTTTTCTTGATTCTTCCCAGTTTTTCCCCAGTCATTACTGACCAGTACCTCTTTATTTTTGTCAAGCTTGAGGAGGATAACATATGCTTGTTCTATAACCTGTCCTTCGGGCAAGCCCATCGCTATGTTTTAACGAGCCTAGCGATAGGGAAACTCGTTCTCGTCTAAAGACAAGTTTGTCGCTATTTAATCATTTTAACGAGTCTAACGACAAGGAAAACTCAGTCCTTTTCATATTTAGGGAGTCTGAAAAGGTACATAAAGTTAACTCCAAAATTCCTTTTTCGTCATCTAATCCCTTAAGTCCGAAAAAGTATAAAACAATACAGAAGGGATGAGTTTTCGATAATTTTAACGAGCCGAATAAAACAAGCACTCGACCTTTTTGTGCAATAATCCCTCAGGTCCAAAAAGATTAAAATCTAGAGGAGGGATAGCTCTTCCGGTCCTTTAACGAGTTGGAAGGCCAAAACTCGGCAATCTTTTCATATTTTACGAGTCAGTTGAAAAGAGCTTAAAGAAGACTCGTCTTTTGAGGAACGAGTGATAAACAGGGATAGCAACTGATTCCAGGTACAGGTTGGAATTTTCCAATCACGCTAGTGTCACAAGGATGGCTAGGTGAAATCACTCTTCGCAGCTTTTCCTCAAAATGGGTAAACAATCATATGGAGGTGAACGATCGGCGAAATGAAAGTGGAGGTGGCAGGTGCAAACACGACCAAGGCTTTTATGGCTGATAAATTACATTCACAGTGGTTATTTACCAGGATAGGTTCATTTTTTAGATAAAAATGAGCTTAAACTCTGGAGGAAACATTGCTCACTGCTTATATTTATTTTTTAACGCGCATGAAGACCGCATTAAAACTGCTCGGATCTTGCATTTATTTTTTAACGAGCATGAAATTTATGCTAAAACTGCTCGATTACCCAGTCATAAGATAAGAGTGTCTCATGAAAGATCCCATTTTTTATAGAGCTTGCGCCTTACCAAAGCTATGCTCCCTCTCATCCTTTCTTTATGCAAGTTCGGAAACAGCTAACCTAAAAAACAGATAAATAACTGCTCTTTCCTTGCACTCCAAAAGGTTTGCATGCCCCCAGGTATAAAATACAATTTCAAGGTTGCCCCTCCTCCTTCTCACCTCTGCTTTTATTTGGGTGTTCACAGCTACTTGTCATCTTGCTAGTCCAATTTTAACGATACTTGTCTTCTCGTTAATTTTAACGGGTCTATACGATACTTGTCTTCTCGTCAGCCCAACTTTCAACAAATTTTTCGCAATATCGCAAGAGAACAGCTACTTGTGACAAGAGAGCAGCTACTTGCGACAAGAGAAGAACACTACTCAAAGACAAAACATTTGTGTTACTGAGGGAGGCTTACCTCTTTCTGGTTACCCAAAGATTGTCTCGTTAAATAAAACACTTCCTTGGCCTACCTTTTTCAGGTTACCTAAAGATTATTTCGTTAAACAAAACACTTCCTCGGCGATGTCTACCGAAATAGAAAAAGGTGAGTGACGACCCCCGCCCTCTCACATAACTTTGACAAAATAATCTTATTCCAGAACAACCCCTCTTCCAACCACGGACGGGGTACGGATGCATGCCCCCTGGGTTCCAGTCATATCCTCCCGGATTACTCGCGCTCATCAGGAGGACGGACCGTGGGTTGAGACACTTCTTGCATGAATAGACCATTTAGGGATGGCACATGACTATTTGCGATGTGTGATCCGGGAAACGAAAGTTGGTCCACGAGCTTGACCATTCTTCCTTCATGCGGAAAACACATTACTCTAAAGAGTGAGGAGACTACAGCTCCCATGCAATATATATAGTCTCGTCCAAGGAGTAGGTTATAATCCAAGGGTCCTTGAACGACCATCACGTTCATTTGAACGGTCTTCCCTTTCAATGTTATAGGCACATTGGGGAGGATCCCTAAAGGTCGACTGGTTCCTTTACCAAAACCTGATAGATTTCTCATCTCAGGTAAAAGCACCGGCGAACCAAGCGCTTTCCAAGCAATAGAGGAAAGGATACTCACAGATGCCCCCTCATCAATGATAGTGCCAGCCATTACCATTTTGTATATCTGACAAATAATTCTGAATGGCACACTGGCTGGAAACCGAGGTCTGCCTAGTTGGTTCCAATCAAAGGACACAACCAGGTTGCTTGGTGGTGGGACCGAATATACGGCCGAATAGCGCTCTGATGAACTTCCTTCCTGCGACAAAGGAATGGTGGCATTGCCCCCTTGATCATCAGAGTCAGTACTGATGAAGAGAACTTGGACGGTGTCGTCTGTATTCTCCTTTGTGATGGTGTCATTCGAAGATGGAGCCTCTGAAGGCAAAACCGGGTCAACTGCCGTATCAACCTTTTGACTTTCGTCAGGCATGGATCCAGACGGTTCTTCTTCAATGACAGGTGCTTCAGCTGACCATCTAAGTGGCTCAGCCGGATTCTCAACTAGTGAGGGACTTGGCAGGAGTCTTTGATATCTAGGAGGAAGATTCGCTCGTAAAATCGGACGATCTTCCAGAACTCTTTTTGCCTCGTCTAAGAAGGGACAACGGTGGATGGCGTGATTGCCTTCACACAGTCTGCAGGGAAATTTAACTTTCCCATTCTGTCTTGGAGCTTCACTCCCACTAGTTGAGGGTGAGCAGTCGACATGGCTATCAGAGGTCGATGCTCCCGAATTGTGCAAACGGGGGGACCAGTCTCTTAGTATCTGTGGGATACAGGGACAATCTCTATGGAAGTGGTCTCCCTTGCATATGATGCATGGTGATTTAGGCCTTACAAGTGTGGTGTGTGGATTTTTGTTAGATGACATTTGCTTTCCCCCAGTCGCCTTAGGCTCCTTCTTCTTCTTTTCTTTCTTCTTCTTTTCCTTCTTCTCCTTAGGAACCCGATTTTTTGATCGACCAGTTCCATCAAGCGAAGAGGAAGGAGGGGAGGAAGATGAAGTAGAAGGCTGGGAGGCAACTCTTGTCTGATCTAACTGTTGACTCGACTGTTCAGGAGTGGTGGTATTCTGAACGACATTGGTCGAAAAGAGCCAAACTGGTAGGCCAATTGTCGGTCCTGGAAGCGACAATGTGGCCATGTGGGGTGCACCAACATCTCCCCAAGAGGAGAAGGGACTAGGATTTCCACCCAAGGGAACTCCTTGGTTGGTGTGCTCCATCTTTTCAACCTAAAGACTAATGCAGGATTAAAGGGTGATTGTTTCGTTTAAAATAAATTGTTAACGACGCTTTTAGACACAACTTGCTTTTTCAGTTTTAAAGAGTCGAGAAAAAGCTAAAGATGACTCTAGTCTCCTTCGATGTTTTAATGAGCCCGAAGTGACAAATGCTTGGATGGACTTTTTCTGTTATAGAGTCTGAAAAAGGCCAAAAGAAACTGCTCTGGAGACCTAGGCAGAGGGTGTGCCAAACCTTTCGCAAAACCACAGAATACTTTCTACGGTACGGGTGGTCGATCTTCGTGAATGCTGTGTTCACTGCATTGCGATCAGTAAGGCGGCCGACACGGCTTCCTAAGGATAAAAGATATATGCCTATAGGGGTCTCCCAATATATACGCGACGGTACGTGGGAGCACAATCTGTATTAGCGCCACCGACTCTCAGGAGGAATCACCCACCTTCTTCGAGATCGACAGTCACTATGTTTAACGACGCCGGAACACGTCTCTAGCCTAGACCTCTATGTTGTGCATTATGTTACAAAGCGTTGTTAGATTCATTCAGTTTATTGTAGGTTGATCTTTTTAAAGTTTGCCTTTCAAGGTTCACCACGAGATGTATGATACAAATTCCTAAATGCAGTCTAAGATGATAAGCAAGCTTTACAATCTTTCAACTTTGAAAATCCTAGCTACTAAGGGAAAAGAGAGCGACTATCTTTTCTCAAAGAGAAATCAGCACACTCTAATTCACTCTCCCTAAATCCAACATGCAAACTTATCAAATGCAAAATGCACAATGCAAGTGTTTGTTTTCACTTTCTTAGTATAAATGCCTACAAAGAAAGCTTTTTGCACAACTTTGAATTTGCTTTTACAATGATCAAAATAAACAAGTTCACTTTCTTCGAAATCAACAAGGGTAGAAGAGATTACAATCACTTTGCGATTTTCGAAATAAAGACTCGTTTTGATACTTTGAAAAGAACAAATTCAAACCAATAAGCAAAAGTAAAACTATAATCAATCTGAACAATCAGCCAATGAACTCTCTTCTAAGATCACTCTCAATTAGATCTGAATCAAAGGCTACAGAAAGACTACTTTACTCATGCAAAGGAAGACTGTAAATGACGCCACAAACACATAAAAACATTCACAATATTTTTTTACAAAAATTGGGGCGGAATTCAGGCAAAGAAAAGGGTTATCAGACTAGTACCTACTTGGTTAAAGGCTGCAAAAAACAGAGACCAAAACAGGGCAAAAGAGGACAAAGAACCCCAGCTGCACAAGGCCACACTGGTTCAGCGCAGGTCCAACACTGTCAGTTTGACATTCAGCGCAGGTAGCCCCTTCGGGACCTGCGTTGAAATGCAGACTGCCTTCACAGTGCCTGCACTGAAGAGAGAAACTCTCGTTTCTCTTGGTTTCTGGGTCACAAAATGCTCAAAAATTGACTGTTTCAGGCCAAATCAGAAACACAAGCAAGGTATAAACAGAGGGATGCTTTGATAGGGTACTAAAGACTATCACAAGGATCAATCAAATCATTTGTGGATCTAGTTTAGATCATAGAAAAGTCCAACATACTGGATCAAAGCAGCAACTTTTACTTTGCATCCGGGAAAGATGCAGTTCAAGAGTAGCTGTCAAGTCTATGAAGTAAACAAATGATGGAAACACAAATGAAATGAATAAACAAGTTCTTCCCCAGCGGAGTGACAACGCCTTAGCAACAAAAGAATACAGCTATCATGATTTCTTCCATTATGAAATATGAAAGAGAGGAGATCGGCAGACTTACCATTGTCTTTCGGTTGTCCCTCGAACTAGATCCTATTCTCTTTGTGTGTCCACAGCTACTTGCCTCCTCGCTTGATCAAGAGAACAGCTACTTGAATCCCACGAGATCACAAGAGAACAACTACCTGTGATAAGAGAACAACTACTTGCAACAAGAGAAGAACACAATACAAAGGCAAATACACATATTCATAAATGATTCAGGATTATAAGTAAATCAAATATACCGATGCAATCATACAAAATACACCAGCATATAGGAAAGAATCAAGATAGCTTTATTGAAAGTAACAGGGTTCAGGAAGAGATACAACCCATAGGGCTCCAATCCAGCATCTCCTTCCCAGCAGAATGGAATTCCTTCTTCAGCTCCTTTCAAAGCATAACACACCCAATGTTTCTAGCCACAAACCAACAACAATTCTTTGCAAATACTAAATTCCAGCCTCCCTAGACCTCATGAGAGATATCTATATATAGGAGTTTTGGAGAAAGGATGAGTCAGCTTGAGGCTGGTATGAAGCTGACTAGTGTCCTCTCCCACTTCAGTTCTTGAGTCCACTTGGAGGTTCTTGCTTCCACTTGGAGATTTGGAACCTCTTACTCATCACCAGTCGAATTCCCTGATCCAAGTGTCATTTTGGAAGCTTCCTGGGCATTGACACCTTGAGGAATGACTCTGCCAATTGTCCAAACTCGCTCAGCGCAGGTAGCCTTCTTTGCAGTTGACATTCAACGCAGGTAGACAGTGGAGCAGTTGACATTCAGCGCAGATGCTCAGTGGAGCAGTTGACATGATCCAGAATTGCCTTGTTTTGAGTGTTTTCAGGTGGAGAACTTTTGTGAATTTCTGTGGTTACTTGGCCTTGGTCCTCTAGGGGTAGGAAAAACATGTTTAGGGACTTTGGATCCCTTGATTATTGACATTTCATGCTCAGTGATGCCAGGCACAAAAATGTTTATAACACTATCAGCAGTTGTTTCTCAAAACATCCCGTCACATCCTCAACTCGATCAAGAATCCATCTCCATATAAGTAAGCCATGCTCAGGTCCATGAAGTAGTCCTCATCTCATCTGCAACATGCTGGTCATGATGTTTGGTGTCAATGTGCTGCATGAAATCAGCCACATCTATCCCAACATCATCCATATCTCCTCAAAGTGAAGAGATCATCTCATCAATCTCCAACTCTCGGTGTGTCAGATCCATGTCCATGAAGCAACCTCCATCATATCTGCAATGTGTCACTCCTAAAGTCTGCCACAGAAACAAGTATACACCTGTCTCATATATCCATGTGATGTCCATGATCATAGATCAATCAGCTCCCATGTGTCAAAAGTAGTCGAGTCTCGGCTCAACCCATGCCCAAGTGTTGCCACCAAGGCGTCATCATCGTTGTAACTCCATTGCTCCAAAGTGTCCCCAAGTCCACCATATATGAAGTCCCCAAAGGTCACAACAATCTCATGTCATCATGAGCTCCCTAAACCATCCCCAACCAACACCTCAACAAGCATACAAGTCTCGGCCCAAAGGTCTCTGCAAGATTCCTCAGCTCTCCATGTAGTAGGAATGCTCCATAGTCTGCTCACAACTCCATCCAAGTCCATGGCCTTGTTGTACATAAGTGCACAATCTTTCCATCGACTCATAAATAATAAGTCTCCATGTCACATCAGCAAATCCACCTGCACAACATCCCTGCCTTGGCACTCCCCATTGGATGCCCATAAGTCACACCTCTACAAGTGCTCTTGCATCATGTCCCTGCCTAAGACTGCCATGCTTCATGTCTCCAACCTGATGTCCATGACTAAGTTGTCCATGTAGTCCAATTAAGTAGACCCATCACAACAATAGGTCATCTCATCCAAGTCTTCTATCTTTGTTTTAGTGAACTCGGTCACCCAACCATATCATCATCATCATGAGTCCCTTCCATCATAGCTCCCCCACTAAAGGTTCCACCAAGACTATCTCTTGGTCTCGGCCATGAGAAGTCCACCCAAGCATCATCATACCTCAAGTGTGTGCCCTCCAATCTATCCATGAGTCATGCCGGGCACTTAGCCAATTCTCCTTGTGGCTAAGGCATGACCCAATCCTCTGCAATGATCATTATGTTCCTCCCTTGTCACGGGCCGTTGCACCTTCTACCATAAGGTCACAAACAACCCCAACAAGTCCTGCAACAGTGAAAAATCCTTGCTTCTCCATACAAGGTCTCATCATAGACATCCATGGTAAGATGCTCCCCTGCATCGGCAAACTGACTTTGCTCTTCCCTGCATACGGTCCATCTACCAAATTCTCAAGTGAAACACAAGTATCAATACTTACTTCATCATCATCATGAGGTTCCTCCATGTGAGTCTCCTCATCCATCCATGTCTGCAAACTGCACGATCCTGGTTCAACTTGATCAATCTCAAGTTCATCCTCCATCGTTGTCACATCTGCAACATCTTCAATCATCATGGTTTCCTCTTCATTGTTAGCACAATCTGCAACTTCACCTTGCTCCACTGTCCAACCAAGTTGAAGAAGTTCGTCTTCAACATTCTTTTCCAAGACTTCAAGTTCCTTTCGAATCCGGGGGTTCTCTTCTTTTATCCGCTTCAACCTGTATAAGGTAAGCAAGAGCTTCCCTTCGCATTCTTCCAACCCTGCCATTTCTTGTCGTTTAGCTTGGCCCAGGCACTAAGCTTCACCCTTGCTAAACCTGTTTCATCATTCACCAACTTCACCAAGTTCCCTGCAACCATGAACCAGCCCTTGTTCCACTTGTATGTGAAACTCGCTTCCTTCACCTGCAAGTACCTGCTTCCACTGTCACTTCGTCACGAGCAACCTTGCTCACCAGCTCCAATCAAGCTCTGATACCAACTATCACGCCCCTACACCTGCGGTAGTCTTTCAACCACTTATAGCGAGGTGCGGCACCACCGAACACTTTCTTTTCACCAATACTTATGTTCGTGGACTACGCCTAATTCACTTTCTCTCTCTTAGTTTGTGTTTCGCAACCAAGTATTATTATGTTTATCCTTTATACCAATGAACAGCCATACTCATTCATTATCAACAACAATTATAAACGAAGAAGACAATTACACGGTATAAAGGGAGGGGCAACTCCTTGAACAATGAGTCTGCCCGAATCAATGTATTAAATAATCTTCACTTTTACAGAGTACAAGCTAAATCTTGGGAAACCCCAAATTTACACTTAGTCAATTTTACAATCAAGGCGAAACTGCCTTTACACACCTATGTGCACACCTTGCACGGTGGGCGGGTGCTCCCCTGAGCCACCAAGACACCCCCGTCAAGTCTCGACACAAACCGACACTTCAACCCACCATGGGCACACCTTGCCCAACCTTCGCCTTAACTCCAAGTGCATTCACCTAACGTACGCTCAATCAAGAAGTGCGCATGAGATATGTGCTCTTGTCCTTCTTATTTTTGTGCACAAGTCTTCACCTTAAGCTCTATGCGAAGAGGCTTGAGTTGAATGAGCTTTTGATGCTCCAAAACGCATAACATATAGGCTTCATGGCATGTGGGTGGGCTGCCCAGCCGACCGCCCCCACAATGCCATACACACCCCTTTGAACACCATGTTAAGTTGGCCTCGCCCTCCATTGCATGTCAGCCATACTGCATCGCATAGTGCCCCAACCGTGGGTATAAACCAATGCAACCACACTTGTCATTCACCATCGTCGCAAGTGTTCGTCGCTCGTCCGTCGCAAGTCCTCCATCGCTCGCATAACTGGTCGTAGAAGTTGGTCACACCGTCATGCACGACCACCCGTCGCACAACCATCGTTTGCCCGTGTGCGCGCCTGGGTCGCCCGGCGCCCAACCATGTCGCACAACTCCGAAGGCCTTACACGAGGGGCTGAGGAAGCATGGATTTTTTTTCTTTGAAGTAAAGAGAGCAACGTTGTTTTTTAATCAAATATATGCACTACCCAATTAAAACTTGGTCAGGGATTAGTGCGGGTTTGAATCTCATTCACGTGCTAATCAACCATCCCTTACACGATTTGCAAGCAGTGTGCCCAGAAAGCGCAGAACCATTGTGTGACAGTTGCGTTGTGGTGGATCATTGGCGGGCAGCTGGAATTTCAAATCGACGTGGAGGGCAAATTTGATTATGGACTAGTCTGAGTCTGCAGTGGCAGCATTCGTTGATGCAGATCTGAAGATCGAAGTGTGTGTGGTGGAGGACCAATCCTGAGGCCAGCGTGGTGGGTGTGAATCCGTGGTTTTGTATGTGCATTTAGGTGAGCATGGACAACTAAATCCTAAATGAAATCGTAGAGACGGTGGAGGAGATTCGATCTACATTGCTAAATCAATTGTTACAGCAGGAGCGTGGTGCAGCGTAAGAGGTGAGCTGGTGGTGGTTGAGATCGAGATCGTTGCAGGTGTGTGGTGCTTTCTCACATATCTGAGACTCTATCATTGTGCAGGTCGATCTTCAGGTGGATTAGTGTGGGCTGTGGGATCTGATGGTAGCAGTGGTATCGTTCACTGCATTATCCTTCATTTGGTATTGTTGACTTCATTATCGTTAACTGAAACCATAGCCGTGGTATGTAGATCAACTTAGTGGATTCCTCTTAAAAGCAGCCATTGTCTATCGAAATGTGAGATCTATCAAGCCTCCACAGTTTTCAATTTCGAGCATGCCCTTAAATAGTTTGTCTCCATATAACCTCCGCCCCTAACTCACGCCAATCTTGGTCGATTGCCAAGTTCTGCAAGGCAAGGGTTTTTGTTAAAGGTGTGATTTGCATTTTTTTTTAATGTATGCATATGAAGTCGATTCCCAATCTTGGTTGAATCGAATGCCGATATTTTTTTATTAAATGAGATTGAATTTGCTAGTTTGGAGATCAATATTGAGATCGCTAGTATTGCTCAACAAGTACCAAATTGCATTAGAAGGTGCTTTGATTATTTGTTGGTTGAAATTGTTGGCATTTTACTAATGTTGTTGAAAGCATCTCGATTGTTGAAGAGTGTGGATTTTGTGTTGGATCCATAGATCGGTTTGTCACGATGAATAATCAGATGGTAGAGGCGTACTTGAATGAGATAAATAAGCTCAATGGGTCCAATTATTTTAATTGTAAATTCAAGTTGCAGATCCTGCTGGAGTGGCAAAGTGCGTGGGATATTGCAAATGGGGAGGAATTGAAGCCAATTGCAGCAGGAGGCGGAACAACTGCAACAATTCAATATTGGGATAAGAGGGAGAACAAGGTGAAAGTGTTGTTGAAATTGTCAGTGAAAGATTGCATTATCCCTCACATTAGAGAGTGTAAATCAGCGAATGAGATGTGGACAACTCTCAAGGATTTGTTCTAACTCTTATATTTGCATGTAATCTATATATTTTTGATGATTAACGTTGAGTGTGTAGAGAATTTTGTGAGAGGCAATCTCCAGGTGAAGTTCCTCACCCATGAGTTGCACAGTTTCTTGAATATATGCTTGTTTATTCCATTTTTAACATGGTATGAGACCGTAAGGGTTGAGTTCAGTCAAAGCCAGTGTGCTTTGGTGATTGGATGAGTGCCTAAGTGGCAGAATTGTGGCCCCTAGTGGCTGGTACAAAAGAGGCATGGCGAGGAGGCGAGGCGCTGAGGAAGCCTGAATGTTTTAGAAGAATTAGGTTTGAATTATTTAAGGAGATGTTAGGAATACTAGTGAACCCTTTCTCCATTAAGGGGGAGTGTTGAAATTAATGGAGAATGTATTATTGGAGAAATTTTGTTCATTAGTTATGTGTGAATCTTAGTTTAGGAATTAGTTCCTATACTTTAGGTGGTTGTTCTAACTCTCCTATTTTCATGTAATCTATATATTCTTGATGATTAATGATGAATGTGTAGAGCATTTTTCTATAGGCAGTCTCTAGGTAGAGTTCCTCACCCGTGGGTTGCACTGTTTCTTGAATATATGATTGTTTATTCCATTTTTAACATGGTACCATAGCGTCATGGTTGAGTTGAGTCAGAGCCAGTGTGCTTTGGTGATTGGGTGAGCACCTAAGTGGAAAAATTGTGGCCCCTGGTGGATGGTACAAAAGAGGCCTGGTGAGGAGGCGAGGTGTCGAGGAAGCATGAATAAAGAAGAGCAAGATTCTCTCCATTAAAATGGAGGAGAATGAATTGGTCGCCGCATTCATCTCTTGGATCAAGGAGCTCAGAAATATGGTGCCTGATATAGGGGAGATAGTATCGAACACTGATCTTGTCACAGTTACCATGAATTGTATGACTGATGATTATCTGATGTTATTACAGGCCTGAATGCAAGGGAGAAAGACCCCAATTTCAAATAATTGACAGGGATCCTGATGCAAGAGGAAGAGAGGCAGATGACTCTGAAACCCGAGAATTCAGATCTTGCATTAATGGCAAAGAAAAATCCTTTCAGAGGGAAGACAAGTGCAAGACAGAAAGGCGGAGGTACACCACAAAGAAATCGACCTCAAGGTATGTCTTCAAATAGATGTGATTCAGGAACCAAATATTTTTATTGTGGTAGAGTTGGTCATATTGCTAGGAATTGACATAAGAAGAAGCTTGATGAAGGTCGATAGAGACATAAGAAGCATGCAGGGAACTTTGTTGATGAATATTAGAATCGAATCTCAGCCTGTTCGTATCTAATTTTTCTTTCTCTGCTAAGAATGATGAAGCAGAAACTTGGTTTGTGGACTCAGGAGCTTCGACTTGCATGACAAGTAACAAACATTGGTTTGAAAATTTTAAAGAAACCAGAAATGGTGCTAATATCTACCTTGGTGATGATAGAGGGTACCAAATTAAAAGGTATGGAAATGTTCATGTCGTATTGCCTGATGGTAATATTGGGCCTATTCAAAATGTAATGTATGTACCCAAAATTAAAAAGAATCTGATCTCTGTTTTTATGATAATAGATAAAAATCTTAAGGTAGAGTTTTTTAAATCTTATTGTGTTATTAAGGATTTTTTGGATCATATGAAGCCAATTGCATTAGGTATTCGATTTGGAGGTTTGTACAAGTTGAATGTAAAGAGCACACCACACCAAGCTTTGACTTCATCAGTTATGACTGCAAAAAATTTGTGGCATTAAATATTTGGTCATATTAATTTTCATAACCTGCTGGTACTTCAGAAACGAGGTATGGTCAATGGTCTCCCTATTTTGAAAAATGTTCATGTTGATTGTGAAGCATATGCTCTTGGGAAGATACATTGGATGATTTTCCCTCCAATTTAGATAGAAAGAAGAGAGATATACTAGAGCTTATGCACACTGATATATGTGGGCCAATGCAGACAAGGTTATTAGGAGGTGCCTATTATTTTTTGCTATTTGTTGATGATTCCATGAGATTTACGTGGGTATATTTTCCCAGAAATAAGAATCATACTTTTGAATATTTTAAAGAGTTCAAAAGCATGGTTGAAAAATAGACAGGGAAGTTCATCAAAATTCTCTGCTCAGATTAAGGGGGAGAATACAAGAAGGTTGGTTTCATCAAATATTGCAAGGACCATGGGATAGTTCAGTAGTTTACAGTACCCCACACTCCTCAAAATAAGGGGGTTTTAGAGAGGAATAACAGAACCCTTGTGGAGTGTGCATGCAACATGTTAAAATGTAAGAACTTGTCTAATGGTTTTTGGGCAGAAGCAATAAATACTGCATTCTATTTAAAGAATATGAGTCCAACAAAAAGCCTAATTTTAAAACCCCATTCAAATCTTTATTAGGATTTAAGACTGCATTTAATCATTTAAGAGTTTTTGGCTTGAAAGCTTTTCCTAATGTTCCAAAGGAGGATAGGAAGAAATTGGATTCAAAGGCCATTAAATGTGTTTTTATTGGGTACTGCATAGAGTTTAAAGCTTATAAATTGTTTAATCCCTCTACTCATAAAGTGTTTGCAAGTATAGATGTAGTATTCCATGAGCAGGTCGATGATCAAAACCATGATAGAGGCAATGAAGAATGGCACGTTCCTTTGTTGGCAGAAGATGGAAGTGATGAAACAAGGGACAACCATGAGAAACAACAAAAGGAGGAATCTGATGGTAAAGATACAGTCAGCAGGAAAAGTCCACCAAGAGATGATCAAAACAGATTTGGGGTCAGTCCACCACTAAGGAGATCAAGTAGGCAAATTCAATTGCCAACAAGATATAGGGATCATGCTCTTATAACTAGTATGTTAAATGTTGTTGAACCCTCAAATTATAAAGAAGCAAATCAATATGATGAATGGAGGGCATCCATGGAAGAGGAATATGAGTCAATACTTAAGAACAAAACTTGGGATCTAGTTGAACTACCTGAAGGAAAACAACCCATAGGTTGCAAATGGTTATACAAGCCTAAATTTAAAGCAGATGGTAGTATAGACAAATATAAAGCTAGGCTGGTGGCAAAGGGGTACTCGCAGAAAGAAGGAATAGATTATGAGGAAACCTTCGCCCATGTAGCTAAATTAAACACAATTAGAATGTTAATTTCTTTAGCTACCAAACATCATTGGATGATACACCATCTAGATGTGAAATATGCTTTCTTAAATGGTGAATTAAAAGAAGAAGTGTATTTAATGCAACCTGAAGGGTTTGTTAAACAGGGGGAGGAACATTTAGTCTGTAGATTGAGGAAAGAATTATATGGTTTAAAATAGGAACCCAGGTCATGGTATGAAAAAATTGACTCATTTTTCCTATAGCATAGTTATAAGAGGAGCAAGAACAACCCTAATTTGCATATTGTGTTTGATGAAAAGGGGCAAATTGTTTTGATTTATTTATATGTAGATGATATTTTATTACAGGAAATGTAGATGAGCTCATTAAAGAAATCCAAGTGTAGATGTCATAGGATTTTGAGATGAAAGACCTTCGAGAGTTACACTATTGTTTGGGTCTTGAAGTATGGAGGGATTTTGGCTAGACTTTTATGTCTCAAGGAAAGTATGTAAGGAGCATATTGAAAAAGTTTAGAATGGATCAGTGCAAAGCTGCCTCAGTGCCTTTACAACAGAATGTCAAACTTTAGAATGGCGATGGTTCTAAGGAGGTGGATACAACACTATATAGACAACTGGCTAGGAGTTTGATTTATCTAACTACAAATAAACATGATTTAGCTTTTGCAGTTAGTGTTTTAAGCCAATTTATTTCAAAGCCTCTTGATATTCATTGGGTTGTAGCGAATGGCGTCTTAAGGTATCTTCAAGGAACCTTATACTTTGGTATTAAATACACTGATTCGTTTGATGTTATATTGACAGGTTTTTCAGATTCAGACTGGGTTAGAAATCGAGATGACTGACAATCCATAACAGGTTATGCATTCAATATTGGGTACGGGTCATTGCATGGAGCATCAAGAAGCAGAACACTGTATCCTTGTCTTCAGTAGAATCTGAGTATCAAGAAATGTGTGCAAAAATGTGTGAAGCGGTTTGGTTGAGGATACTTCTTCATGATGCCGAAAAAGAATAAAAATATGCAATAATTATCAAATGTCACAACCAGAGCTCAATCAAACTTGCAAACAATCAAGTGTTTCACAAAAACGCATAGCATATTGATACGTAGTTTTACTTTGTTAGAGAGAAGGTTCAGTAAAAAAAAATTATATTGAATATTGTAATACTTGTGATAATGCTATAGACATTTTTACCAAGCCCCTTGGAAGAATTAAATTTGAATTATTTAGGGAGATGTTAGGAGTACTAGTGAACCCTTTATCCATTAAGGGGGAGTGTTGAAATTAATGGAAAATAAATTATTGGATAAAGTATGTTAATTAGTTGTGTGTGAGCCTTAGTTTAGGAATTAGTTCCTATGCTTTAGGTGGTTGTTCTAACTCTCCTATTTGCATGTATTCTATGTATTCATGATGATTAATGATGAATGTGTAGAGCGTTTTACCAGAGGCATGTCAGGAACTTCACGTATGAGTTGCACAATTTCTTGAATATATGATTGTTTATTCCATTTTTAACAGTATGCTCCTAACGTCGGCTCAAGGTGATGTGCGTTGCTTTGCTTGTTGTTTGTGTCATCAAAGTGAGTAATACAATTACCGCCTGCATGTTTTGATATTAATATTTTTGTGAATCTGTTTAGTATTTTGATGTGAAAAAAATGCTTCGGAAAGTAGCATACATAAAGTTTTGTACAGAAAGTAAAACATTTGTTAAATATTTTAATGTGTATAGATTGCTCAACATAGTCCTTCATTGAAATTTTTTGCAGAGAATTGTAAATATAGTGGTGAAATGTTTTCTTTGTTAAATGTGTAGTATCAAGATTAAAAAAACAATAATAATAAACAATGTTATCATTCATTCAGAGGGAAAAAATTGAGATTATTTCCTTAAATAAGATAAATACAAAATACTAATTCAGAAAATAACAAGGTAGCAATTGTGTTAAAAAAAGGGATGTCTTACACAAAGTATGGTAAAAACTTTGAGAATTTTTGCAAATAATAATTGTCTGGAATAGTTATAGAGGTATGGGTGAAACCCCGTAGTGAACAAAGTATGTATTCATTTCAAAATTTCAAGTGTTAAATTTCCATAAGGAAATCTCTATCTCATTAATCAAATATGATATTACATATATAGAGAAAGTGTTGTCTCAAGATAAGAAAACTATCTTGGACACACACTCTGTTGGTTGAGAGAATATCTCAACCACACACAAATATAGGAAAAAAAAATAGGAACAGACTCCTCTAGATAGAAAGAATCACAACTAAGACAAGTAGGAATTACATATTCCAACACACACCCTTAATGAGTACTTGTCTCGATATCAATCTACAAAGTCTAGTTGTTGTCAAATATAAAAAAACAATATGTTGATGTCCATATAAAGGAGCAACCATCCACCAAAATACATGGGTGCTATCTGCTACAACCGCTAGTGTACTAGGATACCCTTCACATACATGGTTCTATCAACCATTATAACTGCATCAAATCCCCCTCCAATATCATCATCATGGGTTTTATCGGATCACCCTCAACCTTGCCACCAAGGGTTCTCAGCCACCAAAGCCCAACTCATCCACCAGGGCTTAACACAGCCACGAAGGCTCAACTCAGCCATGAAGGCTCAACACAGCCACCAAGGTTCTCCAGCCGCTCTAGGCCACAAATTTTCCACTAAGAGCACTCTAGCCACTAAGGCTCACCAAAGACCGGACTCAACTATGTCGAGGGTTTTCTCAGCTCACCCTCAACCATGCCAAGGGTTTTTCGGCTAACCATAAACCATGCCTATAGGAATCCCTACCCCACTTCACTATTACACATGGTTTCCGGCTTACCACAAACCGATACTGCAAAATGGTTTCTGGCTAACCACAAACCTTCAATTACAAATTGGTTTTAATATTACCACAAACTTTATGGGGGTACATATGACTTATCAGGTTTACATTACACGCTCCAACTCTTGGATTTACCAGGTACATACTTTACAAAGATCACTACAAAACATCCTAGACTTGCTTACTAATCAAATGTGTGACTCATAATACAACATGCTAGTGAGTCTATTCCACAAACTCACACTAAATCACACAAACTTAGTTGTCCATCATCCTTTAATTTTTGATGCAGCTCCAACCATCCCCTAATCCCATCTACACTGTCATGTATTCATCATATCTGTTTATTAAGAATTCCTCCAAAATAAATTGTCTATTGTTGGAATGGCCAGTTCCAACAGAGACACAAATGTGTGACAATAGTTGGCCAAACTAAATTCCACTATATTCTTTTAACCAGAATTACATCACCGACATAACACTTTCTAAAAAATAAATTTTAACAATGACGTTATCTAGGTGAAAAATCGGCTCTCCAAACTTGGTTCTAAGGCTCTTATGACAGATTGGCAGACAGGCTCTCCAAACAATGCCAACATATCTTCGTTGGTATTGCCAACAACTCGGGTCCTCCAAATGACGGAAGATCAATGATCTGAAATGATCATAAACTAAAAACTGATGTAGAATTGATTAGCCATTATTGAATTGAATGTTAACAGAAAGTGCAGAAATCGAGGAAAACTACTCAAGAAGAACACTTTATGACAATTGATTAATCATAAAAACGATGCATAACATAAGTGAAAACAGTAAAAACATAGTTATACCGGACAACGAGATTGATGACGGAGTTCATCCCTGATGGACTACGTCTCCAGGTCCGCTTTCAAGATGGGCAATCGTTTTTATTAGGAACGAGAAGAAGGTGTTGATTACACAGAGATTTGATCAGGCTGAATGTGCACACAAACACTTCTTATCACTATCATTAGATAGCCCTCTAAACCATCTTTCCAACACTTCTTACAGTTTCCAAAACCGACCCTGGATGCTCCCGTAACACTGAAAATAAAACTACCTACAACCTTCAGAATTTGCAAGCAAAAGTAAAAAAACCACTCTAATGTCCTCAAAGAACTAAATTCTCTCTTATAGGCCTGTAAATAAATTAAGACTTCCTTCACTGAGTCTAGGGATGAATTTAGCCTAATTTGGGTTCATAAGGTTCGGTCTTGTTATGGTAGGACACCTTAGTTGTTGGTTTGCATGGCCATCACATTAGTTGTTGACAAACTGTTAAGAAAAACCCAAAATAAACTATGGTCTATCCTCCAAACCGTTGGCGGTTATTGAACTGCGCACTGGATAGTTGGTTTCCATGTGACTAGGCTGCATGCCTTAACGGTCATCTGGCTGACTGCCACCTACGCGGTTTCCTCCGACGGTTCCGGTTGACAGTTGCGGTGAGTTCACATGCTTTGTCACCATTTACAACCTCCGTTGCAAACTCTAACCCTGACGATTTGACTTCTATTCCCATGCTCACTGTTTTGATTTCTTCGCATGGTTACCTCCAAACGCCAACCTCCAACGGTTATCACTTTTCTGATCAAATGTCTGTCGCTACGGTCTCCAAGCCTGGCGGTTAGGACTGTGTTATTACAATTTGTAATGTTTTGCATTGTAAAATGAATAGGCCGTGAATTTATATGGCGAGGTTTTGGTCTAGGCTTAGGTTTAGGGTTAGGAATTTTAATCACATAGTTTGATGCAATAGGTTAGGGTCATTAGGATTAGGCTTTTAGACATAGGTCTTGAATTTGTAATACATGATACTTAGATTTTAGATCTAAGATTTACATTTTACATTAGGTTTCTGTCTTTAGAGTATGGTTTTAGGTGTTTAGATGTAGATTAGGGTTTTATACTTATATTTTCATCAAAAACCCATTTACAATCTTTCGTCACTAAGCGACATTAGTGAATTTTGTTGCATGATGAAAAACTTTTCGACAATGCGACATAACACCATATACATCGTCGACACCAGCTACCCTTTGTGACAACAAACCTGACGACAAACCTATGCCATGAATGACACCCATGTCAACACCAAATCTTGCGAGTCGAACGAAAAGGCACATGTCGTCAACCATTACTAGCGGAACTGTCGATGAACTCAAGTCAACATCCAAGTACAACCCCTATCAACTAAACGCCATGAAAACCATAAACATTACCTGAACAACCTGATCCATAACCAACACTGTCAAACTGTCGAAGCTTAACTGAATTGACGACAACACTGAATACTAATGACGACACTTGAACACCTGTGCAACTGAATCAATGGAATCCTCCTGGATCATTCCTCTCCACTTGAAAGCTTTTGGACCACAAAAGTTTGACTAAACAATTAGTCGATGAGGGTAGAACTCCCTCTCTTTCCACCTTGACTTGACGATGTACCAATACATTTGATCAATCACTTGCAAGTGATGACCGTGATGATGCTGACCATGGAACTTTTTCAGTCGGTGACCTATTTCTTCCATCTGTAGTATGAAAAACTTGCGACAATGGGAAAACAACCTGTTATCAACATGGCAATTGAATTCTTTCCATGAAGAATCATGAGTTAGTGATTCACAATCTTTGAAAACAGTCTCTATTGGATGTTGTTTAATACCATCAACATGTATAAACAATCTATTTTGCGGAATGACAGAGACAATCAAAGATATACTTGACATCAAACCAACTATACTTTCTTGATTCTTGTTTACTAAGTGAACTTGTTGCACTGAACCTATCCAACTGTAAGGTGAAATTTGCTGCAACTTAGTTTGATTCTGAAAGTATTGAATTAGTTGTTGATTTGTTTGAATCACTTTGTCCTTATTCATTAAATGATGTTTCCATTGATTAGCACTTTCCTCTGATGCATAAGTTCCCATTAGACACTTTGACACTGCTTTAGAAAAGGCTTTGATATGAAAACAAATAGGTTTCCTCTCCACTTGAAAAGAGGTTTCCAAACTGTTCGAGACATGACATGGCGACACAATATAAGAGAAATCGAACACTAAATTTCCCCAATACTGACTTGTATCCTTGTAACTATTAAGTTCCAAACTTAAACTGAATTGATTCATTCTGACATTAGGAAGAGGAGCTTTAGGCACAAACTATAATTCATGTTGTATTCCCTGCTTATGATTAAGATGTTTGGTTTTACATAGAACTGAACAAGTTTCTATCTTTTTAAACAAACCATCTTTAAGCTCAGTTGCATAACTTAGACAAGAATCATGTTGATTGTTATGTTGATCCTTTACACACATGATTACAAACCTCTTATTTGAACTTATTAATCATTTCATATGATTAACATTAACTGAATTCAAGTGATTTTTACATTGATGTGCCTGGACAATAAATTCAACCCCATCTTTCTTAAGGTGATATTTATGTTCTCTCCTGTAAAAGACTGCATCACGATCATAAAGATAAGGACTTCCTAAGACAACCCCACATATGTCTACTGGAACCACATCTAATTCCACTTCATCAATGTAATTAGTTGTTATGGAAAATCTTAATCAACACTATTTGTTCACCTTTATCTGAGTTGATTTATTTAGCCATCCTAATGGGTAAGGTCTTGGATGATTCTATGTTTCCAAACCCAAATTTTAACTAAATATTCAAAGATTAAATTTGCCTGTGATCCACTGTCAAACGTGGTATCTATATTTGTATGATTAGAGGTTATCCTTATGTTAAAAAATTCAACTCTTTTATCCTCATGTGGAGGATTTATGTTTGAAGAAGATGCAATAGTTTTTGAACTTGAACCAGTATCAAAAGTTTTACTTGTCATAACCATGGTGGTTATTCTCCTTTCATCACCTCAATCTAAACCTAGAACTTGCTGGACTGGTGCAATGGCCTTCTTTTCATCCTTCTCCTTAAGGAACTTTTTGGGCCTAAGTTCTGGATGAAGTTTCCAGCACTTCAATTCATCATGACCGATTCTCTGGCAATGAGAACAAGTAGGTCTTTCCTTCTGAATGATCGCTGATTTCTTTCTCTTCGAATTGTTCTTCCCCTTACTATCACTGGAATCTTTGGCTTCCAACTCTTTGGATGACAGCGATAAAAACTTGAATGGTCTGCGACCTGATTCAATATGCATGGCCTGAACACACACCTCATCAAAATCATCAGGATTAAACATCAATAAAGTATGTTGCAAATATGAATGTAAATTGCTGATGTATTTTAACAAAGTTTCACGTGTATCTAGTGAAATACCAAGCGCCAATGCTTTCTTTCTAAACTCTTGAGTAAACTCCTAAACACTCTGCCCTTTACCTTGCCTCGAATGCTGCCAAACAATAACAGCTTGTTGCATGTATCCTAAAGGATTAAACTGTTTCCTAAGAGCTTTTAAAAACTTAGTCCATGAAGAGCTGACTTTTCCTTTATGCTTTACATCTATCTGAGTTTTACTTTCCCACCAAATTAAAGTTGTTCCCCCCATTTTAAGTGTAGCTAACTAAATTTTAGTTTTATCGCTATAAATTTTCTGAATGCGACAATACACTTCTAACTTCTTAATCCAGTTATGTAGCTTTTCAGGATTCATTTCGCCATCATAAACACGGAACTCAAATTTAACATCAAGTTTCAAAAGAGATGTTTTCTTAGGTTTCTTTTCCATTTCAGATTCTGTAATGGAATGGAAGAAGAAGAAGAAGAAGATGATGATGACAGAGATGATGGAGGTGAAGGAGGTTTATCAATCTTCCCTTTACCTTTGTCCTTCTTCGATGCCTTTGAAGAAGAAGCTGCATCTCTTGCCTTCTTGTCTTCATACAATTCTCCCAACATCTGCTGCATAGTCAAGAATGCTTGCTGTTGGGCTCCAAAAATGTCATACAAATATCACTCATTACCATACGTTTTTCACCTATGCTTCCATTATATCACTCACTATTCACCACCTTGTCACTCCATTTTCCCTACTATTCACCATTAATGGGTCTCATTTATATTTTCCAAATATTGTTTATTTTTAAGCATTTTTGAGAGAAATTCTTCATTAAATATTAGAAAATAATATATTTTACTTTATATATGGAAAGTGGGTTGTTTTTGTGACATGTGTAGGTTCCAAGGAAGCTTCCAAGACACCTTTATGTGGCCCTGAAGGATCAAATTCGAATTTGAGAAGATAAACCTCATGGAGAAGATCATGATCTCATGGAGAAGATCAAGGACAAAAGGGGGTTATGTGTCTAGATGGTTGAGAAATGTATGGAACTAAAGAGAGATTAGTGGATCATCATTATGAGTTTGTTATCTCATCCCATTGTATAAATAGGAGTACCTCCTCCATTCCAAGGGGAGGACTCTTGGAGCATGTATCCAACTTATGATGGAATAGAATAAAGCTTCATTTTACATAAATTTCCATTATATAGTTTTAGATATAAGTTGTCTTAGTGTAGTAAATGGAATAATTTGTCACTTTGTTCTTAAGAGAATTGAGCTCACTCTAAAAGGATCAAAGGAACATTTTATTTCATAATAGATCTTATTTCATTGCTTAGATGTTTGAGGATTTGTTTGTGATTGATGAATGAGTTTTAAATTAAAATCTTATCAAGCATATGAGGGAACAACCAAGGGTCTAAGTTAGGCTCTCCCTCCATTTGATTTGCATGATCATTGAAATTCATTCTTTTGCTTTTATGTTTCAAGTTATTTCATTTCTTATGCTTACGAATGAATCTTAGTTTAGTTTGGATCAGTATATGAGGGGACATCAAGGGACTAAGTTAGTCTTTCTCTCTATTTGAATCTGAACAACAATTAAAGTTCATTCTCTTGTCTTTATTTCAAGTTTCTGGTTTTATGTAATCAAGGATTTCTTTTCAATCTATGATACTGTAGGGAAGGACAACCAGGACCTCCTTAATTAGGAGCCTCTTCCCTTGCATATTACATTGAATTGTAAATAATTTAGTTAGACATAGAGTTAGTTGCCTACTCCTGCATATATTTTGCTGGCACCATCACAAGCTTACGAGTTTCCCTGGTTGATAATTTAATGAAAGCAATTTAAGCAATTAAATTGTCGGTGATTTCTCCATTTGTTGGTGATTGCAGGTCGATTATATCATAGAAATAGATGAATAAAGCGAGCGCAAACCCTTGTAAAAAAGGAAGCCATGAAGAATAAAAAAACGCGCAACCAATATTCTTCCCTGAGTTGAAATGTAAGAGTCCACCAAATCCCAATTTTTATTGTGCGTTTGGTATTTTAAGCTTAATTTTGTTGTAATTTATTAATGTTTGTTATTATAATTAACATATTGATATATTAATTGTATTAATATATTAATATATTATTATAAGTGTATTTTGTTGTTATTTATATTTTTAAATTCATTGTATATATTAATATTTGTTAATTGTAATTTGTTATATTTTTTTTTATAAGTTGTTGTATATGTTTGTTAATTATTTTATTTAATTATTAATTAATGTTTGATGTAAAAATTGTATTAATATATTAATATGTTTTATAATTACATTAATTAATATAGTTATAATTTCTTGTTATTTTATTAATCTTATGTTGGTTATTGATTTCTTTTATTATGTTCTTATAATATATGATTGTCTTAATACATTGTTAAAAATAAAAATAAAAAAAATTAAGTGTTTTGTGATTGTTTTTGGCATAAAACAAAACTTTGGTGGCATGTAAATTGAGAGAATCACGAGAATTACAAAAATTGGATGAAACTGCAAGAGTTGGTACAAGTGAAAAATTTAAAAATTTAAAAAAATTTCCACAAAATTCACGCAGGTTTGAAAATAAATAATGGAACGTTTGGAAGAATAATTTAAAATAACATTTGGTGGATTATTTAAATGCTAATTAACTTGCTTAGAGTTGGCAATTTGATATTGTTGTATGCTTTTATAGCGTACTAATATGCAGGACACAACAAATCTATAATGCCAAACTTTTCGCCATGCACAAAAGTTAGCTGACAAAAACAGGGAGTATTACTTTTCATGGTTATTTTTAAGAATGGATTGCTTTTAATATCATGATTAAGTCAATTTCAACACTTTGATTGTCCTTAATTTGTTTTATTTGGTATGAAATTTTTGCATAAGAATCATGAAGAAACTGGCCATTTCTTCTAGAGCACACTTATGTTTTCTTTGTACCAAGTTTTTTACAAGTTACAGGATAATCAAGTGATCATAAGGAGATTAGATTGTGACGACAATTGGTCTTCCAAAGACTAAATTCATGAAAAATTCTAAAGACAAATCCAACTCTACAACCACTCCTTTGCAACTCCTTTTTTGCAAAAGATTTTGAATTCCACCAATTGTCAAACCATAAAGCATGACCTTTCCATATCCATTTTTCACAGCAAGAGTTCTTATTCATACACCATGCATTTCCTTACATCCATTCTTTACAAGCTTATTGTCATTTTCCATGTCATTACCATTCCCCTTCATTTCCACAAATAAAACCCTGCTTCTATGGATATCATTGAGTCAAAGTCCTAGAGTCTAAGTATCTTTGTAAAAAAACACCTAGAGGCTTGCATGCCTTAATGGCAAGTACTCTTGCCAATGAACAATGGGAGTACATTAATATCCCTTGTTCGTTGGATCTTGTAGGTGACTCGACCACGACAAATTTATTCGTACCTACAAAGATGTGTTAGGCATCCTGACTCCCATTGGAATCAATGGTGGGAGCTCTTGTGTTGGCTAGGGGCATTCATTAACGGCCACTAAGTCAATAACTTCTTGCTATGTTCGACATCGACACATTTAATCGCATAGTAAGATTTGTGCCATCGAGCGTTGAAGACTTGAAGACCCATATTTTGTAGCAGATGAAGCCAATTTCCTTTCATTGTTTTTCAGTTTGTCATCACTTGAGGACAAGTCAATAAATAAGGCTGGGGGGGAAATGTAACTTCTATATTTTGTATACCTTCCAAGCCTTATAGATTTTCAGCCATATTCAACAGACTCATCAGATTCATCATCCAACAATGGAGGATCCAGCAGTAGATACGAATTTCAGCCATGTTCAGCAAACTCCTCAGATTCATCATCTAGTAGTAGAGGATCCAGCAACTGATACGACAATACAGATCCATCTTCATCCACAACTTGAAGAAGAAGCTTCAGATCAGAATTGTGGCAGCTGAACATGCATGATTCATCCACTTCCTTAGGTAAGTAAGGTATGATGTTTTCTAACCTTTAATCTTGAAATTCTTTTTAGATGCTAAAATGATGATATTTGGAAAATATTCCACTATGTCACTATTTCCTTTCTCATTAAAAATTGCCAAAAACCATCAGTTGGGGAGGGGGGAATTTCAAACTTCATTTTTTTTTCCTCATTCATATTACATCTTAACCTACATAGTCTTTCCACAATAAAAACTACTACAAAATGATGAGCATATGATTGATCTCAATGAAGTAAATAATGATTGTAAACACAAGAACCAATCATTAAAAAGAGATCTCAACAAAGAAAATAATGATTGTACCACAAGAACCAATCATTAAAATATGTAAATGCTTTGCAAACAAATAAAAGTTATCCAAAGATGTGCACAGTTAAAAGGAAGTCCATGATTGAAAGATGTTTGTTACACAAGAACCAAACATCTTGTAAAATGAAGCTCATTTAAGAATCAAATCAAATAAGTCATTGTAGTAGCTTGCATGAGGACATGCAAGAGCTTTAGTTGGGGAATATGTTGGGCTCCAAAAATGTCATACAAATATCACTCATTACCATACATTTTTCACCTATGCTTCCATTATATCACTCACTATTCACCACCTTGTCACTCCATTTTCCCTACTATTCACCATTAATGGGTCTCATTTATATTTTCCAAATATTGTTTATTTTTAAGCATTTTTGAGAGAAATTCTTGATTAAATATTAGAAAATAATATATTTTACTTTATATATGGAAAGTGGGTTTTTTTTGTGACATGTAGGTTCCAAGGAAGCTTCCAAGACACCTTTATGTGGCCCTGAAGGATCAAATTCAAATTTGAGAAGATAAACCTCATGGAGAAGATCATGATCTCATGGAGAAGATCAAGGACAAAAGGGGGTTACGTGTCTAGATGGTTGAGAAATGTATGGAACTAAAGAGAGATTAGTGGATCATCATTATGAGTTTGTTATCTCATCCCATTGTATAAATATGAGTACCTCCTCCATTCCAAGGGGAGGACTCTTGGAGCATGTATCCAACTTATGATGGAATAGAATAAAGCTTCATTTTACATAAATTTCCATTATATAGTTTTAGATATAAGTTGTCTTAGTCTAGTAAATGGAATAATTTGTCACTTTGTTCTTAAGCGAATTGAGCTCACTCTAAAAGGATCAAAGGAACATTTTATTTCATAATAGATCTTATTTCATTGCTTAGATGTTTGAGGATTTGTTTGTGATTGATGAATGAGTTTTAAATTAAAATCTTATCAAGCATATGAGGGAACAACCAAGGGTCTAAGTTAGGCTCTCCCTCCATTTGATTTGCATGATAATTGAAATTCATTCTTTTGCTTTTATGTTTCAAGTTATTTCATTTCTTATGCTTACGAATGAATCTTAGTTTAGTTTGGATCAGTATATGAGGGGACATCAAGGGACTAAGTTAGTCTTTCTCTCTATTTGAATGTGAAAAACAATTAAAGTTCATTCTCTTGTCTTTATTTCAAGTTTCTGGTTTTATGTAATCAAGGACTTCTTTTCAATCTATGATACTGTAGGGAAGGATAACCAGGACCTCCTTAATTAGGAGCCTCTTCCCTTGCATATTATATTGAATCGTAAATAATTTAGTTAGACATAGAGTTAGTTGCCTACTCCTGCATATATTTTTCTGGTACCATCACAAGCTTACGAGTTTCCCTGGTTGATAATTTAACGAAAGCAATTTAAGCAATTAAATTGCCCAACACTTGCTGAAAATGTTCTTCACTCATCTTAGTTTCAGTGTTTCCACCTGCGTTAGGTCCTGACATGGTCGATTTATGATCGAATCATCGCTTTCGAATCTCTGGATCAATCTGCTCAAGGATTCCTTCTCCTCGTTGCGACTTTGACCTGGTTAACATTCAATGAAAAATTATACAAACACAACCTACTCTGGTACCAAATTATATGATCTAAAATGATCATAAACTAAAAACTGATGTAGAATTGATTAGCCATTATTGAATTGAATGTTAACGGAAAGTGCAGAAATCGAGGAAAACTGCTTGAACTCTTTTCGACAGCTGATTAATCATAAAAAAGATGCATAACATAAGTGCAAATAGTAAAAACGCAGTCATACCAGATAGCGAGATTGATGACGGAGTTCGTCCCTGATGGACTACGTCTTCGGGTCCGCTTTCAAGATGGGCGATTGTTCTTATTAGGAATGAGAAGAAGTTGTTGATTACACAAAGATTTTATCAAGCTAAATGTGCATGCAAGAACTTTTGATCATTGCCATCAGATAGCCCTCTAAACCATATTTCTAACGCTTCTTATGGTTTCCAAAACCGACCCCGGATGCTCCCGTAACACTGAAAACAAAACTGCCTATGACCTCCAGAGTCTACAAGTAAAAGTCAAAAAACCACTCTAATGTCTTCAAAGAACTAAATTGTCTCTTATAGGCCTGTAAATACATTAAAACTCCCTTCACTAAGTTTAGGGATGAATTTGGCCTAATTTGGGTTCATAAGGTTCAGTCTTGTTATGGTAGGACACCTTAGGTGTTGGTTTGCATGGTCATCACATTAGTTGTTGACAAACTGTTAAGAAAAACCCAAAATAGACTATATTCTATCCTCCGAACCGTTCACGGTTATTAAACTGCACGCTGGACAGTTGGTTGCCATGTGACTAGGCCGCATGCCTTGATGGTCGTCTGGTTGACTGCCACCTGCGCGGTTTCCTTCGACAGTTCCAGTTGACAGTTGCAATGTGTTCACATGTGCTGTCGTCGTTTACAACCTTTGCCACAAACTCTAACCCTAACAGTTTGACTTCTGTTCCCATGCTCATAGTTATGATTTCTTTGCACGATTACCTCCAAACGCTAACCTCCGACGATTATTACTGCTCTGATCACATGTCCTCCATCGTGGTCTCCAAGCCCGATTGTTAGGACTGTGTTATTACAATTTGTAATGTTTTGCATTGTAAAATGAATAGGCCGAGAGTTTATACGGTGAGGTTTTGGTCTAGGCTTAGGTTTAGGGTTAGGACTTTTAATCACATAGTTTGATGCGATAGGTTAGGGTCATTAGGATTATGCTTTTAGACATAGGTCTTGAATTTGTAATGCATGATACTTAATTTTAGATCTAAGATTTAGATTTTACATTAGGTTTATGTCTTTCGAGTATGGTTTTAGGTGTTTAGATGTAGATTAGGGTTTGATACTTTGATTTTCATCAAAAACCCATTTACAATCTTTTGTCACTAAGTGACATTAGCGACTTTTGTCGCATGATGACAAACTTGTCGACAATGCAACATAACACCATATACATCATCGACACGAACTACCATTTGCAATGACAACCCTGACAATGAACCTATTCCACATACGACACCCATGTCGACAACAAATCCTGCAAGTCGAACGACAAGACACATGTCGTCGACCATTCTTGGCAGAACTGTCAATGAGCTGAAGTCGACAGCCAGGTACAACCCTTATCAACTGAATGCCATGAAAACCATAAACATTACCTTAACAACCTGATCCATAACCAACACTATCGAACTATTGAAGCTGAACTGAATTGAGGATGACATTGAATACTAATGACGACACTTGAACACCTATGCAACTGAATCAACAGAATCCTCCTAGATCAATGAGACCACGAAGGAGGATGGTTGGCTCTTCTATGACGCAACACCATCGGCTTCTACTGTGCTCGGTCTCTCCACGCTCTGCGACTTTACTATATTCACCTCTTCGGGCTCAACTTTCAAATCAACTTCATGTCAGCCTCACATTCGAATGGATCATTACCATCACTGGACCATTGCAACTCCACGCAGGTCTGCGTTCCACACTAGCGCAAATGGTCACCAAAAAATTATTCAAACTATGTAAACTATCAGAATCCAATCCCATCTAATACAAAGAACTGCAAATATATTCTAAATCATTGCCTGAAAACTGCTCTTGCAATAGGTGACTCTTTACTTTAAGGCTTTTAAATGTTGAATAAACAACATTCACAATGGTACCAAAAGCTCGGTCTCTTCCAGACAACAATAAATCTACTCGTCTGCTATTGGCCTACAAATAAATTCAATGACACCAAAGAGGTTGACTCACGACTCTTTACTCTCGCACTCCAGCTCTGGAGCTCCACGACTTCAACACTTAACCATGACTGAATCTCTGACGATGAAAGCCCTGTCAATGATGTTGGAACCCACCATAAAAATCCATGACTGCACATTTCTCTCCAAGAATACATTTCTCTCTAGGAAAGATCTGGTCAACAATTTGGACCGACTCCAGTGCTGCTTCAAACCTTCACAACACACAGTAAAGACAACTTTGCTCCACATTCATATTGATCGGATGAATCCGAGACATATCCGACAAATCCAATACTTGCACTGAACTTCAGACATCTCTAACCCGATGAACATCTCCGCCAATATATATATATATATATATATATATATATATATATATATATATATATATATATATATATATGATCCTGCTAAAATAACTGCCAGGGAACCAGGGCCGAGTCTGTAAATCACATGGACAGTTGTGCCCGTCACCATTATTGTATAGAAGCCGGAATTTAGGAGGGTCAGATCTGCTTCCCTTCCAGTGATGACACATCCCATGGGTATGAGAAGCACAACTCTGATCTCTCTATCAAGGAGCAATCTGTATGGAGCAACATGTATGTTGGGAGATCTCGGCTTCCAATGAAGTGATGTCAACCTCAACTCAAAACCCGATAGGAACTGTAGCGATCTTACCACAAGAGCTTCAGCACGGGATTAGGGTGTCGGGTCCATGCTTCTCTCTTCGTTGACCAGAGCGTAAACGAGGGCAGTGATCCAACCCTTGGACAGACTTCAAGTGACCTCATTCAACCACCACGCAACACTCCATATCACCAACATGCATTATTTCACAACAAGTACTCCGCTCGGCCTACTCTCTCCACTCACCATCGAATAATACACACCCTCGCTTTTCAGAACAAGAGTCGATCCTCCCCTGATGGACAAACTTAAAAAACTAAAACAAAATATACTCTCACTCTTATTTTCCTCAGCCGAAGAGAGGCCAGGGCCCAGGAGGGGCTAGGCCCTCAGGGGCTCTGATACCATGTTAAATTTCCATAAGGAAAACTCCATCTCATTAATCAAATATGATATTACATATATACAGGAAGTGTTGTCTCAATATAGGAGAACTATCTTGGACACAATCTGTTGGTTGAGAAAATATCTCAACTACACACAAATCTAGGAAACAAAATAAGAACATACTCCTCTAGATAGAAAAAATCACAACTGAGACAAATAAAAATTACATATTCCAACATGGAAAATTTAAAAAAATAAAAATAATATGTAAATGAAAAACAAACCTATAATCATTTACAGTGATCAAATACCATGAAACCCTTTACCCCACACTTTGGTATGTCTAACCCATGAAATGCAATAGCTACCCTAAAGGGTAAGGAAGAAATAGAATCTAGACATAAAATACGGCAAGTGTAACAAGGCCCCCTTCAAATGAATAAATAAAAGAGATGTCATTCCTTCTCCAATTCTGGAGAGTTCGAACCCATTATAACCGAAATCAATTAAATAAAATCGATGAAATCGATGAAATAAACACTGTCCGGAGAGTTTGGTCATATTATAAATGAAATAAATGAGTGAATTGATTGAAATCTATTGAATAAAGTGTGTCCGGAGATTTGAACTACATTCGTGTAGTCATTGCATCGTGAAGTTAAAAATTTATATTTGGATTTTATAAATTGATGACAATTTCAGTTAATTGCATATATAATCAATTTCAATTAATGGCAATTTTTTTTAAATAAGAAAACGTTTTTAAGTTTATTATTAAAGAGATGCAAATTTCCTTTTTTAAGTTTTTTAGCTTTATTGTTAGAAATTAGTTTTTTATTAAAAACACTTTTAAGGTTATAATTTTATTGGGAATGTAGTTTTATGTATTATTAGACTGAGCTTGCAATATTGAAAGAACTAAACAGTTTTCTTATACCTAAAAAAAATTGGAAATTGTTTAATATTTTAAATAGGGATTTTTCTAATGGAGTTGTTGAGAGATTGTGTTGTTTTTCCAAGTAATAAATAAATTTTTTATATTATTAATATTAATAATATTTAAATTTATTTTTCAAATTTATTGTTAAAAATAAACTTTAAAATTTAAAAAAAATAGGGTTATAATTTTAAAGGAAATCAAACTTTTGTATTATTAGAATAAGATTGCAGCATTAAAATTATCCAAAACAACAAAAACAATTTAATTTGTTTAAAAAAAAATGTTTATATTTGGAAAAAATTGAAATTGTTTAACATTTTAAATAAGAATTTTATAATTGAAATGTTTAGAGATTGTTTTTATGGTAATATAATTTTTTTACAGGCTTAGTTAATCTTGGAAACCTGTCATTCACCATCTTACCCATGACTCTTGACTCGACCCTGTTCTCTGTCCCCCTTCTGATGTTCCTCCCTTTCCCCCTCGTGTTGGTCATCTTAGAGAATTTTGCTTCTCTTTACTTCATCTCTCAAATAAATTCCCTTCATCATCAATGTGTCTTTTTTTCCATCTTAGCTTCGTTGACCTTACTATTTCAATTCTCTTCTTTAATTACTTCCTCTTTAATTTTTGTCAGCTCTAATTTATATCTCTATAATAAAAAAATTATTGTTTCATTAATCTCCCTTCACCTTAATAATTCTTTGAAATTTCATGATGCCAAAATAAATTTATATAGCCTTATTTGGCATTAGTTTATCTAGGTTCCATTTTTTTAAATTATTCATATAATTTCAATTCTTCAATTAACTTTAAATAACTACGAATTAATAATCTTCTATTTCTTAATTTAACAAAAAAATTTCTTAATCTTGTTCCATAATTTTTCAATCTCAACCATTATTTGACTAATTTTTTCATTTTCGAAAATGATTCATATAATTTTAATTTTTTAGTTTTTAATAACTATTATTATTAATCTCCTATTTCTTGATTCAAAAAACAATCTTCAACTATCTCCTCCCTTACGACTTTATTCAAAAATAAAATTAAAAATCTAATTTCCTAATACTCTTGGTCAAACCTTGCTCTATAATTAATCCATCTCAATCATTATTTGACTAATTTTTGGTCAAATAGTATAAAAGTCATTAGTAAAATTGATAAAATATTATTTCTAATATTATTTCTACTTCTTAACCGTTAATCAACGAATACATAATCCAAAACGTTCTTATAAAAAGGCGCTCCAGCACTCGTTTACTCTCGAGGCTCTCTTTGGTCATTGATGATGGATGGAGTCCCCATCTGAAATGTTGGATGGATCACATATATTACACAGTGCCCTTTCTGAAATCTATAACAATATGACCCACTGTGGAAGTCTCCAATCACTCTAAAATAATTTCTTTTTATTTAATTTTTTTTTTAAGTTATAATTTTATAGGAAATCTAACTTTATGTATTAATAGATTAAAATTTCAATACCAAAAAATCCAAAAAAGGAAATTGATTTGTTTATGCAAATTTTTTTAATTTTTTAATTTTTAATATTTTTATATTTGAAAAGATTCGAAATTGTTTAATCTTATGCATAGGATTTTGCTAAGGAAATTCTTGAGACATTGTCTTTTTAGTAATATAATTTTTGTTTTTTGCATTAATAGTATTGATAAAATATTTTTTTATTTTTTGGTTCGTTTTAAATTGTATTGTTTTCAAATGAATTTATATAAAGTTAGATATTATTATTTGAATTTAGTATTGTCACAGTTTGTGAAAAGCAAATCAATTTTGGTCAACCATGGTCCAATGTCGCATTGCGACAAATATTGTCTCAATATTGAAATCTATCGTGGTCATCCATTATCAAATCGTTGTCAAGCATGGTCAATCATGGTTAACCATGGTCGAATGTCACATTGTGACAAAGATTGTCTCAATATGAAAATGAAACATGGTCAACTATGGTTAACAATAGTCTAACATCACATTGTGACAAAGATTGCCTCAATATGAAAATCAACCGTGGTAAACCATGTTTATTTTAGGATTTATAATATTTATCTTAGGGTTTATGTACCTTGGGTTTATAATATTAATACCTTTTGTGTAATTTTATTCCCTTGGGGTTTTATTAATCTAAGGGTTCATTCAAGCATGGTTGAATGTCTCATTGTGACAAAGATTGTCTCACTATGAAAATCAAACATGGTCAACTTTGATCAACCATAGTATAATGTCTCAATGTGACAAAGATTGTCTCAATGTGAAAATGAACCATGGTCAACCATGTTTATTTTATGGTTTGTAATATTTATCTAAGGGTTTATAATATTAAACCATTGGGGTTAATATAATTCCCTTGGGGTTTTATTAATGTGATGAAAATGAGATCTTGGGGTAAGCCCAAAATCCCTTTTCATATATAAATCTCGATCCTGGGACCTGTGGGTTTCTGTCCCAATCCACCACCCATATTGGAAATCAATGCGAGCTTCTCAGTACCACTCCCCATAGTAGCCTGAGATGTCATCTGTTGCTGTTGAGCATAAAGCAGAGCTACTGCTGTGGGTTCTGGCGTCAAGCGAAGAACATGCAACCCAGCCATAGCACAAGCCCTTTCAACACGAGTTTGCTGAACCCGGCTAAAGGAAACAGGCATTGTTAATACAATACATGGCAATATATGGATTTTAAAATATAATATGGGCGCCTCTATATACGTCGGCAGACCCGCCGATCCACCCAACTCCATCGCTTCTGCCATGGCTGGAATTGACCAATGATTGTTGACCATGGGAATTCAACGGAACTTGGTTATGTGCCATCGGAGGCAACGAGAAGCTTATTGACGCCGGCTGCGAAGATTGACCCTGGCTTTGGGCAGTAGAACCATAACGCCTAAATTGCTGCCCAAGAAGCGAAAATTTGGATTCGTCATTCTCTCCCTCAGATTTTGTAGAAGTCGATGGTGGCTCCATAACCTGACCTGCCATCATGTTCCTCTAAACACCAGACAAAACACGCCCTCTTCTTAACAGAAAAATAGATTCGGACTAAACAGTAAAACAATATATAGATCGCCATCGATCGATTCTGTGTTGAACGCAGTTCTGCCACAGCTTATCAAACGTGCATGAATTTCTACAAACATGCTAACTTAGTTAAATCAAGGGGTTGCCATCATGCCTGATGGTCGATCAATACATCAAAATAGGGATTGAACCCATTCACGCATATATACGAGACAGAGTTAAAATGCACATAAACACAGACACGCCATTAACACAACACACATATATTATAATATGAATAACACAGCACGTTTACAGTTCTAAGGCATTTCAACCTTAGAGTACAGATCCCTCTTGACTACATTGTGAACTCACTATTCTCACACTCTTATCTATAACACTCTGTCTCCCTCAGGTTCGTATACATATATAAGAATATTGGATCAGATCACTGGAGGGATCCGATCAAATCCACTCCTTGATTTTCTCCACAAAAGCCCTCAAAGCTCTCATACTTGAATGCATGCATATACATTAGTAAGTCTTCGAGACTTATCCATTCTCTCTTTAATTTTTGCTTTAACTGCTTTAAAGTAGATTTTTTCCTGTTTTTCTCCCTTTATTCAGCTCCGCTGGTCCACATCCTCCTCACATCCTCCTCGCTCCGCTTTGGATTCCTCCCTTTGTACAAGGGTGTTGGATGCTCCTGCATCAGACTCCCGAGGCACAAAAGTTTATGACCTCCTGGTCATGTGTTTCTTCCTGTCCTTAGCAATTCTACCCACTTCATATCTTCAGTGGAATTGCCTTCATGGTCTTCAGTGAGCTGCAACCAAACCTCTGCAGTAACAGTCTCCTCCTGCTACATGATACCTCACCAAGCCCTCCGCACTCGGTCTTTTGGCATCCTTCTGGTTCTCTCCTCTGGAACCTATTGAGCACACCTTGCTCTAGGTTGCTGCAAATCTTCTCACCTTCCGCTGCCGCTATCTATATGGCAGTAAGACCACAAACTCTCCATCTTTAACACTGTACCTCCCACTTCTTCTTCTTCTTCTATGGAATCCCTCTCTGCAGGAAACTTTCCCTGCTCTGATACCACCTGATGAAAATGGATCTTGGTATAAGGCCAAAATCCCTTTTCATGTAAAAATCTTGAACCTGGGCCTGTGGGTTATGGCCCACAAAGCCTTATCGAAAGTGTATCGAGGCTATACACCTCTTAACCATGGACTTACTTTAGAATCGAAGCCACCTCATACCTGCAGTGTTACCACGCCGCGGCAATGCTTTGACGCCGACACCCTTCATTAAATCGATTTCATTCCAGAGCTATCCAATCAATTCCCCCCTGCAACTACGAAACATTCAAACATATATAAACGCAGTCTTGGATTTAATAACGCTGGCTATTCAGCAAAATAATTCTGAAGTGACAACCATCCTTCTGGCAAGTAGATGAATTTTGCATTAATTAACATCCCAGCAATGAGATCAGTTTAGGGTTAACACATTCATTAATTCCTGGTTCCATACCCCAGCAGATCGATTTTAAAACTGTGCTATGTAAATTATGCCAACAATTTACACTTGATCCATCATCAATTAACATAAACAACATTAAATGTAACACTACATTAATTCTGGCACATTCTAATGACAACATTCAGGACACTCATAGACTCGTAGACTTGATTTCAAATTGGAACAACGCAAACAGGGATTAAATCCACAAGTTATGCAACGCTCATTCAAACACATCCATTGGTTCAAATTGTCAATCGACCATACTACCGCCTTCAACGCTTTTGCAGAACTTAACTCGAGCCTTCTTGGTTTATTATGAAGCTCACAGCTTCACTAGCACTCTCTCCCTTTCATTACAGATCAATATAAACAACCATTCACTCAACAAAAATAAGCCCTCACATGGATTTTAACCGTAAATTCAAACTGTAAAAAATCATAACTCAATAGACAACAAGTCGACATAATCTATAGTTTTGATTATATACAAAAGGTCACTTGATCTAAGGCGTTGCAGCCTTAGCCAATAAATCCACACAGGCTACATTGTATTCTCACTAGCGCGCCCCTATCTCACGCACACAAACATGCTTATAAAGAATTTACAAAGGCGAAAATCTGTTACGATCCACAAAAATCTCTCCAAAATACATGCACGCAGATAACAATAGTAAGTCTTCGAGACTTATCCATTCTCTCTTTAATTTTGCTTTAGCTACTTTAAAGTAGATTTTTTCTTGTTTTTCTCCCTTTATTCAGCTCCGCTGGTCCACATCCTCCTCATGTCCTCCTCGCTCCACTTTGGATTCCTCCCTTTGTACAAGGGTGTTGGATGCTCCTGCATCAGAATCTGTTTTAACTGCTTTAAAGCATATTTTCCTCTGTTCTGCTTCTGTGGCCCACATTTGCTTGCTTTGGATTCCTCCCTTTGTACAAGGGTGTTGGATGCTCCTGCATCATAATGTAAGGGTTCATATTTTTAGGGTTGAATACTATTCATAGGTTTTATAATATTAACACTTGGGTTTAATATAAATCCCTTAGATTTATAATCATGGTCAACCATCATCAACCAATGTCAACAATGTTTAACCATTGACAACAATGGCAAATCATTTTCAAGTGTCATCAACCATGGTCAACCATGGTCCAACATCACATTGCAAGAAAGATTGTCTCAAAATCAAAATCAAACATGTTCTACTAGTGATCCGAACTTAAATAGGAACGCAACAAAATACAGACATAACCATAAATACATAGATGCAACAGAAGTAACATTTCATTTCATTAATATCAAATACTCAAATAAGCTTACAAAATTAATGAAAATAAACTATCTCGGGCAATGGTAGCTTATCTCTGAGAAGAGTTGTGGCGGCTACATGCCTCTGAAATGTGTTACAATGATGCTCGAAGGCCTATTTATTATTGATAAATAATGAAAAACCCTAAACATCCAAAAATCTAATGCTAGGAGATGAAGCACCAAAACTATGGGCCTTGTTTGGGTAAATTGGTACCTCAACTTCCTAGGGTCGTAACTTCAGCATACGATCTTCATTTGATGCGCACAATACCACGTTAGAAAGATCTATTTCAGTAATACAACTTTTGAGTGGGAAACATCAAATAAAGACTCATGTTCATGGTAAATTTTAGGGGCAAATTTTAGTCCAAGGGCGAAATTTAAGGGGTTTTCATTTTAGAGGGGCGAAATTTTTATAAAACACCCATTTCATAAATTTAGCCCAACTTTCATTTAAAAATAGTTATTTTTCTCATTTTAGCCTAAAAAATGGGGTGGATAAACTATGAAAAGACTCATTTGACCCGATTTGCCTGGTTTGGGAGGTAATATTCCATTACAATTGCTCGATTTTTTGCTTTGCAATGTTAAATTAGTTTGCACACGCCCATTTCCTGGTTTGGGAGGTGGTTTGGGAGGTTGTATTCGGTCCCAAAAAATGAAAATATAAATAAAGTGGAGGGATGGTAAATAAATAAAACCTATTTTTATACTTACTCCAAAGGTATGGTAAATAAATAAAAATACAAATAAACTAGAGGTATGGTAAAAAATAAAACATCTTTTTGTATTTTGTCCATAACCCTCTTTCTATCTAAGAAGGCTCAAAAAATAGGTTTTATTTAAGTGAATCATATGGGCAAAATACCATATTTATAAAAGAGGTATGGTAAATTAATAAAAATATAAATAAACGATAGGTATGGTAAATAAATAACACATTTTTTTATATTTACTCCATAAGTCACCTTATATTTATGAACACTCAAAACATGCGTTATATTTAGGTGAAGCCTATGGGCCAAATTATTATTAATATCATGCAAAAAAACATAAATAACCCAAATATTAGTATTAATAAAAATAAAGATGGCACGTGGTATTTGTTCTCCCTTAAGAAACCAATTTCTAGGCTATGGAGAAATTGTGCTTAAGACATTAAAATTTTATTAGGCATGTCACTTATATGTATAATGTGTCTTCATTTTGAGGAGTATGAAGAACATGATCTTAAACACTTAATATAGAGTTGATATGAAAGCCCCAAGATGCCATGTGGTACTAGGTATAAATGATGTGTGAAGAATACTTTGAGAAGTTAAAAGGTAATATGTTGTGTTTGACAGAAACTATTAACTTTAACTTAGAAGAAATAGAGATAAAGAATTTTTAAACATGGGAGCGCTATTTTAAGGAAATTTAACTTTATTCACAGAAGTAAACAAAGACTTGCAACTTCATTACCATATTTAAAGAGAGGAAGAGACAAGTGACACATAATAGAGAGATTACAAGTCATACCCAACACTGTATGGAAAACTCTTGATTCTTTCATTAATCATTGATTATTAAGTACAAAATGTGTAGTCTTCAAATTCTCCAAAAATCGAACCCTTCTCTTTGATTTTTCCTCTTTTTAGACATCATAGGAAAATTGGTAACTACCAAAACTGTCATACTACTCAACTACTTTCTAACCGCCTAAAGTAAAAATTCATTTCAGAACATTACATTGGATGGTAAAAGACACCTCATTTTCCTCAGAAAATAAGATAACATAAAATGGAAAGGAATTAAATTATGATTGGTGATTGTTGGTAACTATTCGAATCAGTAGCTTGAGTATATGGTCCTGTTGGTGAATCTTTTGTTTGCTCTATCATTCACTCTTTGCATATTCTCCGCAATGGTATATGTGACTTTGGTGCTTCTTCTAATTTGTTGAGTGACATTCTGCATGTTGTAATCCTACTATAAGTAGGCTTGTCTGTAAACAAAGTCTTCACCATCCACAGAAGCTTAAAATATTTATTGAGATAATTCACAATAGTTGCTCCATTCAGTACTACTATCTTCTCATGGGTGTTGTCAACTTTTCTTTTTGCCTCAACTAGCAAGGTCTCATATGTTTTCCATGGCAGCAAGTTTCCCTGTAAATCCTAGCAAGAGGAAAGCTCGGCTTTGTTTGGCCATGGCGTCTGTGAATGACAGTTGCTGACTCGGAATGCTGAACTAGAGGTGGAGCCACTCGGTACCGAAAGAAAATGACTAATGCGACTGGGTTTTCACTTTCCTTTTATATATGGTAAGAAAAACGAAGGGAAACTTCCAATTAATATAAAGAATTAATGGAGTGACAGATGAGGTGAGGGGGTATGATGGGTGAGATGGACGGAAATGAATGGGAGTGGCAAATGGCGTGGCAGAGGTGATGTGGAGCAAACAATGCGGGGTGGCTCGCTGCATGAGTAGGGAGTGTGCAAGAGTTTGGTGAAGGTTGAACCCCCGCAACGATCATGGGTCGTTGATTTCAGTCAGCCACGTTGACATTAGGGTTAATTGCGGGGGTTGGGCTATAAATTATAACTTGTGCTCCTTGTTCCCCCACAGAACACTTTACCTGTCTCCCTCGCCGATCTTTGGTCACACTTCGCTGACATGTTCAAGCTTTAACTAATGGATCAGGCCCACTTTCATAACATCTTAAATTCTGCCATTAGTTTAATAAATACTCTAAAATTTCTAATTCTATTTTAATTTTCAAAATTCAATATTCCATTTTTTTGAATTTTGAGTAATATGAAAAATGAAAATTTAAATGACAGAGTAGGCTACAACACCTGGCTCCACCTGGGGATAGTGCTTTTGTCACAGAAACACTAAGAACTGCAGATCAGTGCCTTCACTTCAGGCATGGAGTCATGTATTGCTTCGCCAAATTCAGCTTTATGAAAAATATACAATGGATTCACCCCGATATTTACAATGATGAGGTGTACGTGACTTAGAACTGGAAATAATGTTTGAGATACTTCCCATTGACAGGAAGTTGTAAAGTATCACCATCAAGGTTCTCCAAGAAAAATGTATTATTTTCCCTTGCCTCCGTAATCCTGAATGGGCCATACTAGAGAGGATCAAATTTCCCATGTTTTCCTTTGTCTTCTCTCCTAGTATTCCACCTTAACACCAAGTCTCTAGCTTTAAAATCAATTTCTTTAGCTTTTCTGTCAAAAATACCCTTCATTTTTTATTGGTACATAATCAAATTATCTCTTACCTTATCTCTGCTTTCATTCAACTCCATTACCTTATGAATCCTCCTCACTAAGGCATTGGGTTCTTCTTTTGCCTCCTGAATCATTGCAATTATAGGTTTCACAAGTTGACTAGGAAACAGGGCTTGCATTCCATACACTAGCTCGAAAGGTGATTTGCCTATAGACCTTTTTGTGGTCACTCGGACAACCCAAAGAGAAAATTTTAATTTTGAATCCCAATCCTTCTGATTCTCTACAATGGTTTTTTTAAGAATTTTCATCAACGTTTGTTGGTGGATTCAGCCAATCCATTCCCTTGAGGGTGATAAGTTATTGAATGAGATAGAATGACATTATATTTCTGACAAAAAGCAAAAAACTTAATTTAAATGAACACTCAAGCATTATCAGTTATGATTTTGACAGGGCACCGAAATCTGCTAAATATGTTTTCCTCTAAAAACTTCATCACCACTCGGTCATTTGCCTTTTTAGTAGGTACAACTTCTACCCACTTGGTGAAATAATCAATCGTTGTAAGAATCCATTTGCACTATCCACTCAAAGGTGGATTAATCTCTCTAACGAAGTCTAGCCCCCATTGTTTGAATGGTTCTTCTATGAAGACTTGGATCAATCGCAATGGGGCTAACTTCTTCTTTTCAACAAAAAACTGACACTTTTGACCACTTCTGAAAAACCTATATATATATATATATATATATATATATATATATATATATATATATCTATATATATATATAGATATATATCACCAAATAAGGTAGGCCAATAAAATCCTGCCTGGAGAATTTTGTGTGTTGTGACCTTCCAACTGTAATGGCCACCACATAACCTTTCATGATAATCCTTAATCATTTCTGTAGACTCATCTTTTGTCAAACATAGCAGCAAAATTCCCACAGGATCTTTCCAGTACAATCTACCTTCCACAATCACATATGGTTGTGCCTTGATTCTTAATGCTCTATATCTTGTTCTATCCAATGACTGAGGACAAGAAAGAAAACATAAATAGTGGACTATGTGCTTATACCATTCTGAGCATAAAAATTTGTATTGAATCTTCATACCTAGATTTGATTTTTCTTCGTTCCCTTTACTTATTTCTTCTTTTTCAGGCGTTAATAAATTTATTCCCAAATCCTAAAAGTTTGACTCAGTCAACATCTTTTCTAATCCCTGTCCTTTCACTAGTTTGGTTGGCTTTATGTCTAGGTCATATTCTTGGATCTTAGCTATCCATTTACCTCTTTTACCCTCCACATCACTCTGGACTAGGACATCCTTCACTGCAGCATTTGGCACATAGGCAATAATCTGTGACTGTAACACATAAGTCCTGAAGGTTTTCAAGGCCTTCACCAAGGCATACACCTACTTTTCAAGAATATTGTATTTGAGTTCAGCATCCCTGAGCACCTTACTAAAGAAAGCAACTGGTTGCTCTTTACCTTCATCATTTTTCTGTAACAAAACAACATTTATTGAACAAGGTGATGCAAATGAGAATATTCGAAAGGGCTTTTGATAATCAGGACTAATAAAAACTAGAGCTGCTTGTAATGCCTATTTGATTCTAGAAAATTACTCGTTAGCCTCCTTATTCCAATGTACTTCATTCTCTTTCTTCAGCATATTAGTAATCTCTTTCACAATTTCAGCATAATTAGACACAAATCTCCTTAAAAAAATTATTTTTCCCAAAAAATTTTGAATGTCTTTCATACTTCTGGGTAGAGGTATTCTTTGTACGACCTATACCCTTGTTGGATCTATCTTTACTCCAACTCTTGAAATAAATAAGCCCCGACAGTTTTCCGTCTTCTAGAGAAAAAATAGACTTCTTGGGATTCAAAAACAACCCATATTTCCTGCACTTCTCAAAAGCCTTTTTCAAATGTTCCAAATGCTCCTTATCTAATTTAGAGAAAACAATGATATCATCCAAGTATATCACTACAAACTTATCACCCAAAAATGCAATGTACATATCTCTTTCGAACGTTGCACCTGCATTCATTAGCCCAAAGGCCATCTAAGCATACATGAAGGTTCCCCAAGGGGTTGTAAATGAAGTCTTATTTTGATCTTCTTTATCAATAGCTACCTGATTATACTTGGAGAAACCATCGACCATTGACATTCTGAATGATCCAATTACCTTCTGAAACACATGATCCATTTTAGGTAATGGATAGTTATCTTTTAAGGAGGCTTTGTTCAAATTCCTAAAATCCACACATAACCTTATCTCTCCATTTTTCTTCCTTACAGGTACTAAATTGGCCACCCAATCAGAGTATTGGAGTGGAACTATTATCTTGGCATCGAGAAGCTTATTAAATTCTTTCTCAATTGATGGTAACAACAAAGGATTGCTCTACCTGAGTTTCTGTTTAAATGGTTCAATCCCTTCTTTCAGGGGAATCTTGTGTTGAATTATGTTCACATCATATGTTTTGAGATCCTCATATGACCAAGAAAAAACATCAGTGTACTTCTTAAAATTCTCAATATACCTTTCTTTATAATTAAATGGAACTCCCTTAAATAGTTTGACTAACTTAGGCTCCTTCTGGGTTCCAATATTGCAATCTTGGATCCGTTCATCCTATGAAACTTTCTCTGGACCGACATCTAGATCATTAGAATTAAAAAGTCTTTCGAGAGGGAAAAGTCCTCTTGGCAGAACATTATCTTTCAATTGAATGATCTTCTGATTAGCTATAGACTTTTTAAAATCATCTACTTCTACATTTTTTGTTACGTCATCCCCATCTTGATCAATTTCAGTGCCTTGAAAGTCTTCAATCATTATCAGGAACTCCTTAATTTGCTGGCCATCCTTGAAAACCTACTAGTGCTTTATGTTATCTAGAACCAATGGTCTGTACTTCATCTCGACCTCATACCTCAGTCTTGGATTTATAGGAGGTCTGAAGGTACTGGCTGCCACAACCAAGGAGTCTGCTAACATGTTCCCATCTCTTGGAATGAACTGTATATTGAAAGCCTTAAAGAAATTCTCAACTAAATCCCAAACTTCATTTCTATCTGCCCTAAGTCTAGGGTGTTTTGTTTGATAGTGATTTTTTATCTGCTTTATGATTAATTTTGAATCTCCAAAAACAGAGATAGATTGAACCCCCATTTGTTTTGCTGTCTGAAGAGCAATGATTAAGGATTCATATTCTGACATATTGTTAGTTGCTTCAAACTCTAATTTAAAGGAAAATGGCATCATGTTACCTCCAGGTGTAATCAACAGGAAACCAACACCCATTCTTTCCTTAGAGTAAGAACCATCAAAGAAGCACTTCCATACTCCTTTTTTTTGTAGCTTTGTATTTACACATGCTGAAGTGAGCTGCCTCTAATTATCTTCAGCCAGTTCTGCATTGTCATGCAGCATAAAACAAGAGAAATCATATTTTTCTTGGCTATACACAGGTGAATTACTTGCTCCATTTTTTGTAATTGTCTTAACGAACCTTGTTTCTCTATACAACCTTCTCTCTTCCCCACCAAAAACTGGTATAATAGCATAAGTAAAATCAAATTTCAGAACTCCTCCCAATTTATCTCCCCAAGACCTAGATAGCAGCATTCCAAACCTAGCAAGGACGTCTACTACTACTACATCCATTACTAAGCTTCTCGCTAGAATCTGAGCTAATTACACCACCATATCCTTAATGACACCAAGACACTTGACCTTATTTGAGTCAAAGGAATATAGGTCTATGTAAGGCTTAGTGACTTGCAAATTCAGATGCTTCATCACTAATAATGGAATGAGGTTACGTGAAGCTCCAGAGTCAAGCATACAGTTATGTAAGATGAAGTCATGAATTAATAAAGAAATGTAGAAAGGGGGGTGGGTGTTGAAGAATCTACCTCCTCCACATGTGGGCCAAAAACAACTACTGGTTTATCTTCTTGTAGATTCACAGTGTCATTTACATTCACATTTTGAGACAAGTTGATAAGCTCATCAATCCCCCTTTTGTAAACTGGGGTCTTGACCAACTCTGTGAGAGGTACTTGAATTTTAAACTTCTCCAATTCCTTAGTAAGACTAAATGCATGGATTTGTCTTGCATTATTTTATGTTTCTTCTTCACTTTTCTTCATAATGGAAATTTCTTTCGGAATGGAAACAATTATTTCTAAAGGAATTTTATTAGTTTTATCTTGGGAGGACTCACCCTGATGCATTTGAGTCTTACTATTTATACCCTGCTGTTGCTTTCCTTTATTCAACTATTTTGTAGGCTGTGTCTCTTGTGGAGTCGCCTTTTGTGAGGGAGATGGAACTTGCTACTCACCTTCATTTTCTTGAACTATACATCTATTTATTGATCTCAGGTCATACTTCTTATGCAATTTTGCCTACATAAAATTAGTAAACTACTTCTAATACTCATCAATTTCATTTTCATCAAAAGTGACATATGTTTCAACATATTCTTCTTCTTCTTCTTCAATACCTAGTTCATCTTCATCCCTTACATACATTGTGGAAATATGATCATCATGATCTTTAGAATACTCTTTTGATGCGTCACCAGGATCTACCTCTAAGTAAAGTGGATCTTAGACCTGATCTTGGTCTTTTCTTTCCTTCTGCAAAATATGCAAAGGTTGTCTTCTATATTATGGATTAAAGCCTCAGTTTTGATGTACTTGCCTTTGATAATTTTTTTTCTCCAATTCCAATTTAATCAATTTTATAGACAAATTCTTTATCACCTTATTCATATCCTCTAATATTTGATTTTGAGATGTTTCCTCTTTATCCTTTCCATTATCGTGGGTAGATTGTGTCTCCGGTGCTTTGCCTGCAACCACCAGATTTGTCTCTATTTCTAGAGCATCAGTTTGAATCTGGTCAAGGGTTGTGGACCTTCTCTCCCTTAATGTGAATCCAAAGTCTGATTCAAATGCCCCTGCAAAAGTCACTTTCGCACTAGTAGGAGGGGGCTTAATATCCACTAGAAGACTGTTGTAAAGCTTGTTGAACCTTCTGATGAAATCAACAACACTTTCATTAGATCTCCTTTTAATAAATTGCATTTTGTAAGTGAATATCCATGATCTCACTTCTATCCCCATCTATGGGTGAACTGACGCTCCATTTCTTCCCGAGTAGGGATGGAGTTATTAGCAAGCCCTCTAAACCACTTTGTAGCTTCACCATCTAAATATTGCACAAAAAGTATTAAGACAACATCCAAGTGTTGAACATTAAGAGTTTATGCAAAGTTACAGAACACTGCTATATGTTTCTCTATTGTTTTTTCATCTTCCCCTAAGAAGCGAGGAAGAATTTTTAAGTATTCTTGAGGCATTGGATTTAGTTGTTGAGGTAACTGAATAGGTGCATACCTATTTAGCAAGAATGCAAGTGCTGCCATGTTTACACCTGAATTTGTTGAACCTTGAGTACCAACAGATGCAAAACTTGCCTGATAGGTGCATACCTATTTAGCAAGAATGCAGGTGTTGCCATGTTTACACCTGAATTTGCTGAACCTTGAGTACCAGCAAATGCAGAACCTGCCTGAGAGGTAAATAGAGTATAAACAGGAGGTAATGTAGATATAGGTTTAGATTGAACAACTAGCATATATATTTATAGGTACTGAAAAAGAGAGAGACTCTAAAGACTGTTCTTGAAATTTATGTTCTTGAAATGGAATGGGTATAAAAGGTGACTCTTGAATAAAGAAAAGTGATATTTTTTATAAATGTTTGGGTGAAAGGGGTTAAGAACTGTTGCCAGGTGCAGACAGTGTGGGACTCGGCGTGGATGAAGTTTTTGGCTTCCCAACCCTCTTAGGAACTAATCTCTCAGGGTCTGAAAGAACTTGAGATTTCTTTTGTGAGGTATCTGACCTCATATGAGGCCTTTTTGAAGCCAAAATTGAAATCCTTATTCAATAAAGCCAAATTTTCCTCCTCACTGAACAACCAGAGGAAAATATTTGAGAAACCCAAGGAAAACATTCTTGACTTCATTCCCCGGCAATGGCGCCAATTAATGTTGTCCCTTAGGAAACCAATTTCTAGGCTGTGGAGAAATTGTGCATAAGACATTAAAATTTTATTATGCATGTCACTTATATGTATATTGTGTCTTCATTTTGAGGAGTATGAAGAAAATGATCTTAAACCCTTAATATAGAGTTGCTATGAAGGCCCCAAGATGCCATGTGGTACTAGATATAAATGTTGTGTGAAGAATACTTTGAGAAGTTAAAAGGTAATATGTTGTGTTTGATAGAAACTATTAACTTTAACTTAGAAGAAATACAGATAAAGAAGTTTTAAACATGGGAGCGTTATTTTAAGGAAATTTAACTTTATTCATAGAAGTAAACAAAGACCTACAACTTCATTACTATATTTAAAGAGAGGAAGAGACAAATGGCACATAATAGAGATTACAAGTCATACCCAACATTGTATGGAAAACTCCTGATTCTTTCATTAATCATTGATTTATTAAGTACAAAATGTGTAGTCTTCAAATTCTCCAAAAATCCGACCCTTCTTCTTTGATTTCTCCTCTTTTTATACATCATAGGACAGTTGGTAACTACCAAAAATGTCCAACTACTTAACTATTTTCTAACTGCCTAAAGTAAAAAGTCATTTCAGAACATTACATTGGAGGGTAAAAGACACCTCATTTTCCTCAGGAAATAAGATAACATAAAATGGAAAGGAATTAAATTATAATTGGTGATTTTTGTTCACTGTTCGAATTAGTAGCTTGAGTAGATGGTCTTGTTGGTGCTTCTTTTGTCTTCTCTATCATCCGCTCTTTGCATTTTCTCCACAATGGTACATGTGACTTTGATGCTTCTTATAATTTGTTGAGTGTCATTATGCATGCTGTAATCCTACTATAAGTAGGCTTGTTTATAAACAAAGTCTTCACCATCCATAGAAGCTTAAAATATTTATTGAGATAATTCACAATAGTTGCTCCCTTCAGTACTGCTATCTTCTCATGGGTATTGTCAACTTTGCCTTTCACCTCAACTAGCAAGGTCTCATATGTTTTCCATGGCAACAAGTTTCCCTGTAAATCCCAGCAAGAGGGAAGCCTAGCTTTGTTTGGCCATGGCATCTATGAACGACAGTTGTTGACTCGGAATGCTGAACTGGAGGTGGAGCCGCTCGGTACCAAAAGAAAATGACCAATGCGATGGGGCTTCACTTTCCTCTTATATATGGTAAGCAAAATGGAGGGAAACCTGCAATTAATGTAACAAATTAATGGAGTGGTAGATGAGGTAACGGGGTACGGTGGGTGAACTGGACAAAAATTAATGGGAGTGGCAGAGGTGATGTGGAGCAAATAATGCGGGGTGGCTCGTTGTGGGAGTAGGGAGTGTACGGGAGTTTTATCAAGGTTGAACCCCCGTAACAATCATGGAACGTTGATTTCATTCAGCCATGTTGACGTTAGGGTCAACTACGGGGGTTGGGCTATAAATTATAACTCGTGCTCCTTGTTCCCCTGTAGAACACTTTACCTATCTCCCTCACTGATCTTTGATCGCACTTTGTTGACATGTTCGAGCTTTAACCGATGGATCGGGCCCACTTTCATAACATCTTAAATGTCGTCATTAGTGTAACAAATACTCTAAAATTTCTAATTCTCTTTTAATTTTCAAAATTTAATATTCCATTTTTTGAATTTTGAGTAATATAAAAAATGAAAATTTAAATGACAGAGTAGGCTACAATAGTATTGACCCATGGTATTCACATGGAATGTAGCCTATTTAATTGGGGGGGGGGGGGGGGGAAGAATTAAACTAGCATAGATCCATCTTTACTCTAGATCTACTAAGCCCAGAGAGGGATCAAATATCGTGATATGAAAACTTGCATAGAGTGAAAAATATCTGATCCCTGTCGGGGCTTGGTAGATCAAGAGTAAACATGGATCTTGTAATTTAATATCACTTAAAAATTGTAACTTGGTTAAAATAAAAAAATAAAATAGAAATATTGACAGATTCAGAAATTCCCGTAATAGCTATATGGATGACATGTTTGTAGGACACTTGGGCATGAGTTTGATGCATGGATGGACATCTTGGGAAATAGGACTGAGCCAACTCTACTTGGTTCGATCAGAACAAGCTTTATTAGGCCCATTTAGTGCTGGTCAACCATGACTAGTCACTAAGAAAATCCATAGAAATAGAGCAGTTTTGAGATTTTATGGGATTGACCATATTTCTTAGGATGGGATTATTGAATTCGACTTAGATACATGAATATGAGTAGATATGTTTGTTAGAAAGATTATGGATCAGTTTGTTTCACAAAACTTCTATTTAAAGCCAAGACTTTGATGGCTTATGCATTGACTTTTGTATAATTTCATGCTGAGACATTTTGGAGTTGAGAGATAATTTGAAGAACCTATTCTACTACTATTTTTCTGTTCAATAATGTGAATATGTGAGTGAATTTCAAGCTTCTGATATCAATTTTCAAGTGTGCAAAGCAAGGGTGGAGGGCCCCCATTCCAAGCTAAGTACACTTCTTCGTTTAGACTAGTTTAATTTTCCATAATCTGGTTATTGTAGAACTTGTTTACATGCTTTGTTTCAGATTGGTTTATGGTTAATGTGTGATGATTTATTTCATTAAATCTTAGTTTATTCATCACTTTAGTAATTTGGAAAAACAAAGTGTTCAAGTTGAGCACTCCTTCTGTTAATTTGGTGAATTGTAACTAGTTTTCCTTGATTACATGCAAGCAGTTTTTCTTATGTATTTTTTGTTTTCAATTGATAGCATTATGGTGAATGAATTATGATGGAAAATATCAAAGGTCTCTTAAGTTAGGAGCCTCCATTCATTAATGATTTGTCCATCTTAAGCTATTAGTTTCTGATTTATGTTCATCAAGTAATAATTGAGGAAGAATTGGACCTCTTAAGTTAAGAGCCATTTCAGCTTTCCCTCTTTACAAAGTGAATTGGAATTGTTAATATAGGTTATATTTGTAATATGCACTTCTTTAGTTTTTGAAAAACTTGTCTTTCAAGTTTGATTACATCTGATATTCATATATATTGGACGTGCCTTCAAGTATTACCAACCCGAATTGATAAAGAATATTTGTATTAATTTGTGTGAATAAATTAGCTCAACATTTTGGCGCCGTTGCTGGGGAGGCAAATATCGGCATAGTCAATAGGAAGATAAGAAAAAACTCTAAAAACTTCATAAAACAAAAATAAAAAAAATTAGTTACATTTCTTTTAGTTATGTTTCTTTATGCGTAGATATAGAGATCCTCAAGGTAGATCTATGAAAAACCCCCCACAAATAGAGGTAGGACCATCAAAGCCAACAACACCAGTTACTAGTAATCCAACAATTGAGGAATTGGAAGAAAAACAAAGAAATGGATAGAGGTTAACTTTAATTGAGAGACAAACTTTGTTAGCCTGGGAGGTAAAAATAAAATAGTTATCAAATTCAAGAAAACAAAAAGAAACTATTAAGGAAAGACAACCTATTCTTGAATCTATAAGTCAACCTATCTTTGAACAACTTGAACCTCAAATTGACATTGAAACAATCAAATCTATGGCAGAAGAGGGACATGGATCTGTTATTCTTACTCCTGAACAACAACTTGAATATGAGAGACAACAAAGAGAATGGAGAAGACAAATAGAGGAAGAGGAAAAACGAGAAAATGATAGAAATATAGAAGAGGATAGGAAAAGACAAGAAGATGGTGGTGATCAGGAAACTACCTTTGGCTTTCCAATAATAGATACAAGTGCAATATTAGGAGAAGAGGTGAAAATGAAAAATATTCCACCTTGTGTATTGCCAAATTTTTATGGAATGTCAACAAAAGATTCTGATTCCTTTATGTTTTAATTTGATATCCTATGTAGAACATATGGATACACTGATGACACACACAAACTTCGTCTCTTTCCTGCTACATTGAAAGCAACAACTTTAAAATGGTTCATGGGTTTAGGAGAGAAAACAATAGCTTCTTGGGATGATATGAGATCAGTCTTTCTTAAAACGTATCAAGCCTATTGTAGGCCTAGGGACTCAAAGGAAGATGTTTTCATAATGACACAACAAGGGGAAGAAAGTCTAGGTGAATACTTAGAAAGATTTGCATATAATCTACAAAACTCCAAACAACACTTTCTAAATCAGGAAACAATTCAAACAATCTTTCTCAAAGGTATAAGAGATGAATATCTTGACATTCTGAATGTGATGGGCAAGGGAGATATTTCAAATTTTCCATTCAATGAAATTGTTGAATTATGTAAAAAATATTCTAGAGGAAGATCAAAATCTGGAAAGAGAGATGGGAGTTCAAAAGAAGCAAAATCAGCAGCAGGAGGAGTAACAAGAGCATAAATAAAAAGCTTGTTAGAAAACTTCAAAACTGGCCTCCTAAGTACATTAGGAACTCAGGTAGATGTTCTAAAAGAAAATAAGAAGAAAGAAGAATAAGAACAAGCTTTAGCAATCTTTTGTTCCAAATGTAGAAAGAAACATCCATTAAGAGAATGTCCTTTGGATAGTATTCAAGTATGTGGTCTTTGTACAGAAAACCATTCAATAGAAAATTGTCTAAGGTTGAAAGAATTGAAAATGAATCCAATGGAGGAAGTGTAAGGAATAGAAGGTTTCTATTATGTGGAACCATGAATACCTTGGCAACCAAGGCTTCCTCAACAAAATCTGTAACAGTTCCCTCAACAAAACTATCCATATCCGCCTCAAAATTCTTGGAATACTCCAATGCCATGGCAAGCTTGGCCTCCACAACAATATCCAAACCAACCTGCACAAGGATGGAGAGGATATGGTTATGGAAACCAGCCACCTCAACAATACCAACAATAATATCGACATCCATTTTCCATATCAACAATATCCATATTCCATGCCATTTCTGCAACAAAATTCTGCATATCCGCAATCCATGCCATTTCCGCAACAAAATTCTCCACCATTATTAACACAACCACAATAGTTACAGCTACCTTCGAACCAGCCCAGACCAACTCAATTACCAGCCCAACCAATGGCAAATCCGAACAATAAGATGGATAAACCTGCATACACGGTAGAAGAAGCAACATATTTTCCAACATATTCTATTCTTCTTGTAAATGATGTCCATTTAAGCTCTGGAAAGGTGCTTACAAAGGATTCTCCTCCAATCATAGAAGATCCAATTGAGAAATGAGAACAACCTGAAACATTACAATCTGAAACACAAATTCAGAAAGGAAAACTATTATAACTCAAACACCACCCTATCCTGAGAGGTTAGTAGAGCAACAAAAAGAAATGAACCTTCTTGAATTTGATATTTTGGATGAATTGAAAAATGCTTATGTAAAAATTCCTTTTATTGAAGGCAATCAAAGAGATACCAATATATGCTAAAACAATAAAGGAATTATGCATTAAGAAAACTGGTAAAAAGAAGAAGGATCCTACCACAATCCAAGTCATTGGCAAATCAACAAGCCTCATGTCAACACAAACAATGGTAGAGAAATATATTGATCCTGGTATCCCTATGGTTACTATTTCAATAAATAATTTCTGAGTTCCAAACACATTAATAGATTTGGGAGCCACTATAAATGTAATGACTACGGAGACAATGAAAAATCTGCATCTAAACAACATTAGATCAAATTCTAGGATTTTAGAGTTAGCAGACAGATCTAAAGTTGTACCAAAGGGAATACTAGAAGATATCATAGTCTCTTTGGATTCATGGGAGTATCCTGTTGACTTCCTTATCTTTCAGCCAAAAACAAATTTGGGAGGACATCTTCTAATCTTAGGCAGACCATGGCTAGCCAAGGCTGATGCCTTTATAAGATGCAGATCTGGAAGTATGATTATTTCAGATGGGGATGAATGGAAACACATTACACTTTATTCACCTGCACAATCATATTCTTTAGAATCAATACTTGAAACTCAAGAACAACAACAAACTAAATCGGTTTTAAGTATAAATCAAGTCTTTGCCCTTAGAGAAGAAGAAGAGAATGATGATTTAATGGATCTTTTCATCTCATAACCAAATATTTCAGAGCATCTTAGAGAGATTCAATATGAAGTTTCAAGTAATCTCTTGAACCAATGTTTTCAGGAAACTTGTACAATTCAATCTTTGTGAAGCTCTTTTACAAACATTTTTCCTGTAAACACAATTTCCAATTCAACAACAAAAACAATTGAGATATATCCTGGAAAACATTTGAACATCGGAAACCATTTGCAATCGTCACAAGAACAAGAGGTAATTGCATTATTACAAAAATATTTAAAAGCTTTTGCCTCGGATTATAGAGACATGCAAGGAATCCATCCCAAGACATGTATCCACCACATCTATATAGATGATCAGATCAAACCAGTAAGGCAGCCTCAAAGACGAATGAATCCCATGATGAAAGAAATAGTGAAGGAAGAACTGCAAAAACTGCTTAAAGTTGGATTCGTCTATCCTATATCAGACAGTCAATGGGTTTCTCCATTGGTAATAGTACCAAAGAAAAATGGGAAGTAGAGAATATGTGTAGATTATCTGGAATTAAACAAAGCAACATTAAAAGATCATTTCCCGCTACCATTCATTGACTAGGTTCTAGACTCATTAGCTGGAAAGAAATTTTTCTCCTTCCTGGACGGGTTTAGTGGGTACAATCAGATTAGAATAGCAATAGAAGACCAAGACAAAACAACATTCACCTACCCATGGGGAACCTATGCATATAATGTCTTTTCATTCGCGTTATGTAATGCACCTGCAACTTTCCAAAGAGTAGTGCTTGCAATATTTGTTGATCTAATCCATGAATGTGTAGAAGTTTATATGGATGACTTCACGGTATATGGAAACGCATATGACGATTGCCTCAACAACATTGAGAAAGTTTTGAAGCGATGCATAGAAACAAATTTGTCATTGAGTAACGAAAAATGCTATATGCTATTGGCAAAAGGCATAGTGTTGGGACACCATATTTCCGCTTCAGGAATTAAGGTGGATCCAGCAAAAATACAAGTCCTTGTGGATTTAATGCCACCTAAAACACAAAAAGAGGTAAGGAGTTTCCTGGGTTATGCAGGCTACTATAGACGATTCATAGAAAACTTTAGTAAAATATCCCAACCTCTATTCAAGTTATTAGCAAGAGATGTTGAATTTCAATGGAAAAATCACTGTCAAAATGCATTCCAGACATTGAAAGAAAAACTACCAATTGCACCCACTCTTTGTGGACCAAACTAGTCTCTGCCATTTGATATTTCAATTGATGCATCTGATACCGCGATAGCTGCATCACTGGGCAGAAAGAGAACCTGTTCAATTATGCAATATAGTTCATAAGAAAGAACTTAACACCTGCATAATTAAACTATACAGCCACAGAAAAAGAAATGTTACCTGTAGTACATGTAGTAAATAAATTCAGGCATTACATAACCAGATAGCAAGTATTTATTCATACAGATCATTCAACAACAAAATATTTGATGAATAAATCTATCACCAATAGGAGAATAACAAGATGGTTACTATTAATGCAAGAATTTAACATCACAATTCAAGATCGACCAAGTAAAGAAAATCAAGTGGCTGACTTTCTTTCACGAATACATTCACCCAATGATCCAAATCCAGTTGCGGACAACTTTTCAGATGAACATTTGTTTGCAATAGCAGTAAAAACACCATGGTTTGCAGACATAGCAAACTATCTATCTTCTGGGAAATTTCCAACACAATTCTCAAAGAAACAAAAACGAAAAATTATTAAAGAAAGTTCTAGATATAGTTGGGTAAATGGCGATTTGTTTTATACTGGTTCAGATTTAATAATAAGAAAATGTGTGAGAGAGGATGAGATATTAGAAATCCTGAAAGCATGTCATGATGAACCATGTGGTGGTCATTTTGCAGACAAACGAACAACCTACAAGGTGCTGCAATTAGGCTACTACTGGCCAGCAATCTTCAAAGACTCCAAGGCATATGTCAAGTGGTGTGACAGCTGCCAAAGAACAGGGAGACCAATAGTATCAGATGAGATGCCACTCAAACCACAAGTTCTAATAGAACCATTTGAGCAATGGGCTCTAGATTTTGTGGGACCAATAAATCCACCATCAAATGGCAAGAGGTACATCTTGGTATGTACAGATTACGTCACCAAATGGGTGGAGGCAAAGGTAGTCACCAAAGCAACAAAAAATATAGTGGTCACCTTCCTCTTTGAAGAAATATTTGTAAGATATGGAGTGCCAAGACAGATTGTAACTGACCAGGGAGCACAATTTACTTCAAAGCTTGTACGGGATCTTACAGAAAAATATAAGATAAAGCACAGGAAGTCCACACCGTATCATCCTCAGGCAAACAGACAAGTGGAAGCAACAAACAAAGTCCTAGAGAACATAATGACCAAAACAGTATAGATGAATAGAAAGGATTGGTCAGAAAAACTAAGGGATGCACTATGGGCATACAGAATCACATGGAAAAACACAACTGGATTTAGTCCATACCAGTTAGTGTATGGAAAAGAGGTCTTACTACCCATAGAATTTCAGATACACACATATAAATTGGCAGCTGAACTAGGACTAGAACTGTCTGAAGCACAGCAGCAGTGGATAATGGAATTAAATCAACTAGATGAACATCGCCAGCAGGCAATAGAACACACAACATTGGTACAACAACAATGAATGAAATGGCATGAAAGATTCATCAAGAACAAGACATTCAACAAAGGAGACTGGGCACTATTGTTTGACTCCAAATTCACAACACACTGGTTAGGGCCATATGAGATAGAAGAAATCTTTGATAATGGAGCTGTTCAAATTAAGACAATTGACCAGTAATCTACATCATTTTCGGTAAATGGACATAGGCTCAAAGTTTACAAAAGGCCTATTGGCAAAGAAGAATTCATGAAACAACTGATACAAGGAATAGAACTGGAAATAATGACACACCAAACCCAACCATCTTCCAGTGCTACAAAAGAATAAAGAGAAGACTACTAAAAAAATAAAATAGTAAGAAAAAATAAAATAAAATAAAAATATAGTAAAAATAATAATAACAATAATAATAAATATAAATATAAATAAATAAAACTGTTTGCTAGTGAAAACCAGGAAACTGGTGCCAAGCAAACAAGAATTCATAGAGGAAAACCAATATGTTTTAGATTGTATGAATTCATACTTTCATGTTCTATTTTTATCACAACTTTGATTTGCAGGATATCCTCCACACAAGAATGACTTGAGGACAAGTCAAATAACAAACAAGGGGGAAGTTCGCACAAGAAATTTAGTTGTGTAGCTGAATTGCTGATAGAACTTGTATTGTTTACAGTTGGGACCTGAACAACAATGGCAGAGGAACCTGAAATCTTAGCAGAAACATGTATATATTGCATAAACATGTGCATGACAGTTGGGATCTAAGTTATGAAATCATTGCAGAGGGACCTGAACAACAACCAGCAATTCAAGAACCAAAACCAATGAAGCATGAAGAACAGGAAGCAGAAATAAATTCTATCTTTCAATCTATCTAAGACATTTGATCAAAAGACTTCATCCAGCTTGTAAAGAACAGTAGACATCATCCAATATTATCAGGGAAGTACAAGTATAGTAAGTACACAATTTTGCTCTTGTGAATTCAATTTTTTTTTAGAAATTTTTAGTCTTTGTTAAATTGAGATTAGTACCTGAAGTATATATTTTCCATTATCTCCACCCATTATTCTAAGTATCATATCCTATAACCCTTAACCATAACCTTGTACATCCCATATTCATTTCATATTCATGACCTTAAGCCTATACCCCTAAGTATTTTTCCTCAAAAGCAAAAAGGGATCAAAAGAGTGCAACATGATGGTACCTGCACAAACAATCCAAACATTAGACATGGAGATAATTTTAAACATGACCTAGGTGGTCATTTTAAAATTATGAGAAATATTTCAAAAGGAAATATATGCGCATTTTTTAAAGGAAGTAAGAAAGGTAATAAAACATTATATGCGCATTTTGAATGAAAATACAACAAAGAAATGTATTGAATACCATATGCGTTGTATTAAACATAATATTTTTGCGCATAATGAAAGTGGCAAACAAGGATATGATGTTAGGCGGGCTTGCAGTAATATAATTGCATAGTATGGTGGAGTAATATGATGTTAGGCAGGCTTGCAATAATATGATTTCATAGTATGGCGCTGACAGCAGGGTTCAAAGTTTAATGAGATTGAAGTCGTGGATGTGGCATGAACAGAAACGGAGTAATAATGTGGTGGCAGGGCTGTAAAACAATATCATAAAATTGCATGGCTGCTACGTTGAAATAATTCAACGGAGGATGTGTTGCCAGGGCCGTAAACCGTATGGAAGGACAACCACGACCCACATGCAAACAAGCCCAAATTTGAATCATGGAAATAGTCAAGCGCAACTGGTCAAAAGGACCAACACGCAAGCATTAGAAAATAAGACATGCTTACGACGTACTTAGCCAGAACACCGGTAAAAAAATGTTGAAACAATCAAGAAAACTTAAAACCAAAACCGCTGTACATCTCAGAACCATTCTGCCGATTGCTTAAATGCATTTGTATGCCATCATTGCCCTTAAGAGCTTAGGAGAATAGTGGCAAAAGTGCTAAACATTTTGACAGAAGAAGCGAGGGAAAAACATAACTGAGCCTGTGGAGAGATAAGTAGGAAAATTCACGGAGATAGCGTAAGTCAGTTACCCAGAATCTCAGGAAATTTCAGGTAAGAACGAGATTTGATTTGCCTCCATAAGATTACAAAGGTGAAGTCGGGATTACAATCACCAAAGTTTTGCCAAAACTGCCTGTCATTTAAACGTTTGTATGTCTATTTATGCCACCAGTCAGCACGTTAAGGCATTGAAACGAGGCTTCAGGAGATATGGGTAATGATGAGCACCATTAAACAGTCCACGAGTCTAGCAAATAGCCAGGTAAACGCCAAAAACTCACCATGATTCCAGAAAATTATAAATGCAAGGTTTAGATAAACCAACAGTGAAGTTAATGGAATGAATGATAAACGGTCATGCATTACCAAAAAAGGGTCTATTCATAAGTGTAATCACATAAACTAAGGTTTTGAATGAAGCATGTAATTTGTGTAAAACAAACAGTTGATTACACCTGTGCAGATAATAAGGCAGTTCGACCACATCTCAGTTTGATGCATGCAAAATGTGTAGATAAAACAGAGTATTTGGGTTGTATTGTGTGTTTTTTTACAAATAGAGCAGGGGTTGTATATTGCAGGAACAGAGGAGTTTTTTTTTAGTGCTGTTACAACCAGGGCAGATTTGAAAACTATTTTTGTTTTCCTTTCATACAGTGCTGAAGATTAGGCTTGCATGATGAATTATATAGAAAAAAATTTCCTTGAAAATACATTAAGAAATACAAAATTATGACATGATTATTTTGTTTTCTTATGTATTTCTTTTCCAAAATAGAGTATAGTTTTTTTACAGAGATATATAAGGCAGAATGTTTGAATGTTTGGACACAACAGGGGATTAAAAGAGAAACTGTGTTGCTGCAAAAAGAAAAAAACAGAGGCCCAAGTAGATTGAATTAAGTTTGTTGAATAAGGCAGGTAAGCTTCTTTGACTTCAAAATTTTATTTTACAAAACAGTATTTGTAGATTTTCATTATAAAAGATGAAGTTAATGACAACAGAGGCATACATTCAATGGTTTTCAGAAACAATGACAACAAGGATAGAGCCGAAGTTTCAAATAGAAAACTGGAAAAAAGAGACCATAGAGAAGCTATACCAAGCAGGACTGATAGGATTCTTGCAGAGATTTAGTGGCCACAGTGAGGAAGTAACAAGGGAGTTCATAAACAATTACAGCCAAGAACAAACAAGGGTAGGAAATGTTATAATTCCCGTGACTTAGGAATTCCTTTCACAAGCACTAGACCTCCCTATGATAGGAGAGAATTATCATAAAGGCTTGCATTTCAAGGAGAAAGCATGGACTTTCTTCCTTGAAAAGAATAGAAAAGGAACCTTTGACAGAACCAAAGGTATACCAAGGGAATGGTTCAATGAACCATGGGGTGAATTGGTTCTAGTTATACAAAAATTTCTTACATGTGATAGGGGATATAGTGTTGCCCATCTATATCACATCTGACTCCTACAACACATTAAGGGGGAATATAAGATTAATCTTCCATAGTTTCTCTTTAGAAGCCTCCTAAAGATGATAGAGTGAGTAAAACATGAAAACACGCCCAAAGAAGCACAAATTTATCACCAGGGGTTGATAAAAATCTTGGTTGAATATCAAGTAAGATCACAAGGGATGATTTGGAGGGAATTCATGAGTCAAAACCAGTTTAATGAACAGATCAATGAGGGACAGAACAAAGTAGAGCAGGAAACTAGGGGGATGATGAGCTCACCTTTCTATCCCAGGACTAGAGCCAAAAAGAAAAATAATACAGCCATGCAAGAAAATGAAGTGTCCATCATGTCCATTCCTAGGAGGTTTAGAAATAAAAGTCCAACTGAGATAAATAGCAAAGAAAAAGAAGTTCAGATAGTAGACACATGTTCAACGGGAAAACAGGTAGAGGATGATATTGAACAGGAAGCATTGGAGAGAGATTCTTATTATGATGATGTAGCAGCAGCATCATTAATCAAAACTACACAAGAGCTTGAAAAGGAAATAAACTTGGGAAAAATCAGGGAGCTAACAGACCAACTAGAAATCAATAAAATCTTGGAAAAACATTTGAAAGAAGAAAACAAAGCAAGCAAAAAGAATAATGCTAGATTGGTCAAAGAAAATGAAATATTAAATGAAGAAATAGGAAGATTGAAAAGAAAGAATAATTTGTTCTCCAAACAGGCATTCAAATGGCTAAAAGAGAAGAACATGTGGAAGGCTAAGTATGAGAAGTAGAAAGTTAAGGCCACTTTATACAGAGAAGGACATGACACAAGTATGGACTATTTGATAAGGGCAGCACAGCAGGAAGCATCTATAGGAACTGCATCTACAACAGGGAATAGAAGATCAAAAAGGAATAAGCAAGCATGAGGACATGCTTGATGATCAGCAAGGGGGAGATGTTGGCCCTCGATTTTGGTCTTATTTTTGCTAAAGGAAACTTACTTAATCCATATATTTTCCATCCATTTTCCACTATAACCATCCCATTTTGATGTATTTCATGTCTATTCAGGTATTTAATTTTAATTTTTCAAATTCTAAAGTTTTTATGAAAATTTGGTTTCAAGTGCAAATATTGACAGATTCAGAAATTCCCGTAATAGCTATATGGATGACATGTTTGCAGGACACTTGGGCACGATTTTGATGCATGGATGGATAGCTTGGGAACTAGGACTGAGCCAACTCTACTTGGTTCGATCAGAACAAGCTTTATTAGGCCCATTTAGTGTTGGTCAACCATGACTAGTCACTCAGAAAATCCATAGAAATAGAGCAGTTTTGAGATTTTATGGGATTGACCATATTTCTTGGGATGGGATTGATGAATTCGACTTAGATAGGTGAATATGAGTAGATATGTTTGTTAGAAATATTATAGATCAGTTTGTTTCACAAAACTTCTATTTAAAGCCAAGACTTTGATGGCTTATGTATTGACTTTTGTATAATTTCATGCTGAGACATTTTGGAGTTGAGAGCTAATTTGAAGAACCTGTTCTACTACTATTTTTCTGTTCAATAATGTGAATGTGTGACTGAAGTTCAGACTTCTGATATCAATCTTCAAGTGTGCAAATCAAGGGTGGAGGGCCCCCATTCCAAGCTAAGTACACTCTTTGTTTAGACTACTTTAATTTTCCATAATCTGGTTATTATAGAACTTGTTTACATGCTTTGTTTTAGATTGGTTTATGGTTAATGTGTGATGATTTATTTCATTAAATCGTAGTTTATTCATCACTTTAGTAAGTTGGAAAAATAAAGTGTTTAAGTTGAGCACTCCTTCTGTTAATTTGCTGAATTGTAACTAGTTTTCCTTGATTACATGCAAGCAGTTTTTCCTATGTATTTTTTGTTTTCAATTGATAGCATTATGGTGAATGAATTATGATGGAAAATACCAAAGGTATCTTAAGTTAGGAGCCTCCCTTCATTAATGATTTGTCCATCTTAAGCTATTAGTTTCTGATTTCTGTTCATCAAGTAATAATTAAGGAAGAATTGGACCTCTTAAGTTAAGAGCCATTTCAGCTTTCCCTCTTTACAAAGTGAATTGGAATTGTTAATATAGGTTATATTTGTAATATACACTTCTTTAGTTTTTGAAAAACTTATCTTTCAAGTTTGATTACATCTGATATTCATATATAGTGGACTTGCCTTCAAGTATTACCAACCCAGATTGATAAAGAATATTTGTGTTAATTTGTGTGAATAAATTAGCTCAACAAGGAGAATGGTTAAAGCTACATTTAGTCACTTCAGAAAATTTAGTAAAAAATACCAATATCTCCATTAATATTGATTTTTTTTATTTAACAAAAAAAAAATTCAAAAGAGTGAAATCTTATCACTCTTTCCCATCACCCTCGCAGAAGGAAGATAGACGCTGCCCAGATTTCCCACCATTTTTCAAACATTCTCAATATGATATCTTCATGAAAAAGTTAAGGTACAGATGTTGGATTAGTTGTTTGAAAAATATGTTGGTTTGTACAACCTTTTGATCTTCTCTGTTATTCTTAGTTTGTCGTAATGATCTATAGGGGTTGGGCCACTACACCATATTGTCCTAAAAGGCGGATATTGTGCACCAAAAAGGAAATTAATCCACATGTTACAACGCTGTTAAAAAATGCAAGAAGTATGAAGGTAGTGAATTATGCTAATAAGCAATTTAGATTGGGAGAGACATAATTAAATTTTGTTATTTAATTGAAGATTTCCAATTAAAATAATAATAAATCTACATTTATATATTGATTGGAAGGCTTCTGACAACGGTCACTTCTTTCCATTAGATCCCCTTTAGGCCTTTGGTATACCTACTACTTTCTTATATTATACAATTGGGGCTTGCTACTTGTTGGTGTGTTGGGGTAAACAAATTTGATATGTTTTTTTTATCTTGTATTTGGAGTCTATGGAATAAGAAAGAAATTTGATAGCTTGAAAAAAGTTGTAGAGAAAAGATTAATCTCTCCTACCTTGACAGAACTGGTGGTCAAGATCAACACCTACAAGAACTTCATTGTGGAATATTATCAAAACTAATAGAAGGATATGAAAGAGTGTATAGTAAGAACCTTGACAAACATGGCCACTGAAACTTGCAACATTGTTTGTAGTAAGAGAAAACTATGTTTCTTTTTTCCAATCACCTATGTTAGTATATTACAGTTTAATGAATATGTTTTCCTATTATCATATATGGTTTCATACTTTAACAAAACATTCACCAAGACTTCACAATGTTTTATTATTCAATGAAAGATTTGCCAAGATCTTAGAGAATTTTATAATTCAGTGAAATATTTGCCATGACTTTACAAGATAATATAATCTGGTGAGAGATTCGCCAAAAAACATTATATATACATATTATATTATTGATAAAATTGCCTCCCATTTTTCCTATGTATCATGGGGATTCACCCATTTATTATACATCTAAATTTAGGGTGGTTCTTAAAATTTTCCCTGGTCATGTTTGCTCTAGTTTTTCCAAAAAAACATCATTTAGGGCCTCAAAATGGCTCCAAAAGTTCATGACCCGCAAAACTGCCAAAAATAGTAAATTATGCTACAATTAAGGAAACTGAAAAATGGAAAGAGATAGTGGTGGGGGTCCAAGTGGAACAGGTGGGTGGCCACCAACATCCACCTGGATTAGTCCTCTTCCCTTAAGAAGAAATGGTCCCCATTACGTTGAGTGCCTTAATGAGTTGGGGAAACTTCTGCTTAACTTGGTCCCTCATGAGCCACTTGCCTTGGTGCAGGAGTTGGCCAACTTTGACAATCCGATATAGTTAGATCTTTTGTTGGAGAGTGTTCTTGATCTGTGTGTTCATAATCTAATCAATTATGGCTTGTTCTATGCATTCTGGGCTTAACTCTATTGGTGTGAGTTGTTCTGGACTGTCTGATGTGCCCAATAATGGTGGGAAGTATGGTCGAAGGATGTCCACATTGAACACTCGGTGCAGGCCAAGGAATGGGGGAATGATGAGCTCAAAATCATTGTCTCCCACAACCTTGGTAAGGGTGTAAGGACCTGTTGTACTATTCAACAACCCCCATTTTAATATATTATAATTTTCCTATGGAATTTATTATATTAAAATAAGGACCCTTCGATTTTAGAAAAAAATTATAATCAAAGATTAATACTTAGGATTTTTAATTAAAACCCAAGTATTAAACCTTGATTATTCCAAAAAACCAAATTAAATAGCCCCTGAAACCAAGACTTATTCATAGGCTTTAAAAAAACCTTAAGTAATAAATAATATGGGTTATTTGATTTAAAAAAAAACAAAATAAATCAGAGTTTTTGATCCCCTAAGGTTGAAATCCTCACAAACTCTGACACTCTGCTATATCTTGCATCGCAAATAATAAAAGTTCCTAAAGGAAAAGACTTCCCCGCTCTACTCCATAATTGTGATTGCGATTAGACGGACTCGACAGCAAAATATACATCTCAATTCATAATTCCCCAATTCTGTGACTATCACAGAAGTTGCAAAGGCTTAAGTCTGTGCCACATTACCTTAGTCGAATTTTAATTGCAATTAGGCCAGTCGGATGTGATTGCAACGAAGCCCAGACCCGACGGCATAATTAAAACAACTCATACATTCCCCACGTCCACGCTATCACAATAAACCACAAAATATTAAGTCATGCCTCCTACCTATTGTGATTGTGATTAGATCGAACTTGACAGGATTATAAAATCCAAACCATAAAATCTCACATCTGCAACCTATCGTAAAAGTTTAAAAACTTAAGTCCATATTCATGTCGAACGTTAATTGCGATATGTGATAAAGCCTGCACCTAATGGGAAAACCATGCCAACCCATAAAATCCTGCATCCAAGGGCTATCACAAAAGTTACAAAATCCATACCCTACTCCCTTTCCCAATTGCGATATGCAATAAGGCCTGGACCCGCTAGGATTATTCACTGCAATTTATATTAATATCGCATCTGGGCTTATATCGCAATCACAAAGTTATAAAAATCATGCCTCATGCTAATGCCGATTGTGATATGACATTAGGAGTGACGTCAGTTTCACATCATCTATCACGTCACTTGCCACCTCACCTACCACGTCACCATTCCACATCATCCGCCATGCCATAGTGATGTCACCATGACGACATCCTGCATATCACAAATCACAAGTATTTCGGGCACCTCTTATAGTATGAAACTCCGATTTGCAATTGCGATAATCCTATGTATTGCGATACGTGATAAAGCCCCGGACTCGATAGAGTTATACACAACAATTCATTTAATCCCTGTGTCTGCAACTATCGCAAATAACAAAGGATCGTCGCTTTCTGCCTCTTCCACCCATTCTGATTGTGATTGTGATTTGATTTAACAAATCCCCCTTTGGATTTTATTTGGAATACTCACGGTCTAATCCGATTGTGTTTTTAATGAGTTTTTCCCCTGATTCTAATTCGATTGCAATTGTTTTATGGTTTGCCCCAAACTCTCATTTCTGGTTGCAATAAGCTGTAAAATCCACCTCCTCACCCTGAGTTCCTCTCCATGATGTCCATATCAATATTTATTGCGTGCTACGTTTTCCCTGATTTACTGTAAAACGTGATTTGTTTCAAATAAAATTCACTTATCATCTCATTTAATTTTATCTTATCGATTCCTGTGTTTTGTGTTCAGGTTTATGATAGAGGAAGATAGTTGTGATGATAAGTGGCAGATCAGTTCAAACAGATGGACAGTCATCTAGAGAATTCGATGGAACAAACGAAGTTGATGAAGACAACTAATCACTTTCAGAAATTTGGACCAAAAAATTGTTTTCCTTTAAGCATTGTTGAAGGGATCTATTTAAATGCCCTCAACACTTTGCACAATAGATTCAGTTTTTTTCTTCTATTTAAGCTTACTCATTGTATGAAATAAAGGTCTTGAATTTTATGAAGAAAGGCCGGAAAGCTTGCACTACTGTAATTTCATGTTTTTCTCAATAGAACAACTAGAACATTGTTTAGGAATTTCCATAAAGAATTTCAAGAAGTTTCACTTTTGTACTCCTGAAATCATCTTCGTGAGAAGGAATAAATTGTTGCTATTTCTTTTATGAGCTTAACAATGTGCATCTGTTATTTCTATCTTTGTGCCTTTGTTTTGTTCATAAACAAATAGTGAAATTATCTTTTCAGGTTGCTTATTGCATGGTATTTCTACGCTTCTCTGCAATTCATGAATTCTTGAAGGCACTATTGTATCAAGGATATAGAATTGTAGGTTATAAGAGAAAACTTAGATATGAAGGATTATTGAGAATTTTTCTTTTGCACTATGAATTATGTTTTGATGGGCAGAGTTCGTACTATTACAGCTCTAGTTTTAAAAGCACAAGTTCAAGCATTGTAAAAGATTGTTGGAGACTAGAGCTAGAGAAATGCATTCAATAAATTGGTATTTTTTATACTATTGTTTTAAATACTAGTTTAATTTTATAATCGCAGGAATGTGTCATTTTATTCATATTTTTGCACTATTGTCGGTATGAGTAATTTGTCTCAATCATATGTTATTATTTATCTCTGCTCTTATGTGTTGAATTCTGATTTTTGAGTAACTATTTACTCAAAAATATGTCTTTTAATATTGATTTAACAAATAATGATATAATGTGAACTATTTCCTCATATTCTTGTTTAATCATTTGAATTATTGATTTAACAATAAATATCATTTTGTGAACTACTTCCTAAATGTTATTGGTTGATTATTTCAGTTAAGAGGTCTCTAAATAGAATATGTTTTTGTATTCATAATGTCAGTTAATTGAACTATTTCGTTAGCTTGATATTCATTATAAGCCAAACATATTTAAATCCCAAATCAATTAAATATCTTGCTCTCAGTTGGGTTAGATCTATATCTGCCTAATTGAGATAGGATTAGGATTTAGTTCCTTTTTCTTGCATTTCAGAATTACTTTGCATTTAGATTAATTCTACATTTCTAGAATTCCTCGACAGAACTTTAGATTGGTTTGATTGTTTCACAAAAACAACTTAAGGATCATTCTTCTTACCTGATTAGCTCAAATAATTGATTTGATGGCCCTAGATATAAGCAATTGAAGACATATTAAAGCTCATAGTGGTTGGAAGAAGGTAATTGGACCTATTTAAACTAGTTGGAGCCACTATTTCAAATGGAAAAGGAATTGCTTTAAGGTCCAGACTGGGTGGTTTTCCCTAATGTTGTTGCAGTGATTTTTGAGGACTCAACATATTTTGTGCTAGAAGGAGGGCCTTGAATTAGTTATTTGTTTAAAAAAAAATTATATCATTTTTTAACTAATCATGGCTCCCATATACATTCCTACACTTGGTCATGCATTCAGTTCACCTAAGCCTACACAAGGCATGCCCAAGAAGCAGATCGAGTCCTTGTCACGGTTAAAGTTTGATGATGAGAGTAATATTTTTGCATTAAATCATATTTCTAGTTTTGTTAATAGATGTAAATATTTTAATATAATTGTTGCTAATGAGATCTGCAGGCTTTTCAATCTCACATTCAGAGGATAGATCCGCAAATGGTTCTTGGTGCTTCCTGAGAAGTCGATTCATTCATGGAAACATTTTTGCCAGGTATTTCTCAAAGAACATCAAAATTACAGTTACAATAGTTTGTGTTTAGAATTAGATAATCTTTAAATGCATGATAATGAATCTTTATATGATTTTATAATAGATTCGGTCATTTTGTTATAGATTTCTTTTAGATGATTTTCCTTCAACTAAAGATTTAATTGAACGTTTCACTTCTTTTGTTTATTCCCATACTAATGAATCAATTAATGAAGAACAAGACACATCTAATTCATTAACTGGTCTTGAATCACTAAGTGGTTCTATGGAACCCGAACCTGAAACTGTAATTGAATCACAACGTTCTTCTTTAGAAAAATTCAATTTTCATTTTCTTTTTGAAGATGTAATTGAAACAAATTTTAATAACGCATGTGATCAATCAGTAGGTTCAATAAAATCCAAGCTACAAGACTTGAAAAATGAATACATCAGTTTATCTTCTTTGAAGGAAACTTTAGAAAATTCGGAACATGTAACTGCCATTGAAAGAATTTCCTTAAACCTATATTATAATACGACAAGTTCTATAAATGATTCATTTCAGTCGTCATTATATTTTGGAACGAATTATTTTCTTTATCCTGATGTCTTTTCAAATTAGAGTATAGTTAATGATGATCACACTAATCTGTCAGTTGATAATTTTCCTAGTTCTTGTTCTGAAAATTCTACATCTAGCAATCATTTGAATGGTAATCCTTTAATTGAAAAATCTTCTTCTTTTGTATTTTCTGATTCTATTATTTCAGATCAATCATTTTCTTTTCATAAGAAGAAGGTAATTTATGAAAATTATAATGATGATGATGATGACAAAGAATCGCATCTTGTACAAACTGCGCCAATTTTGAAAATTGATTTATTTCGTGAAGATTCACATGCTTTTATTGTCTCCTAAACACGAACTTAGTTTTGAGAATTTTGATGAGTTAATTTTGCAAGTTTATAATGTATTTCATTCTTATTCTCTTTTAGAAATTAACATTTTTTAAATTTTCAGTGAATGTCCTTTTAGTGGCAACTCGTTGACTGAAATCCACAATAGGTTCCATAATTGCCTTGTAAAATTATTTTGTAATTTTAGATTTCATAACAATTTAATATTTTTTCCATCCTGTTATTTTGTTTTCTTTTCTTTTTGCAAACATGTTAAATCTTTCAATATGGAATATCATCGAGATTTATTAAGTGAAAATGATGAATTGGTTTCTCATAATCTTAAATATAAAAAATTATTTCATTTCCAATTTAATTTGACATTCAGAAATTCATTCCAATCATTTTATCATCAGTCAAATTTAAATCTTGAGAGTGTTCTTTCTTCACAACATGCTTTTCCATCATCTCTCTTGGAAATTTTTCATTCTCTAACAAATATTCATGCATTCTTTGATGATCCCATAGATATTTTCTTAGAGAATGCTTTCCAAAAGAGATGGTTTACTAACAGGTTAACTGTAAATAAACTTGTTTTTGTACATAATTTTACACTAGATGTAAATAATAAATTTTGTTTCATTTTGATTTTTTTCGTTATCTGGTTACTAATGTTTGAATTGTACATATAGGTAGGTAATAAAACGAGAGAATGGTTACGTTGGAAGTATGATTATGCATATTCATGTTTCCTTCATTAAATTAGAATCAGGAGAAGATTAGTTTAAGATTAGATTCAATCAATAATGTTTTTGAGTTAATTTCCTTGCATTGGAGAAAGTCATATCTTTCCGGTAACATTAAATGAAATTCTTCAATGGTAATTCTCTTACATTCACTTTCATTCACTTCTTTACTTTTTATATTTAGTTTTTGTTTTCTTATTTTATGTTGATATATAACTCTATTTTGCAACTCTTCACAAACATTTTCACACCTTCACCAGATCAAATTGCAAGCTCAAAGAAGCAATAAAAATTTTCATTGAATCAACCAAAATGGGGAAGTTCTAAACCTTAATATTTTTCTTCAAAAGCATTACTCTGATTAGAAAATGGTTAAAACGCATTTTTCAAAGTTTCGGTTTAAAAAAGATAAATAATAAGAAAATTTCCTCATTCAAACTGAATTATTACTAAATCCTTTTCACTTTGCAAATTCAATTTATCTAGATTTTGACATAATAAGGAATGTTTTCTTCATTATCTTTTTCCTCTTTTGTTAAGAAATTTGCATAAACAATTTTGTAAAGTTTTCCTTTTAGATTTGGTTTTGAGTGATTTGATCATCATACTTATGAATGGTTATATCTTGAGAATTCAGTTATCATATCACATTTACTTTTTCTTTTAGATAATAATGTTGAATGACATACTCTTGGCCTTTCATTAACATCTCTTGAAAACCATTTTATGACTTTTCAATTTTAAAGTAGGAATTTTTCAGGAAGTGGTTATGAAAATTGAAAATTAGATAAAAATTATTAACTCTAAAAAAAATATGTTAAGTTGTAAAATCTTTAAAAACCTCAAAAATTATATCCTTTTACTCTAGTTTTAGTCAAAAAAGGTTATCCTTAAAAAGTAAATACATCTTACGAATAAAACACTTTCAAACTCAAATTTGTAATCCAAAACTCTTGAGTCAACGATCCTCCCCATCCATTAAAAAGGAATTTTTAGAGTGTAATTCTAAAATATAAAAAATCTATAAATATAAGAGGTCTCATCACGATCCTGCTTACCATGTTCATAGAGAACCAATTAAACTGACATTACCACACTAATCACCAAATCAGGGTAATAGCTTATGATTTTTAATTGTAAGACAAGGGGTCTCATCACAAGCCAGCTTGTTCAGTCTGATTATTACCGGTGAATGGAATTGTCGTTACCTTGCCATCAAACTAGGACAATGGCATTTTAGCATAAAAATAAATAAAAAAATAAAAATTACCTCTAATTATTGCACTATTAAATGGATGGGATAATGTATTGTTGTTGGTTTAAAGGTAACCCTGTCGAGGCTATGAACGCCTACTGGCAACAATGGCTCTACCTATGACAAACAAGTACATTACAAACTAAGTCGTAAAAGGCCCCCTACTTTATTTTATAAATTGATCAATGATTGATACAAGTAAATAGGAGTTTTCTTCATTCACAAAAGGTTTTTAATAGAAATTGCAATTTAATGAGTTTTGTAACCAAAGTAATTTGATTTATCTAAATGCTTCAAAAAGTAGTTTTCATTTCTTAGATTATTTTTACTGAATTTTTGGAAAATTTAATTTATCAAAGATAACTGGTTCTTCGATTGAATCGCCAATTATTGTATTGTTCAACAACCCCCATTTTAATATATTATAAATTTCCTATGAAATTTATTATATTAAAACAGGGACCCTTCAATTTTAGAAAAAAATTATAATCAAAGCTTAATACTTAGGATTTTTAATTAAAACCCAAGTATTAAGCATTGGTTATTCCAAAAAATCAAATTAAATAGCCCCCAAAACCGAGACTTATTCTAGGCTTTAAAAAAACCTTAAGTAATAAACAATATGGGTTATTTGATTAAAAAGAACAAAATAAATCAGAGTTTTAAATCCCCTAAGGTTGAAATCCTCACAAACTCCAACACTCCGCTATACCCCATGTCGCATATAATAAAAGTTCCTAAAGGCAAAGACTTCTATGCTCTACTCAATAATTGTGATTGCTATTAGACTGGACCCATTGGGAAAATATACATCTCAATTCATAATTCCCCTCATCTGTGACTATCGTGGAAGTTGCAAAGGCTTAAGTCCATGCCCCATTACCTTAGCTGAATTGCGATTGCGATTAGGCCAACCAAATGTGATTGCGATGAAGCTCGGACCCAACGGGATAATTAAAACAATTCATACATTCCCCACGTTCGTGGCTTTCGCAATAAACCACAAAAGCTTAAGTCTTGCCTCTTTCTTATTACGATTATGATTAGACCACACCCGACAGATTATAAAATCCAAACCATAAAATTCCGCGTCCGTAGGCTATCACAAAAGTTTAAAAACTTAAGTCCATACTCCTACCAAATGCCAATTGAGATATGGAATAAAGCCCGAAACCGATGAGAAAATACATTCTAACCCATAAAATCCTACATCCACGAGCTATCGCAAAAGTTCTAAAGTCCATACCTCACTCCCTTTCCTGATTGCGATATGCGATAAGGCCTAGACCCGCCAGGATTATTCACTGCAATTTATATTAATATCATGTCTGGGGCTTATATCGCAATCACAAAGTTCTAAAAATCATGCCTCATGCTAATATCGATTACGATATGATCTTGATTTCAGATTGTGATATGATGTCAGCAATGACGTCAGTTCCAGGTCATCTGCCATGTCATCTGTCACATCACCTGCCACGTCACCTGCCACATCACTTGTCACCTGCCACATCACCATTACACATCATCCACCACATCATAGTGACATCATCCAGCATATCGCAAATCACAGGTATTTCAACCACCTCTTATAGTCTGCAACTCCGATTTGCGATTGTGATAATCTTGTGTATTGTTATATGTGATAAAGCCCCAGACCCAATAGAATTATACACTAAAATTCATTTAATCCCCGTGTCCATGGCTATAACAAATAACAAAGGGTCAGTGCTTCCTACCTCTTGTGCCCATTCTGATTGCGATGTGATTTAAGAAGGCCCCCTTATGATTTTATTTGGAATACTCCCGGTCTAATCCAATTGTGGTTTTTCTGAGTTTTTCCTCTGGTCTAACCTGATTGCAATTGTTTTATGATCTACCCCAAACTCTGATTTCCGATTACGATAAGTCGTAAAATCCACCTCCTCGCTATGAATTCCTCTCCATGATGTCTGTGTCAGGACTTATTGCGCACTATGTCTTTCCTGATTTCCTGCAAAATGTGATTTGTTTCAAATAAAATTCTCTTATCATCTCATTTAAGTCTATCTTATTGATTCTTGTTTGTCGTGTTTAGGTTCATGATAGAGGAAGACAGTTGTGCTGATAAGTGGTAGATCAGCTCAAATAAATGGACAATCATCCAAAGAATTTGATGGAACAAACGAAGCTGATGAAGACAACAAATCATTTTCAGAAATTTCCACAAAAGGATCTGTTTAAATTCTGTCAACGCTCTACACAATAGATTCAGTTGTTTTCTGATATTTAAGTTTACTCGTTGTATGAAATAAAGGTCCTAAATTTTATGAAGAAAATCTAGAAAGCTCACACTACTGTACTTTCACGTTTTTCTCAATAGAACAATTGGAACATTGTTTAGGAATTTTCATAAAGAACTTCGAGAAGTTGCACTTCTATACTCCTGAAATCATCTTCGTGAGAAGGAATAAATTGTTGCTATTTATTTTATGAGCTTAACAATGTGCATCTGGTATTTCTATCTTTGTGCCTTTGTTTTGTTCAGAAATAAAAAGTGAAATTATCTTTTCAGATTGCTTATTACATGGTATTTCTACGCTTCTCTGCAATTCATGAATTCTTGAAGGCACTATTGTATAAAGGATTTAGAGTTGTAGGTTAGAAGAGAAAACTCAGATCTGAAGGATTATTGAGGATTTTTCTTTTGCACTCTGAATTATGTTTTGATGGGCAGAGTTCGTACTATTACAGCTCTAGTTTTAAAAGCACAAGTTCAAGCATTGTAAAAGACTGTTGGAGACCAAAGCTAGAGAAATGCATTCAATAAATTGGTATTTTTAATACTATTGTTTTAAATACTAGTTTAATTTTATAATGGTAGGAATGTGTCATTTTATTCATATTTGTGCACTATTTTCGGTATGAGTAATTTGTCTCAATCATATGTTATTATTTATCTCTACTCTTATTTGTTGAATTCTAATTTCTGAGTTACTATTTACTCATAAATATGTCTTTTAACACCGATTTAACAAATAATGATATGTTGTGAACTATTTCCTCATATTCTTGTTTAATCATTCGAATTATTGATTTAACAATCAATATCATTTTGTGAACTACTTCCTAAATGTTATTGGTTGATTATTTCAGTTAAGAGGTCTCTAAATAGAATATGCTTTTGTATTCATAATGTCAGTTAATTGAACTATTTCTTTAGCTTGATATTCATTATAAGCCAAGCATATTTAAATCCCATATCAATTAAATATCTTGCTCTCGGTTGGGTTAGATCTATATGTACCTAATTGAGATAATATTAGAATTTAGTTCCTTTTTCTTGCATTTTAGAATTAGTTTTCATTTAGATTAATTCTACATTTCTAGAAGTCCTCTTTTGAGGCAAAACTTTAGATTGGTTTGGTTGTTCCACAAAAACAACTTAAGGATAATTCTTCTTGCCTAATCAGCTCGAAGAATTGATTTGATGGCCCGAGTGTTACAGGGAAAAGTGTCTATTTCGAACTGCTCTATCCCACTAAGGTGTGACAGCTGCCTTAGAAACAAACAGAGAAAAGCTACTTTTGTTTTTCCTTTATGAATTATAGATAGAGAAGAACAGAAAGACCAACCTCTGTCTTGTGCCAATCTCTTGATTTGATTCCTCTCTTCTTTGATAGTCCTCAGCTACCTTCTCCCTTGCACGCCCAGCTTCACAAAGTACCTGTAAGATCACAGAAGCATAGCACTATACAAAGACATGGATCTATAATCATAAACAATCTAGGGTCAGATGTAAATTGACCATACAAATGTAACAAGCATCAATAACACAAAAGCATGGAGGAAAACTCAAATAGCTTTTATTGATAAACAAGAAAAGAGCCAAGAGGAGTTACAACCGGTTGTTCCGACCCAGCATCAACCTCCTAGCAAAGAAGCCCCTCTTCACCTCAAACAAAGCTTAGATCACCCAACGATCTGATGTTTGTCTCAGGAAACCAATAGCAATTCCTTACAATATGCAAAATTCCAGCCTCTAGATCTCTGGGATGAGGGATCCATATATAGATATTTGTAAGGGGGATGAGTCAGCTTGTGATTTGATTAGTGTCTTCTCTCTGATAGTTCTTGCTTCCACTTGGAGACTGATGGCCTCTTACTCATCCTTGGTTGAATTCAGTGAGGCAAGTGTCACAGGAGAAGATTCTGGAAGCTTCCATTGCCTCTCCACCTCGCGGAATGACACTGCCATTTGTCATTTCTCACCCATCACACCCCACAGAAGGGACTTTTGAAATGCAACGCACCCTCACAGTGTATTTGGGTGAGATGCAACGCACTTAGCCAGTGGAGCAGCTGCAATGATCCTGTTTTGACCAATTCTGAGCAATTTCTCATGGAGAACTTCTAGGAGAAGCTGTAATCTGTTGACCTTGTTCCTTTAGGGGTTAGAACAACACTTTTAGGCACTTAGGAGCCCTTGGTTTATGGACATTTCATGCTTGGGGTTGTAGGGCCCAAAAATGTCTATAACAGTTGCCCCCTAAAGTATGAGGCCGTTAATCTTTTGGTGTCGGGTGAAATGCTTTATTATGAGGATCCGAAGTTCTTTCAATGCTGGGAGGAGACCCGTAATAAGATACAATACAATACATTATCTTCATATTATTTTCATGATCTAGCTGAGGCGGGCATTCCCATGCTCAGCTTTATAAATTCATTTTCATGTACATAGGATAGACAATCGTCTGAGTGTAGACTGATGATTCTGATAGAGCCATCATCCTTTTGAGTGGATGATTATCTGTGCAGCAATGATGTACATTTAATGTCTTTATTTCCCTGAATATATATCGTAGCCCGGATGGATGAAACTAGATCCGAGGTCTTCAATCTCGTCCGATCTTCACTCAAAGTACAAGTCAATCCATGTGAGAAATGTTCTGAAGTCGAACATGGAAAGACATCGCTTGATTACCAGTCAATGATGTAAATTGTTAACAAGCACGAGAGGAATCACCGATAATGATAATGACCCTCAAGGTACTGCAGTACAATTTACGTGGTGTGAATAAAGGACTTGACGTCGAACACCACGCAAAATCTTTCGCTCGAAGGCCATTGATGTAAACTTGTCGCCGGAAGTGAGAAACTTGCCATTGAGGCATGCAAGCTTCAAAGTACTGAATGGGGTGTTCCTAGATCAACTTCTTGGATAATGAGCTGATGTCGACAAGAAGTGATCCGTCATAGGAGGGCCTTAATGAATCCCACATCAATGACACGGAACGGAGCAAATGATTTTAATGGAGGTGAAAACGATCTGGTGATATAAGGTTCAGGGTGGCGGTCATGAAAGAATGGAGTATAATGTATGGTGGTGGGTGAGACACAGGTGAATTCTCTTAATGACTTCTCTTGAACATATCGGCGACACTGATGTGATGGATTGGTAGCATTAACCCCAAATGTGGATGGTATGGTGTGACCATGGTGATGTGACCGGTGAATGAAACAACCCAACCCAACTCGGACATGGAGTGGAAGTGTCATGTTCAAGAGCGACTTGCTACCAACAAAGTTTCTTTAAGTTTTCTTCCCAATTTTCCCCAGTCATTGCTGACCAGTACCTCTTTATTTTTGTCAAGCTTGAGGAGGATAACATATGCTTGTTCTATAATTTGCCCTTCGGGCAAACCCATCACTATGTTTTAACGAGCCTAGCGATAGTGAAACTCGTTCTCATCTATAGACAAGTTTGTCACTATTAATCTTTTTAACGAGTTTAATGACAAAGATAACTCGGTCCCTTTCAATTTTAGAGAGTCTGAAAAGGAACGTAAAGGTAACTCCAAAATTCCTTTTTCGTCATCTAATCCCTTAAGTCTGAAAAAGTATAAAACAATACAGAAGGGATGGATTTTCGATAATTTTAACGAGCCGAACAAAACAAGCACTCGATCTTTTTGTGTAATAATCCCTCAGGTCCAAAAAGATTAAAATCTAGAGGAGGGATAGCACTTCCTGTCCCTTTAACGAGCTGGAGAGGCCAATGGCTCGGCAATCTTTCCATATTTTACGAGTTAGTTGAAAAGAGCTTAACGGAGACTCGTCTTTTGAGGAACGAGTGATAAAATGGGTAGCAGCTGATTCCAGGTAAGGTTTGGAATTTTCCAATCACGGCAATGTCACAAGGATGGCTAGTGAAATCACTCTTCGCAGCTGTTCCTCAAAATGGGTAAACATTCAAATGGAGGTGAATGATCGGCCAATGAAAAAGTGGAGGTGACGGTGCAAACACGATGAAGGCTTTAACGGCTGAAGTACTACATTCATGATGGTTATTTACTGGGGGAATAGTTCATTTTTTAACAAGCTTAAACGCGGGGGGAAACATTTGCTCATGTCTTATGTTTATTTTTTAACGAGCTTGAACTATGTGCTAAAACTGCTCGATTGAATGGTCCCATTTTGATTTTACCATAAATAGCTTTGTTCTTTCAAAGATTGTACTGTATTTTCAACTACTTCATCAAACTAGTCAGAAATGAACAATATATGCTTGAAAACGAGTTAGAACACTAATATTTTACTTTGAACAATGTAAAAAGTAATGAAAAAGTGTTTTTTACCTCTCATTTTACCATTTCATTTGAACTTTGGTTTGTTGGAGCTTTGGAGGTGCTTTTCCCCCTTTGATTTTCATCAGCTGATTTCGGGAGATTCTGTGGACGATTCTTGGCGCCGTCTGGACTAGGTAGGAGCTAAACCTGAGCTCTTTCATTTCATGGTTTCCATTTTGCATTTTGAGCTTGATTCCTAGTTTTTTTGAGCCCCTGGGGTTTGAAAAACGCGTTCTGCCTTCAGCACACCCTCTGTGTATCGAAAGGTGTGTTGAATGTTGGCCTGTCTGAAGGCCATCTGACATGCAACGCACCCAGAGCACTGCTGTAGGTGCGATGGGCGCAGAGAAGGAATTCTGTGCACAATTTTTGATGGAAATTTTGCCTGTTTCTTACCAAAATCAGGATCTAACTCTTCTCTTGTTTGTTTTTCAGAGATCTTTGGAGTAAGATGACCATTACATGGCAAGAATGTGAGCATGAAGAAGATGACATGCTTGCCCTACATGATCCAGTTACAGTAAACGCACTGCGAAACTGTGGCTTGCTGAAGTTTTTCTGCATTTCTAGCATGAGACAACAGATCAACTTACTGCAGTATTTGCTCGATGCTTGGGATCCTACCAACCAGGTTTTCCAGATCAGGGGCAAATCTATCCCCTTGACTGTAGTAGACATCTATTTCTTGACTGGCTTGTCGAGGCGGGGTGCCCCCATCTCTTTATCAGGTTCGGCCTGGGGAGGCGACTCTGTGAGAGATTATGTTCGCCGGTACTGCAGAGAAGGATCTCAGCCGAGTAAAGATGGCAAGATCATCATCCGTGATGTCACTGATAGGTCCCTCAGGACTATTCTGTTAACTTTTGGTAGGATGGCCGGTGGTGCGGATCTTCATGTAACCAACCGATCTTACATGCAGTATGCCTTGGAATGCCTCCAACCGAAGATGTTCAGCTGGTACGATGGAGTACTTCTTGTGATGAAAGAACAATTGACCAAGATAAAGAGCGAGAGGTTGAAGAACTTTGGGTATGGTTCTATTTTGATCACCTTTGCCTTGGAGAAGATACCACTGATGCAGCCGCAATATATTGCACTCGATTTACCTTCACCTACTGAACCACGTATGCATAGATGGGTCGACCATATGTCTAGGCATGCTGGTCAGTCTAGAATTTCATTTTCTGATACCTTCTTCAGGTGGTTTGATCGTCAGGAGATGGTTTATTCTGAGTATCCATATGATGGCATGGACTTGCGGGGTGATCCAGATTTAGTACTGCTGGATGGCGAATAGTGGGTCGCCATTGGTAAAATCTTTGACCATATTTCTGTTTATCGTTTTTCATTTATAATGTCCTTGTGTTTTATTCTATCAAGACTTCAATCAAACTCATGTGTACATGCAGATGTTGGTCCTGTTCGCCCAGTAGTTCGCCTGAGAGTACCAGCTGCTGCCCCAGGAGGAGAGGCCGTCGGAAGGGCTATCCTTCATGTCCTCGACATGGCCGAGACTCTCACAACATTACAGGAGCAGGTTGAGGGCCTCACTCTTGGTATTCCAGATGTGAGGACTGACGAGCTACCTTTGAGGTTACAGCGGCATACTACTGGTGTGCCAAGACGGTGGACTCGTCTCTTACGCATGATCGCACAAGCTGTGACTTGCTATCACGAGCATCATTAGACTAGGGTGCCCCCTGGCATTTTGAGTTTTTTGGTCATTTGACCGATTTTGTCTTGGATACAGAACATTATGTGTAAATCATAAACAGTTGTATATATTTTTGATTTTCGGAGTTTTATTTTGGTTAAGTTACATGATCCAAATGCAAACATTGATGGTATGTTTCTTTTTATAAATGTTGCAAATGTCTATCTAACACATAATTTTCTAATGAGTCGGTTAATGTGTTTAAGTTTCTAGAAATATGTTGATATTGAATAAAATCAAATTGTCTTTCCAAAATCTTAACCCTTATGAACATGCGATAAATAGCTGGGTTTCAGACGAAATATATACCCATGAGTTGTAGTATTATGAGTTGTGAGTCTAGCCTGACAATTAGTCGGCGTATACCATGTGTGATGGCATCAGAGAGAAGTTCTATCAACGCGTTATATTCAGCGATGTTATTTGTTGATCGACCAATACATACCCCTCTGAAACTTACTAACTCGCCGCTTGGATCAAAAATAGCCCAGGCTGCAGAAGATAGGTTCCGCGAACTACGACTCGCTCCGTCGGCATATCCAACACATGACTCCAATAGGTTTGACATCTGCAATAAATGTAAAAAGTGGATTACTTGACCAAAATAAACACTTTAGCGAAAACAAAAACATAACAAAAGCATATAGGTTACCATTACGCATAGTAACGCTTGAGGTACAACCCATTACGAGGTTGCGCCAATGGAATTCCGTCATAATCCATTAACTCGTAGGCTCCTTTTGCTAACACTCGTTTAACAATATAGGGGCCCATCCATAAAGACTTAAATTTACCTGCTCCCAATTTATCGGATTCTTGGTCGTAAAGCAAGACCAAGTCACCTTCTGAGAAGACACGGGGTTTGACATTTTTGTCGAACTGTGCCTTAACTCGTTTCTTATGGGCTTCGTTAGCCAAAGCAGCACCACGACGGGTTTCATCCAATTGGATTAATTCCAAGAAACGAGCTTCTTCTTCTGAAGTTCCGGGGAGGAGATCAATTGCGAGTTTGAGAGATGAGATTTCGCAATGGATTGGTAAGACTGCTTCCACGCCATATACCAGTTGGAAAGGTGTAAACCTGGTTGCATTCCTTACAGATGTTCGGTAAACCCACAAAGCTGAGTACAGGATTAGGTGCCATCTTCTTTTGTGAACTTCAATCATCCTTTGCAGCATGCACTTTAAGACCTTGTTGATTGCTTCAACATGTCCGTTGGCTTGCGGATAATATGGAGTAGAGCTGTCGTGAGACAACCCTAGTTTGGCAGCTAATTCGACCATCATGTGATTGTGAAAATGCGATCCATGATCTGTGACTATAGCATGTGGTACGCCAAATTTGGCAACTACATGATTGAAAAAGAAGAGGGCAGCTGTTTCACCAGTATTATCTAATGTAGGCATCGCCTCGGCCCATTTGGTAAAATAGTCAACTGCGACTATGATATACCCATGCCCCCGGTCGAGGTGGGGTTACATGTCATGAAATCGATGCCCCATTTGGCGAATGGCCTAACAACCACTATTGGCTGTAGAGGTGCGGGTGGTCTTCTGGTTTTGCTATCGAAAATTTGACAAGCATGGCAACTTCTGATTGCGGTTATGCAATATTTGAACATTGTTGGCCAGAAGTATCCTGCTCGTAAGATTTTTTGCACTATAGCATATCCAAATTGATGCCCCCCACACGCGCCTGCATGACAGTCATTCAGGACTTTTTCGGCCTCCTCATGGGTGAGACACCTTCTCAGAACTGTATCGATACCACGACGGTAAAGCGTATCACCGACGATCATGTAGTCTTTTGCTTGGTATCGAATACGTTTTTTTTCGGAGTGGGAGGTGTTTGGCCTGTATTTTTGGGTTTGGAGATAAATGATTATATCCCCATACCACTCATTGCTTGAAGATATCAGAAACAAACTTTCGTCCACGATTGTTTCTTTGGATGTTTCATCGTTGGACAACGATGGGAGATCACACAATAATTCTGCGAAAACTAGAGCTTTCTTCGACTTGGATTTTACAAATTCCAGATCAAACTCTTGTAGGATTGCTATCCATTTCGAATATTTTCCCCCCAGCAACTGTCGCGACAATATATAAGTCATGGGGTTGCAATCTGATAGAATGGTAGTTTTCCGAAAGAGGACATAGTGTCGAAATCTTTGTATCGCTTGAACAGCTGCGAGTGCTAGCTTTTCAACGTAAGAATATTTGCTTTCTGTATCATTTAATTTTTTACTTAAATAATATATAGGATGTTCAATTCCATCGACTTCTTGAACTAAAACCATTGTGATGGTCGTATCCGTTGTAGCCAGATACAGGTTAAAATCTTTTTGATAATCAGGAGCGTACATTAATGATGCTTTCGTTAGTGATTCTTTTAAAGCATCAAAGGAAGCTTGCGCAACTTGATCCCAGAAAAAGGGCACTTCCTTTTTCAAAAGACGTGTATAACCTTTAGCAAGTTCGGCGTAATCTGGAATGAACCTCCTCAGAAAGTTTGCTTTCCCTTAGAGTTTCTGAATCTGAAGCAAATTCGAAGGTGGAGGCAAATTTATGATTGCCTGGACCTTACATGGGTCGAGACGAATCCCGTCCTTCGAGACTACAAAGCCAAGTAAACGACCAGAACTGACGCAAAATACACATTTGTGTGGATTGAGTCGTATCTTGTAGTGTCAGCAACGTAGAAATATTGCTCTTAAATGCTGCGGGTGATCAGTCCGCTTTCGCGAATGAGCCGGAAGGTCGTCGAGGTATGGTTGAATGATGTTTTTGATGTCATGGAAGGCATAATACATTACCCTCTGAAATTTCACCCCTGCGTTCTTCAAACCAAAGGGTAATTTTCGATATGCAAATGTTCCCCACGGACAAATAAATGTAGTCTTTGGCTGGTCCTGTGGGCGGATATTTATTTGATTATACCCAGAGAATCCATCCATGAATGAAAAGATTTTGCATCCGGCGCATTCATCAATTATCTGGTCAATGAAGGGTGTAGGGTAGTTGTCTTTTGGACAAGGCTGATTTACATCCCTATAATCGACACACACTCTAATTGTTCCTTGTTTTTTCATAACAGGGACAATATTCGATACCCAATCGGTTAGAGGAACCGGGTAGATGAAACCAGCGTGGAGAAGTTTTTCAACTTCTGCCTTAATGGGAGCGGCTTTCTTGGGGTGCACCTGCCTTAGCCGTTGTCGTACTAGTTTGACATCTGGATACATCTTAATTTTGTGTTCAACGATACTCGAGTCAATGCCTGGCATTTCATTGTATGACCAAGCAAAGACATCTCTGAATTCGTGAAAAAGAGCGTTATATATTTCCAGTTCTGAAGGAGAACAACATTTGCCAACATAAATATTCTCTACAACATCTGTTTTGGTTGAGATATTTATGGCGATAGTCTCTTCAATATTGGACAAGTTTCGCTCGAAATCCACCATGTTTACAGTATTTGATAGGAAATCAAAGACTGAAGGATGATAAAGGTCATCTTGAGTATCTTCTCCACAATCCGGAAGAAGGGAACGATGGTGGGAATCATTCCATGGTGCTCCTTCAATTACCATTGATTGGACAATTCCTTTGCCGGTGACATGCACTTGCGACCAAGGATCTGAAGGGGTACCATATTCTTTAGACCTATCTATCCAAATGCTTGATGAGAGTTGATTTGGGTTTGCCTCCCATGCTAGGAACATTGATTGCTACAATATTTCCGTTGGGCTTGGGGGCAAAACCATTGCATGATCCATGTCGATATCGTTTTCTGAGATCTTTTTAGAAGATATCATATTGCAGGTTCCATTCGACGCTACTTCCGCCAGGTTGATTAGAGGTGGAAGGGCGAAAGTTCCCATTAGTATAGGATCTTTTAGTAGGCCTACTCCAATATTTTGAAGTGAATGGGGGCTTCCATGGATAATGGGAATGCTTCCTGTAACTTGAGAACCATTGGGGAGGAAATTTTGTTGATCAGCGATTGTAATCCCTCCTTGAAAGGGAAATGCAATATTCCTAAAATAGGTCGACACAATAGCAGCCATAGCATATATCCATGGTCTTCCTATTAGGATGTTGTAATCAAGATTGCCATCGATTACTTCAACATCTATTTCCACTGTTTTACCTCCTAGTTCAACTTTCAAATTACTTAGAATACCATATGGGGTATATGTCCTTCCGTCGAATTCTTTTAATGTCGCCGAAGATAGCGACAAGGTTGGAGATCCTAAAGTTTTCCAGCAACTCATCGACACAATGCATGTAGATGCTTCCTCATCAATAATTGTTCGATGAACAGTTTTGTTGAGGGCTTTCACTTGAACAAGGAAAGCTAGTTGAGCTGGTAATTGAGGATCGTATCCTTTATGATCGAAGGATACAAGATTGGAATCCTTTGGGTCTATCCCACCAATGGTTGATAATAAAGCCTGCCTTTGGGATGGGCAATTCTGTAGTACTTCAAGAGTCGACATAGCGGATGGCGATTGGGCCAAATCTTCCACTACATTATAATGTTGTGCCGCTCTAGCGCGGGGATTAAACGTCGACTTGTGTACTACTCCCTTTGGCGGTTTTATTGTCAATTTAGGAATGACAGGTGGCGCAACTTCTGTCGAAGTTGTTGTCGAACTACTAGGTTGATCTTTATCCTTGTTATTCGACAACTGTGGATTCCCATAATCTTTGTTCCTTGTCGATATCAAAGCATCATTTTGCTGTTTTGAAACCGATAAAATTAGCACTTGAGACGGGGAAGCATTTCCACTTTCAGCCAGATTTGTTCCTGGATTTGGAACGGATCAGTTAACACTGCGGAGGTTTTCGAATTCTTGAAGAATTTTTTAACCTCAGCTCTGTGTCGACAATTTGCGGTCCAATGATCCTCATCGCATATGAGGCATGGATTTTTTGGCTTCCTATCTCCAGGAGGGTTTGAAGAAGATTTTTCAGGTGATGATTCCTCCTGCTTCTTCTTCTTCCCTTTGCCTTTCTTCTTGCTCCCTGGTTGTTTGGTTTCTTTGCCTTTATCTGTTGATATAGCATTTACTTCCGAAGCAAGAAGTTCATCTTTTGCATTTTGAATTGAAATCTTACGGGCCTTTTTGGATGTAGCCTTTGTCGATTTCGTGTTTGTTGTGCCAATCACGCCATCGCCGGCATGCGAGTCAATGTTTGATTTAGGAGGAGGAGGAATTGAGAATTCCGGTCTAGGGGCGTCGGTATTTTATCGTAGAGCGTGTCAGACTGAGTGTAAATCAAGTCCAGATATTGCGCACGAGAGATAACTTGCTCTTCTGTTATGACTCCCCCCTTTGCCACATCTTCCGTGATGGAATGCAGTAATGAGTTGATAAACCATTCAGCTAAGAGCTGATCGAGGACATACGTTTTTACCATTCTACGACGACGTCGCCACTCATGTATATGATCAGATATGTGAGTGGCCTTTGTCTGTTTGAAGTTGGTAAGAAGTTCTGTTCCCATTTCGTACCTTATTGGTAACTGAAAATGGGTTAAAAAGGTTGTGGCTAAGGTACTGAAGTTGTCGAACGAAGCTCTAGGAAATTCGATGTACCATTTTTGTCGTCGGACCCGTTAACGTCCTATGAAAGAGGCGAAGTCTTATCGAATCATCATTTAGGGTGTTTGATGAACACCATAGATGAAAGGTCATCACATGATTCGATGGATCTTCACCCGGATTTCCATTAAATTTAGGAATATCTGATGGAAGTTTATGCAGAATTGCTGGCCACCAAGGGGCGTAAGCGATTGGATCATTTGTTAACCGATTTAGATCAGGTAACTCTAAAGTTGCCACAAAGGGTAACTGTTGATTCAGGTTGGGTGAAGCATACCCAGGATAAGATGGGATTGCCTGAGCAGTTGGCCTTTGCATACCGACATAATGCATTTGATGCTGGTAACTTTGGTAAGGTTGGTGGGCATGACCATTGTAAGATGGTTGATTTTAACCGTTTTGAATATACGGCTGTCCACTATTTGCAAAGATTTGTTGCTCAGAACCTTGGTATACTTGTTGGAATTGCGGTTGTTGGTATTGTACTAGCCATGGTTGTGAAGCCATGTGCTATTGACCGATACTAACAGTTTGACCAAGATGAGGGGTAATTGTACCCGTCTAAACCTGTGTCATTCCACCAGTCGGTGATTGTGGTTGAGTCGCAGGGTCAAGGGGTTATTGCATTACAACCTGAGAAACCTGAGGTTGGCATACAACAGGCAGCGCTTGAACTTGCGACACTGTCACAATAGCTCGTGTAGTTGGTATATTTGACATAGGTAAGCATTGTTGCATCGAATATACAACTCTTGGTTGTTGAGTTTGTATTGGTACCCAACCGCTTGAGGTAATTCCAGTATAACCTGAATGTTGTTGTGAACTCCTGTATGGATGTCCTCTCGGAGGAGATAATGAAAGGGTATACTGCCCCCCATACGGTGGTAATCTAGAACTCAAGGGAATTGTTTGCCCTTGGGGGCCGGACTGCCCAAATTGACCTCCAAATGGATCAATTTGTTGAGACTCAACATAAGAGTTTCCGGATATTATTCCGGATGAACAAATAGGAACAGACCATACTGTCAAAATAGCCCCTGAGTGGGCTCCTTCTAGCAGTTGAGAGCTAGTCGGGACAGATGGTATACCAGCGAACATTGTCGGAGTGATAGCAGGGAGTTTTGTCGTTGCTGTGTCAGACGACACAGTCCTAGATGTTGACGGTTGTTCAAACATTTGTAGTTTATCCAAAAGATTACCTAGCGATTCTACAGGAGCTTCCGCTGGTGGTAGACAAACTTCCGATGAAGAAGGATATAGAGTGATCCCGACACCAAATTGCGTTGGAGTAATTGTTGGAGGATCTTCTACAATTTCTTCTATGGCAATCAGACCAGGTGGAAGGGGAAGACCGTCAGGTCTGTAGAATATTTCTGGTGCCGAAGAAGGTATGGAATCAGCAACGACAGATGTTTGAAGAGCAAGACTCTCCGAACCAGTTGTAGATGGAACTGGTTCGGTAACACAAGTGTTTACCCTCAGACTAGGATCAGTGTCACTGTCCTTCTGTGGCTGCTGAACTTCTTCTGTAGAGGCAGGGATTCCAGAAATGTTTGGACTAACCAGAGTCTCTGATGTTGTTGGAACACTTGTTCTAACTTTAACAAGAGATTTGGAACCGGTTAAACGAGTCCGCTTTGTCCGTACTGGCTTTGATTCCAGAGACAAAGATGGTTGACTCGTAAGCCTCCGTGAACGACGGGGTTTCAATTGACTTTATTCCACGATTGTGGATTACTCGATCAACTAAAATAAAGGGGAAGTATGTTTCCGAATTAAATGAATTTTAGACGCTTTGACACAACTTGTTTTTTCAGTTTTTAAGAGTCAAGAAAAAACAAAAGATGACTCTAGTCGCCTTCGATTTTTAATGAGCCTGAAGTGACAAGTGCTCAGATGGACCTTTTCCGTTAAGGAGTCTGAAAAGGAACGAAAGGGACTGCTCTAGAAATATAGGTAGAGGGAGTACCAAACCAATCACAAAACTGCAGAATACGTTTTACGGTACGACAGTCAATCTTCGCGAATGCTGTGTTCAATGCATTTTGATCGATAGGGCGACAGACACGGCTTCCTATGGATAAAGAATTAAGCCTATTGGGGTCTCCGAAAATATACTCGACGGTACGTGGGAGCACAAGTCCGTACTGGCACGTATCGTCTCAAAGTGGAGGAATCACCCAACCATCAGTGAGAACAACAGTTACCAGGCTTTACGACACCAGAATACGTCTCTAGCCTAGACTTCTAAATGTTGTGCATTAAGTTCCAAAGCGTTGTTAGATTCATTGAACTTATTTTAAGTTGATCTTGTTTATGAAGTTTGCCTTTCGGGTTCACCACGAGATGTAGATGTAATTCCTAAAATGCAATCTAAGATGATAAACAAACTTTTTATCTCTTTTATGCAATGAAAATCCTAGCTACTAGGGAAAAGAAAGACAGAATCTTTTCACAAAGAGCAAAGAGCACACTCTAAATGCACTTTCCTAAATCAAGCCAATCAGACTGTCTATATGCAAATGCACATGCATGTATTTGTTTTCGACTTTCTTAGTATATGGATGCTAAAAGAAAGTTGATTCACAAATATGAATTTCTTTTGAAGCGACAAATATCAACAAGCTTCTTTTCGAAATCAAAAAATGGAGATGATCACAACACTTTACGATTTTGAACTAAATACTTGTTTTCGACACTAGAAAGTTACAAATTCAGACCAAAAGCAATAGTAACATGATAATCGACCATCAACAGCAATCAAACTTTTTCCTACGATTGAAATCGACACTTGCAACAGTTTCAAATCAAAGGACGACAGTACGATTACGCTACTTTTGCAAAGGAGGACTGTAAATGACTCAACAAACACACAAAAACATCTACAGTTATTTTGTACAAAGGAGGCGGAATAACAGCAAGGAAAAGGGGTTTCAAACAGACATATACTGATCATAGGCAGCAAAATTCAAGAATAGAACTAGAAAGAATGAATCACAGAAGCCACAACTGCACAGACCTAGTCTGATCAGCGCACCTGTAACACAGAGAATCTGAAATGCAGCGCAGGTTGTCCACTCGGGAAGTGCGCTGAAATTCAGAATCTCTGAACAGTACCTGCGCTGGGCCAGAAACGAGACTCTGTTCGGGTTCCGGGTCATAGTTTGCAGTTCAGTTCTTGGGTTTTGGCCGAGCAAAAAGCAATCAGTAATGCAACAATCAGGCGTAGATCTAAGGAGGATCTAAGAGCTATCACAAGGGCAATCAGATAGTTTGTGAATCAGTTGTTTAAATCATAAACAGATCCAGTAGATGGATTGAAGTAGCAGTTGTCTACTTTGCATTTGTTATGGAAAATGTAGTTCGAATGCTACTTTTAAGTTTATGAAACAAACAACAAAAAATGATAAACAAATAAACTAATTAGCTTCCCCAGCGGAGTCGCCATTTTGTTACAGGGAAAAGTGTCTATTTAGAACTGCTCTATCCCACTAAGGTGTGACAACTGCCTTAAAAACAAACAGAGAAAAGCTACTTTTGTTTTTCCTTTATGAATTATAGATAGAGAAGAACAGAAAGACCAACCTCTGTCTTGCGCCAATCTCCTGATTTGATTCCTCTCTTCTTTGATAGTCCTCAGCTACCTGCTCCCTTGCACGCCCAGCTTCACAAAGTACCTGTAAGATCACATAAGCATAGCACTATACAAAGACATGGATATATAATCATAAACAATCTAGGGTCAGATGTAAATTGACCATACAAATGTAACAAGCATCAATAACACAAAAGCATGGAGGAAAACTCAAATAGCTTTTATTGATAAACAAGAAAAGAGCCAAGAGGAGTTACAACCGGTTGCTCCGACCCAGCATCAACCTCCCAGCAAAGAAGCCCCTCTTAACCTCAAACAAAGCTTAGATCACCCAACAATCTGATGTTTGTCACAGGAAACCAACAGCAATTCCTTACAATATGCAAAATTCCAGCCTCTGGATCTCTGGGATGAGGAATCCATATATAGATATCTGTAAGGGGGATGAGTCAGCTTGTGATTTGATTAGTGTCTTCTCTCTGATAGTTCTTGCTTCCACTTGGAGACTGATGGCCTCTTACTCATCCTTGGTCGAACTCAGTGAGGCAAGTGTCACAGGAGAAGATTCTAGAAGCTTCCATTGCCTCTCCACCTCGCGGAATGACACTGCCATTTTTCATTTCTCGCCCATCGCACCCCACAGAAGGGACTTTTGAAATGCAACGCACCCTCACAGTTTATTTGGGTGAGATGCAACGCACTTACCCAGTGGAGCAGCTCCAATGATCCTATTTTGACCAATTCTGAGTAGTTTCTCATGGAGAACTTCTGGGAGAAGCTGTAATTTGTTGACCTTGTTCGTTTAGGGGATAGAACAACACTTTTAGGGACTTAGGAGCCCTTGGTTTATGGACATTTCATGCGTGGGGTTGTAGGGCCCAAAAATGTCTATAACACCTAGCTATTAGTAATTGAAGACATATTTAAAGCTGATAGTGGTTGAGAGAAGGTAATTAGACCTAGTTAAACTATTCAGAGCCACTATTCCAAACGAACTGGGTGGTTTTCCCTAATGTTGTTGTAGTTATTTCCAAGGCCTCAATAGGACCATAGTGGAGTGGTTTGAACTTCCGCTGAGCTCCGATAAGGCATTCTTTCTACAAATGAAACCAAACTTTTTCACCCACCTCAAACTTGTGTGTCACCCAATGTTGATCATGTCGTTACTTGTACTTGGAATCTGAATTCTCCAAGATGTCATGAACCTACTGGTGGATGTGTTCAATGCATTCAATAAATCTAGTAACTTTATCAGCTTCGGACAATACATGTGTGGATTTTGTCTATGTAGTCACATGAGGCATGGAAACGTCAATCAGACACCCTAGCTAAAATCATAGACCCACTCGAAAGGGATTACAACTAGTCCAGCTATCGAGAGCTTTGTTATAAATGTGTTACACATAGGGAAGACTCTCATTCTAGGTTCATGGATACTTGGAGTTGTACTTGTGGAGTATGTTCACTATCATCATATTTAAGACCTTCGTCTGAACATCAGTTTGGGGATGGCAGTCAATCAACTTGGTGAGCTTGGTGTCAAACAGTGTCTAGAGGCTTGACCAGAATGTGCTCAGGAACCTGTTATCACGATATGATATAATGGTTTGCAGGATCCCAAAATGTACCCACACTCGTTCAAAGAAGAGTTTGGCAGTGTCCTCTATTGTGATACTCTTCTTGCAGGCTGCCAATATAGTCATGTTAGAAAATTTGTCCACGACCACAAATATACAGTCTATTAGTGTCAGCCTTGTTAGCCTATCACATGGATCAAATGTGCTTTTAAAATGCTTGTCAGGACTATCAAAATCAATTTTTTTATGTCACTAGGTTTACACAATAAAATTTGGTCACTGTTTGGTCAGTCTATAAATGAAATCAGTCTTTTCAAAATTCCCTCATGCTAGTCACCTATCACATTTCTATGAAGGTGTCATAATAAAAGAAAGTCAGTTATCATCATCATTCCATTTATTTTCAAGCCATCCATTAGGTCACTAGGGTTTCCAAGGTCCACCATTTTCATGAATAAATCCAGCAATGAATAGAGCATGACAAGCAACTCTTTGGTAGTGATTTGTGGGTTATCACACATTCATCATGTTTTCATGTTTGAAAAGTTCCAGAAGAAGAAATTTGAGTACTCAGGAAAGTGAAAAGACAACTCAAGTTTCAGCATTAAAGGTGACTCTATTTTCAAAAGTGAAAAAATCAGTTTTTGAAAGGTTTGTGGGTCCCATTTCTTTTTAAAAAGAGAAATAATTTTGCCTATATAAACTCAAAAGCCCCAAACTTGTTTCATTTACCTCTTATTCACTCTTGAGTATCTAGCTCTCCACTCCAAAAGAGAGAAAAAGTCAAATTTTTAGGTCAAATTGGAAAAAATCTCAAGGCATTTCACACAGAGAAAAGGCGTTGCACTTGGAGGCTTGGCGCTATGCACAGGCACTACACACAGCCTAACTATGCTGCGCACGAGGCAGAGTGTCCATAAAACGCCCAAATTTCTCCCAAATTTGATTTTTAAGCTTAAAACTTGATTTCATTGCTTCCTAAGCCAAGAAAAAAGTAAGTACACCATTAATCTTCCTTCTTTTATTTTCAAAATCATCTCATGCCAATGATTTTTCAAATTAGGGTTTGTAGTGAAATTTCTCATGGAGAATGATAGGTTGATGATGGCCATTCTTATTTCTTGGTTTCTAAACATGTAAAATGTTTCCCTACACCTATATACATGTTTAATAAACTATTTTAACCACTCAATCAACCTCAAAACATAATTTAAACTCTCCAAAAGTGAAACCCTAGTTCATTCCTAGGGGTTTGTTGGCACTTTCACAACAAAATATGTTTTTCCTTCTCACAAGCAGATCATTCCTCCATTGCTTTTCCACTCATTTTCATCAACTCTCCATAGTCCATTTTCACCTCTTTCAAACCTCCTTTACCATTTTGTCAAACTCCACCTTCACATCACTTCATTTTCCACTCATACCTCACAGTTATTCTCATTTTCCTGCTGCTAGGGTTTTTGTCATCATGGAGGTAGAATCTTCACCAGAGAGGAAGAGACATCACAAGGGAGGGAAAATCCTTAGATATGAGCCATCAAATTGCAGTGAAATCAACACATATCCCTTTATCAAATAGTGCTTTGAAGATGCACATTGCTTGGATTTCTGTAATAGGGTGAGTGAGGTGGGTTTTCATGAGCAGTTGACAGATTGGGTGGAAGCTCAGTTGAAGGGTGAGAGTGTTGTTATTTCTGGTGTTGAATCCATTTTTTCAGTGGCCTCCATTTCAATTTCTACAGGGATACCAAACAATTGTGAATATTGATTTGAGGGAATGAACCTACATCTTGAATATTATAAACCTTTCTTAAAAACACCATACAGGGAAAAAAATGCTCACACTATGCCTTTCAGATACTTATTGGACAAATATGCCCCTTTGATGAAGATTATCATGAAGTTATTTACATGTGAAGGAAGATTCTCCAGGTTTTATGCTTATTATTTTCGCCTCCTAATGCACTTCACATCTCAGAAGCCACTCAACATGTGTAACTACCTATTCAGGAGCATTTCCAAAATGTCAGAGAAGATACAAATGAAGAACAAGGAGCACTACCCAAGCCTATTTCATCATAGTTTGATCAAGACTATAGTCCTTCACCAGCTTTTAAAGAAAGGTATGACTTGGGAAACCTTTTTGGAAATAGCCCTGAAATGGCATGAAGCCAATGTAGCAGCTCAAACCTCTAGCATACCAAAAGAACAAATGCAAGTAGGTTCCTCTAGCAAATTAGTTGAGAAAACTCAAGCACCTAAGCCTGAGGTGATCAGGATGTACAAGAGATGACAATGGATTTTCTTTGCTTTTCATGGTGAGAAAGGGGCCAAACCTTCTACATCAACAAAGCAGGAATTAGCAGCGCAGTATAAAGACACAATTGAGCATGAGTTTGAGCTAGTTGATTTAGAGGCAGAGGATCAGACTTCAAGCATGCAGTAGACAATCAAAGATAAAGATTATCATATCAAGGAGCTTACAATCAACATGGCGAGAGCTAGATACATCATTTCATTCCTTGAATAGGAGAATAGTCAGCTCAAAGAAAAGCAATTGATCATGGAAAAAGAGCTAACCAAGTTATTACAGTAGGTTGGCAAGGGCAAAGAAATCATAGAGTCAAGTGAGCCTGAAGGAGAAAAAGGGAAAGGTAAATGGAAAAGGCCAAGAACAAAGGGCCTAAAGAAGGAATTACAAGAAGAGGAAGAACACATCCTGTTGAATGAAGACATAGACCTAGAGGACAGAATTGCTCTTGAGGTCAATCAAGACAAGGAGTATTGGCTCAACAGAGTGAATGAACACTTGGAGAAGCTCCTTGAGAAGGCAAACAAAGATAATCAATTTCTTAGGCATATGGCGCAACACTACCAGGCTCAAAACATGATCACCAATGTCAAGGTAAAGCAACTTGAAAACAAACTCAAAGAAGCCAAAAAAGGACCAAAAGGATGAGGGAAACTTGGATATGCTTACTTAAGCATCTATGAAGGTTTAACATACATAATTTTACAGCTTCTAGCTAGTTTTGAGAAAATTATGAGCACTTTTGGTTTTTTGTGAATTTTGTAGCTAAATTCAGAAAATAACCAGCGCGAGAAGCACAACGCCTTAGCGCTGCTCTTTTTCCTCGGGCATCTATTTCAGGAAAAAATTATTTTTTTGGAAATATATTGCCATCCTCTAAAAACCCATTTGCTCATATTTTATAGAGGTGGTTCAGTTTTGGATAAAAGTGCAAAAAAGTGGCAAAAACTAGCATTCTGGACCCATTTTTGACAGGCGTTGAACACCTAGAGCGACCTTGGGAGAATGGATTTTTGAAGGCCTTACCATGGGTCAAATTCAAAAATTCAAAATGTTCTCGAAACTATACTTGAAGGGCTAGTTGACTGTGCTCCCATACTTGAATTTGGACCCCTGGAAGGCACTTGAAAATCAGCGCTGCGCTTCTACACTTTTATATGTTTTAATTTGTAATTTTCACTGTGTAAAACTTCTAGTTTCTAGTTTGACTTAGTCAAAGTCAAACCTCTTTATGCAATGGCACTATTTTCAAGGCTAGGTGATGTAGGAATGAATAAATGTACATCATAGGTTTTTTTTTTATGTTTATTAGGCCTTATAAAGGAAGCAAACTCCTAAACAAACTCTGTAAGAAGTGTTTGAGTTTCACCTTCTCACTCTCACCTATTAGTTGCAAGAATGTTGGAGTCAATTCGTCCACCAAGTGATTTGACTCCTGAAGGTGAGAAAGTCGTCCAATCTATATGTATCATTTCTCTTTCAGAGGGAAAGGTTGGACTTTTTGTGGAGGAGGCTCGCATGTAATCATCTTTTCAGCTAATACAAAGACATTTGCGGCTATTTTCAAGGAACTCTAGCCAAGTGAGTTCATGGTGTTTGGTATCCATTCTATTTGTTTTCTCAAGGTTAAAACATCTTTGTCTACATGATATCTCTTCTTTCTATGGATTCCTTACAATGAAATATACAGAATTCTTGTTTCTCAAGCTCTGTTTATCTGGTTTTCATGGTTATGTTTATGTCTTCCTAAGATAATGAAATCATGTTTACTTATGCTCATTAGTTTCTTCTAAATTTTCTCTTCTATACTACACTGACAATATTCTAAATACACCATAGCTTCTGATATCTATCTCCTTCTCATATTTTCTCGTGCACTCCTATAGCCTAGACCTATTTGTGGCTCCAAACCCTAGTTCAACAAACCCTAAAACCCAAATTTTCACAAACACCCAAACAAATATATATATATATATATATATATATATATATATATATATATATATATATATATATATATATATATATATATATATATATATATATATATATATATATATATATATATATATATATATATATATATATATATATATATATATATATATCTAGTCTAAAACCCATTTTCTTTAAAGTCATATCACTGATAAGAGACTTAGAGAGATCCCTCTCATGCTTAGTAGGGCTAGCTACTAAGCTGAAGTGGTTTGAGGTTACCCTTCTCGATTTCATTTTCAGCCTAGGAAATTGTAAGGACTAACATTTTTGGTGCCATTACCAGGGAACAATTGTTAAATCATTCTTGGGAAATGTCTAAGAGCTTTCAAAGAACTGGTTCTGTAGTTCACAGCATCCGGTATCCAAATATAGGTTGAATTCATAAATTTCATCAGTTTAGGGTTTGTACATTCTGGTTTCTAAAAGGCATACCAGGTCAAACCCTAACCCAAATCCACCCTTCATTGTTTAATATACAGAAAGACTACCTAGAAAACATAGATTACCAATCACTAAAAGTGCAGTTCGAAAAATTAAAAGAACAACCTCTCTTCTTAAAAATATGTTTTCCTTTGAGCAAATTCCTTTTGATGAGCAGATAGAATTATCTCTTTCCAGGTCGAAGTCTGAGTCCTATATTTTTTAAGTAAAATTAGAGCCTTTAAAGGTTGAAACTCACCTTATTTCTTTAGAATCTTTGTTTGCTAAAACTGATCATGAACTATGGTTGAATTTTGACAAGCTTCAAAGCCTTGTTGACCAACTCCAGATCACTACTAAAAAGGCCTTCATCTAGTATCAACTTGAATACCTAGCCATTGCTTCATCTTCTGTTTCGCCTCCATGCACATCTGTTACATCTCCCAAGACTTCAGTTTCATCATCTTTCATACCACCTCCATTTGTTCCATATTTTCTTGTACAACCAATTGCAGTAACTCTGCCACCCCCATCAGCATCATCATCCTTACCTACACATCCCATTGTAGGATCCCCACCACCTCCAACAGTCATGGCACGATTTGTGCCCCTCATACTACCCGTTCAAATTTCTGATTTGCCTTAGAATTATGGTCAAAGACTCCCCTTGTTTGATGGAAGTGCAAAAATCACAGCTCAGCATCATGTTGATAAATTAATAGATTTTATTAACCTAGAAGAAATTGATGATGATGATGCTAAAATGAGAATCATAGCTCAAATATTTTCAAGGGATGTGAAGAAGCGGTTTGGCAGCCTAGCTGCTAATTCTGTAAATAACTCACAAAGGTTGATTGAGTTGTTCCTAGCTCATTGGAAAGAGAAGAAAAATCCATTGTAGATATTGGCTGAGTATAATGCAATGAAAAGAAATGCAAATGAGACAGTTCAAGAATTTATAGCAAGATTTAATTTGGTATACAATTTTATTCCTGATGATATGAAGCCTCCACCTGGTCTAGTGCTTATCCATTATCCCGATGCCTTTTGACTCAAACATGGCATATCAGCTCAGAGAGATAGACCTTGCTAAATTTAGAAAAATGTAGTGAGTGTTGAAGCCAATTTTCTTATCAAGAGGTCTAAATCAAAGCTTGAGAGGACTAAGAAGAAAGTTGTCTTTAAATAAGAACCTGCATCATCTTCTGATGTAAAGCTTGATAATCTGATAGAAACTAAGGAGAGGATGATGGATAGAATATCCATAACTGATCGACAAGTAGAACCTTCAGTGAGGAATCCTAACTTTCGCGGACAACAACAGCAGCAATTCAGAAATCGATAGAAAGAGTAGCAAAACCAAGATCCTCAAGGTCAAGTAAGAGCTCCATTTCAACAAAATTATACTGAAGGGGAGGATGAAGATGAAGAAGATATTGTGGAAGCGAATCACTTCTTTCAAGAAGATGAGCTACCTACTTTCCTAACAGAAGAAGATCAGTTTTCCGAAGATTCTCTCATACCGAGTGATCAACAACTTGTGCTAGCAAGTGACGATCTGTGGGTTGTTCAAACTGAAGAATACCAAAGAGGATATCAGAATGCCCTTAGTCATCTCCAAAAGTAGTACAACTTGAGAAATAGAAATGTACCTGTTACCTTGACTCAGAAAAGACAAAATGTACAAAAAGACACACCAAGCAAGGAACCAACTCCTACAGGTCAGAATAAAGAAAAGGAAATTGTCATACTGAACCGGGACAAAACAAATGAAGCTTCTACCAGCAATGTGAGGAAGGACAAAGAATTTCAAACTGAAATTCACAAGAAAGAATCTCAAGCTAAAGGACAAACAAAAAAGGACATCGCTGCAAAGGAGGTAGAAAATAAATCTAACCTTTTTAGTTTGGAAAATGAAATTTCTAAATTGAAGGTTTATATTCCCCTCACTGAATTAGTGAAGAATGACAAATATAAATTTTAGATTGCAAAAATGCTTAAGGTTGACCAGATGTTAGATACAGTTAATGTAGCTGATGATGAACCAGCCATCCTTTTTGGTCCAACCTTAGAAGGTACTCCTGAAGATAGTGAAATCACTCGTTTTTATCCGGGTCTTAAGCTTCATGATTTTATCCTACATAATGCCATGCTAGATTCTGGTGCCTCACATAACCTTATGCCTAAATTCATCATGGAAAAACTAGGACTGAGTATCACCGAACCCTACCATGATATTTATTCCTTTGATTTCAGGAGACTGAAATGCCTTGGACTTATGAAAGGCTTGGTAGTATCCTTGCACCAAATCCCGGCCAAGAATGTGCTTATGGATGTAGTAGTTGTTGATATTCCTCCTAGGTTTGGCATGTTGCTTTCAAGGTCTTGGGGAGAAAAACTAAAGGGCACTCTACATCTTGACTTTTCATATGCCACTATCCCTATTTTTGGTCAGCTCCAAAAACATTATAGGGAAAAGAAGATGAAATTCATGATCAGCAGTAAGGAGAAGCTAGTCAATCATCCTATGCATGATGTCCATACTGATCTTGATTCTTTCATTTTATTTAGCGATATAAATTCTGTTGATGATGAAAGTTAGCTAGTGGAAATTTCAAAAGTTCCTAAGGTCATGAGCAGCATGCATGAAGTCATTACAACTGAAGGGAAATAGGCAAATGAATAGTGTTTGCATCCAGCGAATTCTATTGAGGAGATTGAAAGAATAGTGCAGAAAATAGAGAGTCTTGAGACAACTGACCATCTTCCTAAAGAGAAAATAGTTCAGTGTTCAGAGATCCTTTTTCCGGATGAAGAAAATGGTCTTTGGACCATGGAGTTCAATGGTGCATCGGGAAGAGAAGGAGCTGGGATTGGTGTCTGGATACATGGTCCATTTCATCAGACAAATAAAATTCCTTGAAATGTGAGAATGAGTTCTTACAAGTTGGCTTTTGAGTGTTCAAATAATGAGGCAGAGTATGAGGCATTGATTGTTGGCCTCAAAATTCTGAAGAAGTTGGGAGCAAAGAAGCTTTTTGTTTATGACGACTCTAAATTGGTAATCAAACAAGTTGAAGGGGAATATTAGGCCAAGCACCCAAGAATGAAATCTTACTGCAATGTTGTACTTGACATCCTCAAGACTTTTTGAGAATACACTTTGTCACTTATTCCTAGAACTCAGAATGTCATAGCTGACTCACTTGCGATTGCAACAAGTATGGTGAAGATTCCTATTCATCCTAATCAGAAGTACTCCATCCATGTCAAACATCACCCATCTGTTCCAGATAACATGAGATTTTGGCAAGTGTTTGGGGATGATAAACAGATAGACAATTTTCTGCAATTGGAAGGATAATTTCAGAATTCTCACATTGATGATGCATCCAATTTTAATGATCCGGACATCCACTCAACTGAGATTGAGATATTATATCTCAAGGACAACAACATTCCAAGAGGCTTGGTGCCTTTGGAAGAGTTGTTTGATTGTGATGATGTCACCAAGAAGCCCACCATGGTTCCTACAAAAAAAGGAGTTGAAGATGTAGTCCTAAGATGGTTAAGCTATCAAAGTCCTTATCTCCTGAAACAAAAATTAAGTACATATCCTTAATGAAATAATTTACTGATGTATTTGCTTGGGATTATTCATATCTGAAGGTTTATGACAAGAGTATCATTCAGCATACCATTCCTATCAAGCCCGATCAAAATCCATTTCGCCAAAAACTAAGGAGGATCAATCCCAAGCTGCTACCATCAATTGAGAAAGAGGTAAATAGACTTTATAAGTCTGGTATCATAGTCCCTATTAGATTTTCTGAATGGATGTCTAATCTAGTGCCTGTAAGAAAGAAGACTGGGGAGATTCGTCTATGTATTGATTTTAGAAATCTGAATAAGGTATCCCTAAAAGACAATTATCCCCTGCCCAAGATGGATCATATACTTCAGATGGTGGTTGGGTCCTCTAGGATGTCATTTCTAGATGGATACTCTAGGTACAATCAAATTCTGGTACACAAGTGTTATAGACATTTTTTTGCCTTACAGCTATAAGCAGGAAATGTCCATAATTCAAGGGATCCAAAGTCGCTAAAGATGTTGTTTCAGCTCCTAAAGGAACAAGGTCAACCAATGACAGCTTCTCCCAGAAGTTCTCCACCAAAAACCACTTAGAAGCAGTCAATTCAGGATCAATTCAGATGCTCTACTAGCTGCCTGTGTTGCAAAGCACCCAAATGCACTGGCTAGGTGCGTTGCAACGCACTTGGATGCACTACCAGGGTGCGCTGAGCGGGAAATGACAAATGGCAAGCTCATTCAACAAGGTGGAAAGACCATGGAAGCTTCCAGAATCTTCTCCAATGACACTTGCCTCAATGAATTCGACTAGTGATGAGTAAGAGGCTCTCAACCTCCAAGTGGAAGCAAGAACTAACAGAGAGAAGCCACAAGTCAAAACATAAGCTGACTCATCCTCTCTGCTTACATCTATATATGGATCCCTCATCCCAGAGATCCAGAGGCTGGAATTTTGTACTTTGCAGAGAATTGCTGTTGGTTTGAGATTGAGATTAGTACATTGGGTGATTTATGCTTTGTTGGAGGAGAGGAAGGGATTCCTTTGCTGGGAGGTAGATGCTGGATCGGAACTCACTTGGTTGTATCTCCTCTTGGACTTTCTTATGCTATCAATAAACTATTTGAGTTTCTCCAACATGTTGTGTACCAATGATGTTTTGTTATGCTTACATGTTTAGCTTAATCTGATCTTGAGCTTTTTATGAATGTATATCTATATCTTCGTGTAGTTTCTCTCTCTTGTGATCTTGCAGGAATTCGGTGAAGCTGGGCCGTTAAGGGAGCAGGGAGCTAGGAGCTATTGAAGAGAGGAGCGATTGGATCAACAAACTAGCGGAAGACACAGGTTAGTTACATCCTTCCTCCTCATTTACATTTCATAAAGAAGAAATACTCAAATAAGTTTCCTTGTTTGTTGCTAAGGCACTATCACACCTTAGAGTGGGATAGGGGCATTCCGAATGGATACTTTTCCCAACAACAAATTAGCGACTCCGCTGGGGATCGTATCTAGTTAGTTCATTTGTGTTTCTATTATTGTTCTTCTCATAAACTCAGGAGTGCCGAATCGAAATGCATTTGCCATTTACAAATGCAAAGTAGAGATCTACCACTCTAGTCCACTCACTAGGCCTGTTTTTATGATCTGAACAGCTGATCCACAAGTGCTCTAACAGCCCTTTGTGATAGATCTTAGTCCTCCTTTAAATCATCCTCCTAATTGTACCTAATTGATAGCTTTTATCCAGCCAAAAACTGTAGATTAAACTGCAAACCGTGACCCAGAACCCAGAGACAATTCTCGTTTCTGCTTCAGCGCGGGCTCTATGAAGAGACTTTGCATTTCAACGTAGGCCCCGAGTGGGCTACCTGCGCTGAAGTTCAGTTTCTCTGTGCTAGGGGTGCGCTGATCAGCCCTTGCCTTGAGCAGCTGTGGTTCCCTGCTTCCTTTTGCTCAGTTTTGTCTCTGTTTTTTGCAGCCTGTTATCAGTGTGTGTACCTATCTGAAACCCCTTTTCTTTGCCTTAATTCCACCTTAGTTGTATAAAGAACCTGTATTTGTTCTTTGTGTATTTGTTACATCATTTGCAGTTTCCCATTACAAAAGTAAACTAGTCATACTGTCGCCCTTAGATCTAGACCTGTCGTAAGTGTCGTTTTGATCTTAGGAGTAAATTTGTTTGCTGTTGACAGTTGATTGCGCTTTTACTTTTGTCTTTTGGTTTGAATTTGTGAATTTCTAGTGTCGAAACAAGTGTTTACTTCAAAATCATAAAGTGTCGTAATCGTCTTTTTGAGTTCAAAAAGAAACTTGTTTGTGTTTTCACTTGAAATCGAATTCAAATTTGTACAACAGCTTTCTTTTTAGGCATCAATATTAAGAAAGAGAAAACAAATACATGCATATGTGCATTTGCATATTTATAGTTTGCATGCTTTGATTTAGGAAAAGTGCATTTACAGTGTGCTCTTTGCTCTTTGAGAAAAGATTGTGTCTTTCTTTTCCCCTTGTAGCTAGGATTTTCATTGTTGAAAGGAGATAAATGCTTGCTTATCATCTTTAGACTGCATTTAGGAATTGTATATACATCTCGTGGTGATCCAAAAAGGCAAACTTCTAAGAAAGATCAACCTAAAATAAATTGAATGAACTTAACAATGCTTTGTAACTTAACGCACAACATAGAGGTCTAGGCTAGAGACGTGTTCCGGCGTCGTAAAACCTGGTGACTGTCGATCTCGCTGATGGTTGGGTGATTCCTCCTGAGAGACGATAAGCGCCAGTACGGATTGTGCTCCCACATACCGTCGAGTATATATTGGGAGACCCCTATAGGCATAAAACCTTTATCCATAGGAAGCCGTGTCGGCCGCCCTACTTATCGCAATGCACTGAACACAGCATTCGGGAAGATTGACCGCCCGTACCTTAAAAAGTATTCTACGGTTTTGCGAAAAGTTTGGCACACCCTCTACCTAGAACTCCAGAGCAGTTCCTTTTGGCCTTTTTTAGACTCTATAACGGAAAAAGTCCATCCGAGCATTTGTCACTTCGGGCTCGTTAAAACATCGAAGGAGACTAGAGTCATCTTTTGCTTTTTGTCGACTCTTTGAAATTGAAAAATCAAGTTGTGTCTAAGCGTCGTTAAAATTTATTTTAAACGGAATATTCATACCTTTTTTCCTGCGTTGATCTTTAGGTTGAGAAGATGGAGCCCACCAACCAAGGAATTCCCCTTGGTGGAAATCCTAGTCCCTTCTCCTCTTGGGGAGATGTTGGTGCACCCCATATGGCCACATTGTCGCTTCCAGGACTGACAATTGTCTTGCCGGCCTGGCTTTTCTCAACCAATGTCGTTCAGAACACCACTATTCCTGAACAGTTGAATCAGCAGTTAGACCAGTCCAGAGTTACCCACCAGCCTTCTACTTCCTCTAATTCTTCCTCTCTCCCTTCCTCTTCACTTGACGGAACTGGTAAAACTAAAAACCAAGTTCCTAAGGAGAAGAAGGAAAAGAAGAAGAAAGAGAAGAGGAAGAAAGAGCCGAAAGCGACTGGGGGCAAACGAGTGTCGTCTAACGAAAATCCACACACAGCATTGACTAGGCCTAAATCGCCATGTGTCATATGCAAGGGAGACCACTTTCACAGAGATTGTCCCTGCATCCCTCGGATACTAAGGGACTAGTCTCCCCGTTTGCACAATCTGGTGGCATCAACCTCTGATAGCCATGTTGAATGCACACCGTCGACTAGCGAAAGTGAAGTCCTTGGACAAAAAGGGAGAGCTAGATCTCCCTGTAGCCTGTGCGAAGGCAACCACGCCATCCTCCATTGTCCCTTCTTAGACGAAGCGAAAAGAGTTTTGGATGATCGTCCGGTTTCACCGTTACGACTTCCTCCTGGATATAAAAGACTCTTGCCAAGTCCTTCGTTAGTTGAAAATCCAGCTGGCCCGCTCAAGTGGTCATCTGAAGCGCCGGTCATTGAAGATGAACCAGCTGAATCCATACCCGACGAAAGTCAAAAGGTCGAGGCGGCAGTTGACCCGGTCTTGCCTTCAGAGGTTTTATCTTCGAATGATACAGTCATGGAGGAGAATAAGGATGACACCATCCAAATTCTCTTCATCAACACAGACTCCGACGAACACGGGGGTAATCCACCCATTCCTTTATCACAGGAAGGAAGTTCGTCAGAGCGATACCCGGCCGTCTACTCGGTCCCACCACCAAGCAACCTAGTTGTATCCTTCGACTGGAACCAACTAGGCAGACCCCGTTTGCCAGCAAGCATACCATTCAGAATTATCGTCCAAATATATAGAATGGTCATGGCTGGCACCATCATTGATGAGGGGGCATCTGTGAGTATCCTTTCCTCTATTGCTTGGAAAGCGCTTGGTTCGCCAGCGCTTTTGCCTGAAATGAGAAATCTGACAGGCTTTGATAAAGGAACCAGTCGACCTTTAGGGATCCTCCCCAATGTGCCTATAACATTGAAAGGGAAGACCGTTCAAATGAACGTGATGGTCGTTCAAGGAACCTTGGATTATAACCTACTCCTTGGAAGAGACTATATATATTGCATGGGAGCCATCGTCTCCTCACTCTTTAGAGTAATGTGTTTTCCGCACGAAGGAAGAGTGGTCAAGCTCATGGAACAGCTTTCATTTCCCTGATCACGCATCGCAAATAGTCATGTACCATCCCTAAATGGTGTCTTCATGCAAGAAATGTCTCAACCTACGGTCCATCCTCCCGATGAGCGCGAGTAATTCGGAGGGATATGACTGGAACCCAGGGGGCATGCATTCTGGTCTGCTTCGGCAGGAAAACTTTGGGTATAGGGTAGGTTTCTGCGGGAGAATATGACTAGTCCGTACCCCGTCCGTGATTGGAAGAGGGGTTGTTCTAGAATAAGATTCTTTTGTCAAAGTTATGTGTTTGGCGCTCGTTGTCACTCACCTTTGTTTATCTCGGTAGACATCGCCGAAGAAGTGTTTTGTTTGAAAGATTAACAGAACAATCTTTGGGTAACCTGAAAGAGGTAGGCCTCTCTCGGTAAAACAAATGTTTTGGTGGAAGTGAAGTAGAGGTAACCTTGAAACTCTGTTTTATACCTGGGGGCATGCAAACCTTTTGGAGTGCAAGCAAAGAGCGGTTATTTATCTGTTTTTTGGGTTAATCGTTTCCTAACTTGCATAAAGAAAGGATGCGGAGCAAAGCTTTGTAAGGCACAAGCTCCATAAAAAATGGAATCTTACATGAGACATTCTTATCATATGACTGGATAATCGAGCAGTTTTAGCGCATAGTTCATGCTCATTAAAAAATAAACATAAGATCGAGCAAGTGTTTCGACCCGCGTTTAAGCTCGTTAAAAAATGAACTATCCTCCGGTAAATAACCACCGTGAATGTAACATTTATCAACCATTAAAGCCTTGGTCGTGTTTGCACCGTCACCTCCACTTTTCCATTGGTCGATCATTCACCTCCATATGATTGTTTACCCATTTTGAGGAACAGCTGCGAAGAGTGATTTCACTAGCCATCCTTGTGACACTGCCGTGCTTGGAAAATTCCAACCCTTACCTAGAATCAACTGCTACCCATTGTATCACTCGTTCCTCAAAAGACGAGTCTTCTTTAAGCTCTTTTCATTTGACTCGTAAAATATGAAAAGATTGCTGAGTTTTGGCCTTCCAGCTCGTTAAAGTGACCGGAAGTGCTATCCCTCCTCTAGATTTTAATCTTTTTGGACCCGAGGGATTATTGCACAAAAAGATCGAGCGCTTGTTTTGTTCGGCTTGTTAAAACTATCGAAAATTCATCCCTTCTGTATTGTTTTATACTTTTTCGGACTTAAGGGATTAGATGACGAAAAAGGACTTTTGTAGTTATCTTTACGTACCTTTTCAGACTCTCTAAAAATGAAAAGGACCGAGTTATCTTTGTCGTTAGACTCGTTAAAAAGATTAATAGCGACAAACTTGTCTTTAGGCGAGAACGAGTTTCACTATCGCTAGGCTCGTTAAAACATAGCGATGGGTTTGCCCGAAGGGAAAATTATAGAACAAGCATATGTTATCTGTTGGAAATAATACTGAGAGGGGGTGGGGTGAATCAGTATTATCAGATCAGTAAAACCTTTCCAATTTCATACTCAGAAACATATACGCTACTTCAATTAAGTGAACCCGCGTGTACACGCTACTGTGTCTAATGCTACTAGCGTATATCCAGAGATCTTATAATTCAGTTAGCTTAATCTTCAGTAAATGCATCAGAACATTATTAAGCATATTAACAGTAAACAGGTGCAGTATAACAGAACAGAACATCACACAAGAGCCACACACATGAACACCATGATATAAGGTGGAAACCCAATGTGGGTGAAAACCACCTGCTGCAATTCGTCTCTTTCTTCTTTAATAAGAAACTTCTTTTACAATGTACTGGTGCAGTCCTTTACCAGTACGCAGGCTACAACCTGTAGAGGGCTACAACCCTCTCTCATTTTCCAACTACTTCTGGAAGGCAGCTACAACCCCCTCAGCTCTTGTACTAGCCGATCCATTTACTAGTACGTAGGTGCTGACCGTACAACCTTCTTTCCTTCAGGGACCACGTTTCTTCAATTTTCAGACTGGATCCAAGAGTACAAAACAAACATTACTGCAATACAATCATCAACTTATACTTGCATCATAATTCATTAAATAACCCAATACTGAATCACTGAAACCCTGTCATCAAGAACACAGAACCCAAAACAGAGCCCAGAACTCTGCAACAACCACCAGAATCAGCAGCAACCTGAAATATCAAATCTTATTATGCATACGCTACTTCATTGTACCAAAACTGCGTGTATACGCGTTTTCTCCAAAGGAAACCTGCGTGTAGATCTAGAAATAATTACTGATGCCTTCGCTGTCAGATCTGACCCTTGCCAAGCGTCCCGAACAGATAAACAGTGATACCAGATCTTCTCACTTCGTTAGACACACAATGCTTTCTCTCACTTGCCTAATGATCTTCTCCTTATATAGCCTTAGGCCCTCTACAATACCGCCGTCCAAAACCATAGTAACCCAATACCATCAGCTTCAAAACTAGGGATCAATACGTTCGTCGAGACATCAAGGTCCAAAACCATAGGCACAACTTCCAAGGAATAACCGTCGTGGACCAAAGATAAGTTTTCCACATACACGCGCTTTTACTGAAGCCAACCTGCGTGTACACGCGACTTGATATATAGAGAACCTGCGTATACGCGACTTGGTATATTGTGAACCTGCTTGTATACGCGACTTGGGCTTAACGAACCTGCGTGTATGAACTTTCTTGGCATGCTGTACTAAGATCTGTCCTCTGATTAAGTTGCCATCACCTGTACCAACCTCTAAGCACCTGTACCAACCTCTGAGTGAGTTGCCATCAAGGACAACACTTGAATCATAATGCCAACAATCTCCCCCTTTGGACTTGATGGCAACCACCACACCAAGTCAGTCTCCCCCTTTGACATCAAGGGCAAAGGGCGGACCAAGATATTCTCTTCTTTGGTATACCTTTTACTGTCCATACTCCCGTTGAGTACATGCTGAAGTTTCTGATTTGGCTCCCCCTTTGTATATGCCAAGTTGTATCAATCCATCCATGCTCCCCCTGAGCAGATGCAGGTTCTAAGACCAGCCATTCAGATCTGTATCATAAGAATCATCCTGCAATACTATTCCTTTGATCAAACAACAAGATGTATCATTTAGTTTCATCAGCAACTTCTAACCATAATGCCAACAATGAATGATTTGAAGTATATGCTCCCCCTGAATGTGAGCCAACCATGACTGAACCATTTCCTGAGTCTGTTCTACTCCCCCTGAGCCTGAGCCAACCATGACCGAACCTGGGTCTGTTCTGCTGCCCTTTCTTCATATACGTGACTTTGCAGCCTGTAACTCGCGTATATACGCGACTTGTCTTCATTATATCAGCGTATGTAGGATGGAATACTGAATTTCATCACTTTCAAATTCCCCTGTGTCTGTTATGTCAGCTGTCTGAATTATGCCACACCTTTCTGTCTCTGTCTTCTTCAGTTCCTGGAACTGTGATGATGTATGGTCCTCTTGTTTTGAATTTTGAAATCTACTCCTGCATTCCCTTGCTTTATGCCCATAGTTGTTGCATGTATAGCACCTTACATTTTTCATGTTCCTTCTATCACAATCAATTGCTTTGTGTCCATATGCATTGCAGGCAAAGCAATATCCTCTGAAATACCTGGGATGCGATGATCTTTCTTGAACCATTCTACTTCTACATCTGGCTGCAACATGTCCAATATTATGACATACAGAACATTCAACATTATTCAGTGGAGGAAATAATCGTCTATCACGTCCATAGTTAGGAGTAAAGGATCTTCCTTGAGGAATTTCTTTCCTTGGTTGTTCCTTGTTGAGCATTTTAGATTTCTCATTAGAGTTTCTTGCCTCACCTTGTGAACTAGATTCACCTTCAACATATTCATGAAAACCAAGACCAGTTTTGATAGCAGGAGACCTTTGGCTATTAAGAATATCATCCAAGACTTTAGTACTATCTTGAAATCGTAAAAGCTTATCCTTTTCTTCTAGTTTACCTTTCAAGATATTTACCTCAACTTGATGTTGTTCTTCCTTTATTAGATACTGATTCCTTAGGTCTTCTTCAGCTTTTCTTCCTTCTTCCACTTGTCGCTTTAGTTTGATCACTTCATGTTCTTGATCTTCAAGAGCTTCTTTGTTCTGTTCTCTTGATTTTTTAAGATCTTCTTTTAGAGAGAGGATCTTTGATTCAAGCCTTTGAATAGTTATGCTCTGATCCTTTACTACATCCTGCAATTTCTCCCTTACCCTGGTTACTGTCTCCAATTGTTCATTTAATTTGGTAACTTCTTCAGTTTCTGCATTCTTCTTTTCATGTGCCATGAGATTTTTAATATCTTTGCTATTATTGGATGAAGCATTCTTCTTTTCATGTGCCATGAGACTTCTAATATCTTCACTATCATTGAATGGAATTGTAATATGGGTATAGTAGCTTCTACCATCTTCTTCAGATATCTTTCCTTTGTTATGAGGGCATCTAGCAGCATAGTGACCAACTCTACCACATAGAAAACATTTGAAAGGTAGCTTACCTTTGAACCGTCCAGTTCCCCGTTCAAGATTCTTGACAAAATTTACCTCATCTTCTTCCTCTGACACTTCGAATGCGGCTTCTGGTGGTACCTCTTGTCGCATTTCAAAAGTAGTAAGATCCCGTGAAGTTGTGACATGGTGATTTTCTACACATTCTCCTTTTCTTCTATGGCAGATACTTTAGAATCAAATTTAGCAGATAGAGATCTCAAAACCTTTTCAACTAAGACAACTTCCTCAAATTCTTCACCCAGATCCCTCATACAATTCACAATCTCATCCATACACAGGAAATAATTAGCTATGCTTTCATTACTATGCATCTTAAGAGTTTCATACCGGATTCTGAGAGTTTGAAGCTTTGCTCTTTTTACCTGATCATCTCCTTCGTAGCTTGTGACGATTTTGTCCCATATTTCCTTAGCTGATTTGAAATGCATGATCTTCATAAATTCTGATTGTGTCAAACTACTCAATAGGACAGTAACAGCTTTGGCATTGAGCTCATATTGCTTTTTCTCTGCTGGATCTGTAGGAGTTACTGATGGGAATTTGTATCCTCCTTCTACGATTCCCCAAATTTCTGCTCCAAGTGACTCTAGATATGCAGTGGTTCTTATCTTCCAGTGAGTAAAATTGTTCCCGTCAAAGACTGGTGGCCTGATGTGTGCCTCTCTTTCTGGATTAGCCATTCTGATGGATCTTTTCCTTCAAGCGATCAAGCTTCCTCTGAAGGACCTGCTCTGATACCAATTGTTGGAAATAATACTGAGAGGGGGGGGGGGTGAATCAGTATTATCAGATCAGTAAAACCTTTCCAATTTCATACTCAGAAACATATACGCTACTTCAATTAAGTGAACCCGCGTGTACACGCTACTGTGTCTAATGCAACTAGCGTATATCCAGAGATCTTATAATTTAGTTAGCTTAATCTTCAGTAAATGCATCAGAACATTATTAAGCATATTAACAGTAAACAGGTGTAGTATAACAGAACAGAACATCACACAGGAGCCACACACATGAACATCATGATATAAGGTGGAAACCCAATGTGGGTGAAAACCACCTGCTGCAATTCGTCTCTTTCTTCTTTAATAAGAAACTTCTTTTACAATGTACTGGTGCAGTCCTTTACCAGTACGCAGGCTACAACCTGCAGAGGGCTACAACCCTCTCTCGTTTTCCAACTACTTCTGGAAGGGAGCTACAACCCCCTCAGCTCTTGTACTAGCTGATCCATTTACTAGTACGTAGGTGCTGACCCTACAACCTTCTTTCCTTCAGGGACCACGTTTCATCAATTTTCAGACTGGATCCAAGAGTACAAAACAAACATTACTGCAATACAATCATCAACTTATACTTGCATCATAATTCATTAACAACCCAATACTGAATCACTGAAACCCTGTCATCAAGAACACAGAACCCAAAACAGAGCCCAGAACTCTGCAACAACCACCAGAATCAGCAGCAACCTGAAATATCAAATCTTATTATGCACACGCTACTTCACTGTACCAAAACCGCGTGTATATGCATTTTCTCCAAAGGCAACCCGTGTGCAGATCTAGAAATAATTACTGATGCCTTCGCTGTCAGATCCGACCCTTGCCAAGCGTCCCGAACAGATAAACAGTGATACCAGATCTTCTCACTTCGTCAGACACACAATGCTTGCTCTCACTTGCCTAATGATCTTCTCCTTATATAGCCTTAGGCCCTTTACAATACCACGGTCCAAAACCATTGTAACCCAATACCATCAGCTTCAAAACTAGGGATCAACACGTTCGTCGAGACATCAAGGTCCAAAACCATAGGCACAACTTCCAAGGAATAACCGTCGTGGACCAAAGATAAGTTTTCCACATACACGCGCTTTTACTGAAGCCAACCTGCGTGTACACGCGACTTGATATATAGAGAACCTGCATATACGCGACTTGGTATATAGTGAACCTGCTTGTATACGCGACTTGGGCTTAACGAACCTGCGTGTATGAACTTTATTGGCATGCTGTACTAAGATCTGTCCTCTGATTAAGTTGCCATCACCTGTACCAACCTCTGAGCACCTATACCAACCTCTGAGTGAGTTGCCATCAAGGACAACACTTGAATCATAATGCCAACATAACAGAACATCACACATCCCTTCTGTATTGTTTTATACTTTTTCGGACTTAAGGGATTAGATGACGAAAAAGGACTTTTGGAGTTATCTTTACGTACCTTTTCAGACTCTCTAAAAATGAAAAGGACCGAGTTATCTTTGTCGTTAGACTCGTTAAAAAGATTAATAGCGACAAACTTGTCTTTAGGCGAGAACGAGTTTCACTATCGCTAGGCTCGTTAAAACATAGCGATGGGTTTGCCCGAAGGGAAAATTATAGAAAAGGCATATGTTATCCTCCTCAAGCTTGACAAAAATAAAGAGGTACTGGTCAGCAATGACTAGGGAAAAATTGGGAAGAAACTCAAAGAACCTTTATTGGTAGCAAGTCGCTCTTGAACATGACACTTCCGCTCCGTGCCTGAGTCGGTTTGGGTTGTTTCATTCACCGGTCACATCACCATGGTATTGCCATACCATCCACCTTTGGGGTAAATGCTACCAATCCATCACATAAGTGTCGCCGATATGTTCAAGAGAAGTCATCCAGAGAAGTCAACCGTGTCCCATCCACTACCATACATTATACTTCATTCTTTCATGACCGCCACCCTGAACCATATATCATCAGATCGTTTTCACCTCCATCAAAATCATTTGCTCCGTTCCGTGTCACTGATGTGGGATACATCAAGGCCCTCCTTTGACGGATCGCTTCTTGTCGACATTAGCTCATTATCCAAGAAGTTGATCTAGGAACACCCCCTTCAGTACTTTGAAGCTTGCATGCCTCAATGGCAAGTTTCTCACTTCCGGCGACAGGTATACATCAATGACCTTTGACCGAAAGATTTTGCGTGGTGTTCGACGCCAAGTCCTTTATTCACACCACGTGAATTGTACTGCAGTACCTTGAGGGTCATTATCATTATCGGTTATTCCTCTCGCGCTTGCTAACAGTTTTCATCATTGACTGGTAATCAAGCGATGTCTTTCCATGTTCGACTTCAGAACATTTCTCACATGGATCGACTTGTACTTAGAGTGAAGATCGGACGAGATTGAAGACCCCGGATCTAGTTTCATCCATCCGGGCTGCGATATATATTCAGGAAAAATAAAGACATTGACATGTACAGCATTGCAGAACAGATAATCATCCTACCAAAAGGATGATGATTTCATCAGAATCATCAGTCTACCATCAGACGATTGTCTGTCCTATGTACATAAAAATGAATTTATAAAGCTGAGCATGGGAATGCTCGCCTCAGCTAGATCATGAAAACAAAATGAAAAATAATGTATTGTATTGTATCTTATTACAGGTCTCCTCCCAGCATTGAATGAGCTTCGGATCCTCCTAATAAAGCATTTCACCCGATAAACGGCCTCATACTTTAGGGGGCAACTGTTATAGACATTTTTGTGCCTTACAGTTATAAGCATGAAATGTCCATAATTCAAGGGATCCAAAGTCCCTAAAGATGTTGTTTCAGCTCCTAAAGGAACAAGGTCAACCAATGACAGCTTCTCCCAGAAGTTCTCCACCAAAAACCACTCAGAAACAGCCAATTCAGGATCAATTCAGATGCTCTACTAGCTGCCTGCGTTGCAAAGCACCCAAATGCACTGGCTAGGTGCGTTGCAACGCACTTGGATGCACTACCAGGGTGCGCTGAGTGGGAAATGACAAATGGAAAGCTCATTCAACGAGGTGGAAAGACCATGGAAGCTTCCAGAATCTTCTCCAATGACACTTGCCTCAATGAATTCGACTAGTGATGAGTAAGAGGCTCTCAACCTCCAAGTGGAAGCAAGAACTAACAAAGAGAAGCCACAAGTCAAAACATAAGCTGACTCATCCTCTCTGCTTACATCTATATATGGATCCCTCATCCCAGAGATCCAGAGGCTGGAATTTTGTACTTTGCAGAGAATTGTTGTTGGTTTTAGATTGAGATTAGTACATTGGGTGATTTATGCTTTGTTGGAGGAGAGGAAGGGATTCCTTTGCTGGGAGGTAGATGCTGGATCGAAACTCACTTGGTTGTATCTCCTCTTGGAATTTCTTATGCTATCAATAAACTATTTGAGTTTCTCCTACATGTTGTGTACCAATGATGTTTTGTTATGCTTACATGTTTAGCTTAATCTGATCTTGAGCTTTTTATGAATGTATATCTATATCTTCGTGTAGTTTCTCTCTCTTGTGATCTTCTGGGAATTCGGTGAAGCTGGGCCGGTAAGGGAGCAGGGAGCTGGGAGCTATTGAAGAGAGGAGCGATTGGATCAAAAAACTAGCGGAAGACACAGGTTAGTTACATCCTTCCTCCTCATTTACATTTCATAAAGAAGAAATACTCAAATAAGTTTCCTTGTTTGTTGCTAAGGCACTCTCACACCTTAGAGTGGGATAGGGGCATTCCGAATGGATACTTTTCCCAACAACAACAAGGTCAAGACATCCTTTACAACGCAATGGGGTACATTCATGTACGCCAAGATGCCTTTTGGATTGAAGAATGCAGGAGCTACTTTTCAGTGGGCTATGGACATAGATTTGTAAATGAAAAAGATGTATTTCTTGTTATCTATTTAGATGATCTTACTGTGTTTTCAAAATCTGATGAAGATCATTTACATAATTTAGGAATTGTTTTTCAGAAATGCAGAAAATTTGGCATCTCACTCAACCCAAAGAAGAGCTTATTCGCCATGGAAGAAGGTAATCTATTGGGACACATCATCTCTAAAGATGGAATTTGCATTGATCTTGCAAGAGTGGAGTCCATTCAGCAATTAGGTTTCCCAAGGAACAAGAAAGAGATTCAGTCTTTCAATGGGAAAATCAATTTTCTAAGAAGATTCATTCTTAATCTAGCTGAGAATTTAAAGGAAATGACAAACATGATGAAGAAGGACAGTGAGGTAAAGTGGTCTTTAGAGGCTAAGAAATCATTTCATGCATTGAAGTTTGCATTATCTACTGCTCCTATTTTAATTAGTCTAGATTACACTTCAAATTTCATCATATTTTCTTTTGCATCTGAGCATACATTAGCAGCGGTCCTAATGCAGAAGAAAGATCAGAAAAATGAGCAACCCATAGCGTTTTTTAGTCACACTATAATAGATGCAACACTAAGATACAATATCATTGAGAAGCAGGCCTTGGCTTTGGTGAAGGCTCTCAAGGATTTCTGAGTTTATATTCTGCATTCTCACACCATTTCTTATGTTCCTACTGTAACAGTTAAAGAAATTCTTGTGCAGACAGATCCTGAAGGCAAAAGAGGAAAGTGGATTGCAGCTATGCTAGAGTATGAATTGGAGATAAAGCCTACAAATCTCATCAAAGGACAAGGTTTGGATAAACGCATGGCTGAATCAAATCTACATGCATGAGACATCAATTTGATTGTTGCACTTTCTGAAGAACAAGAAGAAGATAATCCTTTCCTACAAGTGTCCGATATGTTTATTTCCTCTCCTTGGTATTCCAACATTGTCCATGCCTTACAGCACTTGAATCCTCGACCGGAAGTTCCCAAAGGTAAAGCTAGATCTTTAAAATTGAAGGCTTCAAAATATTGTATTCTAGATGGTGTTTTATATTGGAAAGATCCTGGTGGTGTGTTGCTGAATTGTTTGGTAGAAATTGAAGCCAAGGATTTCATGAAAGATTTCCATAAAGGAGACTATGGTAGTCATCACTTTTGGAAAACTACAGCAAATAAGATCTTAAGAGCTGGCTTCTATTGGCCCACCCTCTTTTCTGATGTATACAAAACAGTGATGAGCTGCCATGAATGTCAGATTTTTCAAGGAAAGAGAAATCTTTTGCCATTGCCCTTGCAGCTTATCTCAATTTCAACTCCTTTTCAGTAGTGGGGTCTTGATTTCATTGGTGAAATCCATCCTTCATCTTCAACACAACATAAATGGATATTGACAGCGACCGACTACTTCACAAAGTGGATTGAGGCAATCCCAACCAGACAAACTATTGATTATGTTATCATTCAATTCATTGAGTATAATATCTTGTCTAGGTTTGGCTGCCCACAGAAAATAATTACTGATGATGTTGCTGCCTTCAAGTCAAAGAGAATGGTGGACTTTTGTGCCAAGTACCATATTTTTTTAGGATATTCTACTGCTTATCACCCAAAAGGGAAATGGTCTTGCCAAATCCTCCAATAAATCCTTGGTCAACATCATCAAGAAGGTTCTAGAAGTGAACAAGAAGAACTGGCATAAAAATCTCATCGATGCCTTATGGGTGGACAGGGTCAGCACTAAAAAATCAATATGTATGTCCCATTTTGAGTTGGTATATGGGATTGATACATTTTTTCCTTCATCTCTTGTTGTCCCGGTCATGAAAATTCTACAGGAATTGGATAGTGAGACTAATGATATGCAAAGAAGGATAAATCAGATGATTCATTTACAGCAGACAAGGGAAGAGGTTCTTAAGAACACATCTAAACTCTAGGAGAAGATTAAAAAGATTTATGATCACAAGACCAAGGAAGACAATTTCAATCTAGGAGATGTGGTTCCTCAGTGGGATGCTAGAAATGAAGAGAAGGGCAAACACGACAAATTTGAAAACTTATGGAAGGGACCTTACAAATTTTCTGCTTTCAGAGGAAAGAATGCTTTCTTATTGGAAGAAATGGATGGAGGATATTATTCAGGAGGAGCGATCAATGGTAGGCTTCTCAAGCACTACTATGTCTAAAAGAGTTCTGAAAATTCATCATCATTGTATATACCGGTGTGTACTTTATTTCTAGCAATCTAAGTAGTTGTCATAGGAGTTTGAAGCCCAAAGAGAAGGCCCTAAGGCTTCTTTGTTCAGTTACTATTTTGGTTTTTATTTTACTCTTCAGTCATTGTCATGTCAAAAAGTCAGTCAGTTTTAAGTCAAAAGTTTTTTTTTCCTGCATGTTGACTCCATTGCCCAATGGATAAGGCTACTAGTTCTATGGTGTTCTTGACATCTTCAAGGAGCTGCCATCCCTAGTTGGAGCTAATGTTAGTTTCAATCTTGTTAGCCTATCACTTGGATCAAATGTGATTTTACAATGCTTGTCAGGACTATCAAAATCAATTTTTTTATGTCACTAGGTTTACATAGTAAAATTTGGTCACTGTTTGGTCAGTCTAGAAATGAAATCAATCTTTTCAAAATTCACTCATGCTGGTCACCTATCACATTTCTATGAAGGTGTCATAATAAAAGCAAGTCAGTTATCATCATCATTCCATTTAGTTTCAAGCCATCCATTAGGTCACTAGGGTTTCCAAGGTCCACCATTTTCATGAATAAATCCAGCAGTGAATAGAGCATGACAAGCAGCTCTTTGGTATTGATTTGTGAGTTATCACACATTCATCATGTTTTCATGTTTGAAAATTTCTAGAAGAAGAAATTCCAGTACTCAGGAAAGTGAAAATACAGCTCAGGTTTCAGCATTAAAGGTGACTCTGTTTTCAAAAGTGAAAAAATCAGTTTTTCAAAGGTTTGTGGGTCCCATTTCTTTTTAAAAAGAGAAATAATTTTGCCTATATAAACTCAAAAGCCCCAAACTTGTTTCATTTACCTCTTATTCACTCTTGAGTATCGAGCTCTCCACTCCAAAAGAGAGAAAAAGTCGATTTTTTAGGCAAAATTGGAAAAAATATCAAGGCGTTGCACACAGAGACAAGGCATTGTGCTTGGAGGCTTGGCGCTGTGCATAGGCGCATGCACATCCTAACTGCGCTGCACATGGGGCAGAATGTCCAGAAAATGCCCAAATTTCTCCCAAATTTGATTTTTAAGCTTGAAAACTTGATTTCATTGCTTCCTAAGCCAAGAAACAAGTAAGTACACCATTACTCTTCCTTCTTTGCTTTTCAAAATCATCTCATGCCAATGATTTTTAAAATTAGGGTTTGTAGTGAAATTTCTCATGGGAAATGATAGGTTGATGATGACCATTCTTATTTCTTGGTTTCTAAACATGTAAAATATTTCCCTACACCTTTATACATGTTTAATAAACTATTTTAACCACTCAGTCAACCTCAAAATAGAATTTTACCTCTCCAAAAGTGAAACCCTAGTTCATTCTTAGGGGTTTCTGGGCACTTTCACAACAAAATATATTTTTCCTTCTCACGAGGAGATCATTCAAACCCTAAACCTCCTTTACCATTTTGTCAAACTCCACCTTCACATCACTTCAGTTTCCACTCATACCTCACTGTTATTATCAATTTCCTGCTGCTAGGGTTTTTGTCATCATGGAGGTAGAATCTTCACCAGAGAGGAAGAGACGTCACAAGGGAGGGAAAATACTCAGATATGAGCCATCAAATTGCAGTGAAATCAACTCATATCCCTTTATCAAACAATGCTTTGAAGATGCACATTGCTTGGATTTCTGCAACAAGGTGAGTGAGGTGGATTTTCATGAGCAGTTGACAGATTGGGTGGAAACTCAATTGAAGGGTGAAAGTGATGTTATTGTTGGTGTTGAATCCATTTTTTCAGTGGCCTCCATTTCACTTGCTACAGGGCTACCAAACAATGGTGAATATTGGTTCAAGGGAATGAACCTACATATTGAATATTATAAACCTTTCTTAAAAACACCATACAGGGAAAAACATGCTCACACTATGCCTTTCAGATACTTATTGGAGAAATATGCCCCTTTGATGAAGATTATCATGAATTTCTTTACATGTGAAGGAAGATTCTCTAGGTTGTATTCTTATCATTTTCGCCTCCTAATGCACTTCACCTCTCAAAAGCCATTCAACATGTGTAACTACCTATTCAGGAGCATTTCCAAAATGTCAGAGAAGATACAAATGAAGAACAAGGAGCACTACCCAAGCCTGTTTCATCATAGTCTGATCAAGACTATAGTCCTTCACCAGCTTGCAGAGAAAGGTATGACTTGGGAAACCTTTTTGGAAACAACCCTGAAATGGCATGAAGCCAATGTAGTAGCTCAAACCTCTAGCATACCAAAAAAGCAAATGGAAGTGGGGTTCTCTAGCAAATCATTTGAGAAAACTCAAGAACCTAACCTTGAGGTGACCAGGATGTAAAAGAGAGGACAGAGGCTTGTGTTTGCTTCTCATGGTGAGAAATGGGCCAAGCCTTCTACATCAACAAAGCAGGGATAAACAGCGCGGGATAAAGACACAATTGAGCATGAGTTTGAGCTAGTTGATTTAGAGGTAGAGGATTAGACTTCAAGCATGCAATAGACAATCAGAGATAAAGACTATCAGATCAAGGAGCTTACAGTCAACATGGCGAGAGCTAGATACATCATTTCATTCCTTGAATAGGAGAATAGTCAGCTGAAAACAAAGCAATTGGAAAAAGAGCTAACCAAGTTATTACAGCAGGTTGGAAAAGGCAAAGAAATCGTAGATTCAAGTGAGCCTGAAGGAGAAAAGGGGAAAGGTAAGAGGAAAATGCCAAGAATAAAGGGCCTAAAGAAGGCATTACAAGAAGAAGAAGAACACATCCTGTTGAATGAAGACATAGACCTAGAGGATAGAATTTCTCTTGAGGTCAATCAAGACAAGGAGTATTGGCTTAACAGCGTAAATGAACACTTGGAGATACTCCTTGAGAAGGAAAAAAAGGATAATCAGTTGCTTAGGCATATGGCGCACCACTACCAAGCTCAAAACAAGATCACCAATGTCAAGGTAAAGCAACTTGAAAACAAGCTCAAAGAAGCTGAAAATGACCAAAAGGATGAGGGAAACTTGGATATGCTTGTTGAAGAATCTATGAAGGTTTAACATACATACTTTTATAGCCTCTAGCCAATTTTGAGCAAATTTTGAGCACTTTTGGTTTTTTGTGAATTTTGGAGCTAAATTCAGAAAATCAACAGCTCAAGAAGCGCAACGCCTTGGAACTGTGCTTTTTCCTCAGGCATCTATTTCAGGAAAATTTTATATTTTTAGAAATATCTTGCCATCCTCTAAAAACCCATTTTCTCATATTTTACAGAGGTGGCTCAATTTTGGAGAAAAGTGCAAAAAGTGGCAAAAGACTAGCATTCTGGACCCTTTTTTGACAAGCGTTGTGCACCTAGAGTGACCCTGGGAGAATGGAATTTTTAAGGCCTTCCCTTGGGTCAAATTAAAAAATTCAAACTATCCTGGAAACTAGATGTGAAGGGATAGTTGACCATTCTCTCAGACTTGAATTTCAACCCCTGGAAGGCACCTGAAAATCATCTCAAAGGCGGCGTTGTGCTTCTGCACTTTTCTGTGTTTTAATCTGTAAAGTTCACTGTGTAAAATTTCTAGTTTCTAGTTTGACTTAGTCAAATTCAAACCTCTTTATGTAATGGCACTATTTTCGAGGCTAGGAGATGTAGGCATGAAACAAATTTATATCATAGGTTTTTTTTTTATGATTATTAGGCCTCATAAAGGAAGAAAACTCCTAAACAAACTCTCCAAGAAGTGTTTGAGTTTCACCTTCTCACTCTCACTTGTTCGTTGAGAGAATCTTGGAGTCAGTTCCTTCACCAAGAAATTCAACTCCTGAAGGTGGGAAGGTGGTCTAAGAGATTCTATATGTATCATTTCTCTTTCAGAGAGAAAGGTTGGACTTTTTATGGAGGAGGCTTGAATGTAATCATCTTTTTAGCTAATACAAAGACAATTATAGCTATTTTCAAGGAACTCTAGCCCAGTGAGTTCATGGTGTTTGTTCTTCATTCTATTTGTTTTCTAAAGGTTAAAACATATTTATCTACATGATATATCTTCTTTCTATGGATGCCTTACAGTGAAATATACAAAATTCTTGTTTCTCAAGCTCTGTTTATCTGGTTTTCATAGTTATGTTTATGTCTTCCTAAGCTAATGAAATCATGTTTACTTATGCTCATTAGTTTCTTCTAAATTTTCTCTTCTATACTACACTAACAATATTCTGAATACATTGTGGCTTTTGATATCTGGCTCATTCTCATATTTTCTCCTTCACTCCTACAACCTAGACCTATTTGTGGCTCCAAACCCTAGTTCAGCAAACCCTAAAACCGAATTTTTCACAAACACACAAACAAATATGTATATATCTAGCCTAAAACTCATTTTCTTTAAAGTCATATCACTGATAAGAGACTTAGAGAGATCCCTCTCATGCTCAGTAGGGCTAGATACTAAGCTAAAATGGTTTGAGGTTACCCTTCTTGATTTCCTTTTCAGCCTAGGAAATTGTAAGGACTAACACAGTCATTACCATGCTTGGTAGAAGGGAGGCTAGACATATAGTCCATGGAGATGGATTCCCATGACTACTTGGGAGTAGGAAGAGGAGTGTACATGCCTTACTTCTTTATGGTTGGCTTGGCGATGGCATAGGAAGTGCAAGATCTGATATATTTCCCAACATCTAGTTGGATTTTTGGCCAATAAACTTAATTTTGCAGTGCAACCACAATTTTCTCCACACCAAAGTTTCCTGTGACCCAATTATAGTGTGCCTCTCAAATCAGCTTGGCACACTCACTTGAAGGAACAGAAAGGTGGGACAGGTAGCATAATAATGTGTCCTAAAGGTGGAAATCAGGAACTTATTTTCCATCTACTAGCATATGGTATGTGGAGGTGAAATCTGGATAATTTTTGTATAATTATGGCCATCCAGAGTTCTCGTGGCCACAAGAGTTGAGAACTGTAGTCATTGAAAACTAAGGTTCGAATGAGGAAGTCTACAATATGATTGATGTTTCCATTTTTGTATTTAATGTTCAAGTGGAATTGTTGCACATATGTAGACTACTTCTGATGGTGATCATTCTGCAACTTCCCTTATGTCTGTATAAAGTAAAGAGGTTGGTGATCCGTGTGGATGATTGTCTCCTTCCCTAGAATGTAATGCTTCCATGGATGGAAATTCTGCACAATGGAATACATCTCTTTATCATAGGTGGGGTACTTTTGAATTGTATCGGAAAGTGTCTTACTATGATAGGCCATTGGATGCTAGTACCAGATGAGCACTGCACCAATAGCATAGTCAGAGGCGTTTGTCTCAATTTCAAATGGTTGTTGTAGGTTTGGCAATGTGAGTACTAGTGTAGAGTAGATGTGGTGCTTCAACACAACGAATGCCTTCTGTTTGGACTTAGACCAGGAAAACTTTGTTTTTGCCCCACCCTTAGTAATCCGACTTAATGAACAAGTGATATGGGAGAATCCCAGCACGAACCTTCCAATAAAAATTTGAAATGCCCAAAAAGATGTGAAGCTCTATTAGAGTGGTCAGGGCTGGCCAATCCCCAATGAAGTGGATCTTAGTTGGGTCCACATGCACGCCAAGCTCATTTATAATGTAACACAGATATTGGACTTGGCTCATGCAAAAGGTGCATTTCTTCAAATTGGCACACAGTTTGTGCTGCTGAAGGTTTTGAAGGACCTGCCAAATGTGTTGCAAGTGTTCTTCCCAACTCTTACTGAAGATGAGGATGTCGTCTAGATAAAAAACCATGAATGAGTTAGTGAAGGGCTACAAGATGTCATCCATTAACCTCATAAAAGTATCAGGGGAATTTGTTAACCCAAAGGGCATAACCAACCATTCAAAAAGGCCTTCCTTGGATTTGAAGGTGGTCTTCCATACATCTATGGGCTCTATTGGAACCTGGTGTTAGCCAAACTTCAGATCGATTTTGCTAAAATACTTGGTCCCCTTGAGTTGGTCTCGAAGGTCATCAATCTATGGGATTAGATACTTGTTCCTGACAATGATTTTGTTCAGTGCCTGATAATCAATGCAGAGCTTCCAGGTCCCATCCTTCTTTTGTACAAGTATAATCGAGCTCCCACAAGGCGAGGAACTTGGTTGGATGTGCCCTTTTTGCAACAACTCCTAGATTTTCCACTTGATCTCTTCATTTTATAGAATGGAGAGAAGATATATCATCCTATTGGGTAGAGGTGCTCCAGGAGTTGTATGGATCAAATGCTTGACCTGACAGTGCAAGGGTACCTCTGTGGGTGAGGAGAAGATGTCCCTATATTCTTCCATGACCGTATCCACCTGCTTCTCCTGTGTGGAGGAACCCTTCTCGAAGGCCATGGATGTGGATACGATCTTTCCCTTACTTTGAGAGTGAATCAGAAAGAAAAAAATTTCCCAGTATGGGAGATGATCTTACCACATTTATTGGCAGATATCAAAGAGATCGTGGTAGGCAGGGCTACCTCTAGTATCATGTATAGCTTATTACCTAAAGAAATAATAATAGAGTGAGATCTAGGCTCATATATAGCATGTCACTTCCACAAGTATGGTTTTCATAATAATACATCACAAAATTCAAGAGACGCAACATCACACAATACCTCATCCATGAAGGGCTTGATGTTGTAGGGAAGGCGACACTGCTGGCTAACACAAATATCTCATCCTTGGTGAAGCCACCCCATGGTGTACGGTTGTGGATGTGTTGTAGTCAGTAGGCCAAGAAGCTTCATTCCCTCTGCTGAAATGAGGTTCTTTTGGCTCCCCCTATCGACAATGAACTCCAACAGAGAACCCTTCACCCACATCTGTGAGTGGAAGAGGCATTCCCCCTCTGGATCTTCTGGATCAATCTTCTAGATCTTGGTCGTGGCCACGGTGGCACTGGGCTCTACATCAATGATATGCTTCCCTTTATCATTCATGTTGTTAGGTTCTGACTCAGAGTCGGAACATGCATCAGATTTGGAAGCCTTCAACTCAACCACTAGTGACTACTTGACCTGACACTCACTTGTGTTGTGAGTGGAGATCTTATTGAACTCTCACCACTTTCCCGTGCCCTTCTTTGTCTTCGTGGTGTTTTTCTTTGCTTGCGGCTTCAATAGGTTATCTTAGGTCACCCTGCCTTGGCTTTGTCCTTTGCTTTGCCGTTTTGGGGTGCCTTTCCCTTGGTTCAGATTTGCAAGTCCAAAGTATCACTGTTTTTGTTTAAAATTCTAATCAATCTTGACAACTTATCAGTACACCATGCCGAGCGAGGATATGTCTAGAAAATCCATCTCGTCATGGATGTACCTGTGTAGATAGTCATGGTACTTGAGTACCAAATTCCACTCAAAATCCTTGATAACCAACTTCATGCGAAGGGTATGGAAAACATTGGTAAACTCTAGCACGTCTTGGCCCCTTCCCTGTCGCAGCATGGTCCACTTTATGTATTTATCCTCATAGCTCCCCACAGGGTAGTACTTCTCCTTGATGATGTCCTGGAAAAAATCCAAGTGGGTGCAGCTGAAAATAATGAGGGTGTACTTTCATCCTTCTTCTTACACTAGTTTTCCCACCAGTCATTGACATGGGGGGTAGCTTTGAGAAGTGCAAAAGTAATATTTTCCCGATTGGAAAAATCATGAACAAAAAAATATCTTTCAAGCAGATTTAACCATATATCTATGGCGTTTGCATCTATCTAACCTTCAAATATGGGGATGTAAAAGTTAACTTGTACCTTGAAGGTGTGGCACTTCCAGAGTGGCTGTTGGAAGGAGATGTGTCGCCTTTGGGTAGTCGCTAGAGGATTTGGGCAAATTTGTCCAACATCACATTCCTTTGTTGTTCAAGGGCTTCTTCGAGAATGATTTTGAAAGAATCTCCTACCCCCTCGTCTTTCTTCTCTTCTGCCATGGGAGGCCGTCGGGGTTTGCGAGGTTGGTCTTGCAAAGGTTCGACCAATTCAGGCCATAACTCCTTATATCTTGACCTCATTGGGGACATGCAAAGAAAAACCGAGAAATAGAAGACCGCTCTGATACCACTGGTCACAACTTAAAAAAGAACACAACAAATTACAAATATAATCATAACTACATAGATGTAATAGAAGTAACACTTCATTTCATTAATATCAAATACTTAAATAAGCTTACAAATAGAATGGAAATAAACTAGCTCGAGCAATGGTAGCTTATCTCTGAGAAGAGATATGATGGCTACATGTCTCTAAATTGTGCTACAATGAGGCTCGAAGGCCTATTTATTATTGAAAAACAATGGAAAACTCTAAACATCCAAAAACCTAACCCTAGGAGATGAAGGACCAAAGTTATGGGCCCCGTTTGGGTAAATTGCTATATCAACTTCCCGGGGTCGTAATTTTGGCATACGATGTTTGTTTGACACGCACAGTACCTCATTATAAAGATCTATTTGAGGACTACAACTTTCAAGCAAGAAACATAGCCAAAGTCTTCTATTTTCCCTAGTTTTCCCAAAAAACATCGTTTAGGGCCTCAAAACGACTCCTGAAGTTGAGAACACGAAAGACTGCCAAAAATAGTAAATTGTGCTACAATTAAGGAAACTAGAAAACTAAAAGAGATAATGGTGGGGGTCTAAGTGGAATAGGTATGTGGCCACCAACATTCACCTGGATCAACCATGGACAGTCGTGGTCAACCATGGTGAATAACCATGGTAACATTGTGTCAAAGATTATGTCATGGTCCAAAGTCACATTGTGACAACCATGGTCTACCATGGTTAGCGATGGTCCAACATCGCATTGTTACAAAGATTGTGTCAATATGAAAATTAACCATGGTAAAACATGATCAACCATATTTATTTTAGGTTTTGTAATATTTATCTTAGGGTTTATAATATTTATTTGCAATGCTCCAACTTATATTCTGATAATGATTGTCTCAATATGTAAAAAATCGTCAACCATTGTCAACCATGGTCAATCATGATCAATCATGGTCTATTGTCACATCATGACAAAGATTGTCTCAATATGAAAATCAACCATGGTCCAACATTGCATTTTAACAAAGATTATCTCAATATGAAAATTGACAATGGTAAACCATGGTCAACAATGTTTATTTTAGGGTTTATAATATTTATCATAGGGTTTATATACATTGTGTTTATAATATTAATACCTTGTGTTTAATATTCTTGCATTGGGATTCTAGTATTAATCCCTTGGGTTTATTCATCTAAGGGTTCATATTCCTATGGTATAATATTATTGAGAGAGTTTATAATATTAACCCTTGGGTTCATTATAAATTTTTTGGGTATATAACCATGGTAAACCATGTTTATACATCACATTGTGACAAATATTTCCTAAATATGAAAATTAGCCATGGTCCAATGTCACATTGTGAGAAAAATTGTCTTGATATGAAAATCATTGACAGTGGACCATGGTCAACCATGGTCCAATGTCGCATTGTGACAAAGATTATCTCAATATGAATATCAACTATGGTCAACCATTGTCAACCATCATTTACCATGGTCAACCATGGTCCAATGTCATATTGTGACAAATATTATCTCAATATGAAAATAATGGTCAACTATGGTCAACAATGGTCCAATGTCACATTGTGACAAAGATTGTCTCAATATGAAAATCAACCTTAGTGAACCTTGGTTAACTGTATTTATTCTAGGGTTTATAATATTTATCATAGGGTTTATATACCTTGGTTATATAATATTAATCCAGTGGGGTCTTAGTATTAACCCCTTCTGTCTATTGTTCCATTATGTTTATAATATATATCCCTTGGGTTTATTATTCTAGGGGTTGATATTCCTAGCATATAATATTATTCATAGCGTCTATAATATAATCATGGTAAACCATGTTCGAACGTGACACTGTAACAAATATTTTTTCAATATGAAAATCATCCATGGTCCAACATCGCATTGTGACTCGATATGAAAATCAATGATGGTCAACCATGGTCCAATGTTGCATTGTGACAAATATTGTCTCAATATGAATATCAACCATGGTCAACCATGGTCCAATGTCACATTGTGACAAAGATTGTCTAAATATGAAAATCAAACATGGTCACCCATTTTCTAATGTCACATTGTGAAAAGATTGTCTCAATATGAAAATCAACCATGGTGAACCTTGGGCAACCATGTTTATTTTATAGTTCATAATATTTATCTTAGGGTTTGTATATCTTGGATTTATAATGTTAATCCCTTGGGTTTTATATTATTCCCTTGGTTTTATAATATTAATCCCTTGGGTTTAATATCATTCCCTTGGGGTTTTAGTTTTAACCCCTTGGGTTTATTTTTCCCTTGGGTTCATAATATCAATCCCTTGGGTTTAATATAAATCGCTTGGGTTTATAATAATGGTCAACAATGGTCCATTGTTACATTGTGACAAAAATTATCTAAATATGAAAATCAACCATGTTCAACCATTGTCAACAATCGCCAACAATGGTAAACCATTTTCAACCATTATCAACGATGGTCAATCATGGCCAAGCATGGTCCAATGTCACATTGTGACAAATATTGTCTCAATATGAAAATGAACCATGGTAGACCATGATCAACAATTTATATTTTAGGGTTTTTAATATTTATATAAGGGTTTATGTACTTTGGGTCTATAATATTAATCCATTGGTTTTAATATAATTTTCTTGGGTTTATAATCCCTTGGGATTTTATTAATCTAAGGGTTCGTATTCCTACGGTGTAATATTATTCATAGGTTTTATAATATTAATAGTTTGGTTTAATATAAATCCCTTGGGTTTATAATCATGGTCAAACATGGTAAAATGTCACATTGTAACAAAAATTTTCTCGATATGAATATCAACCATGGTCAACAATTTTCAACCATCATCAACCATCATCAACAATGGTTAACCATTGACAACAATGGAAAACCATTGCAAACTGTCATCGACCAAGGACAATCATGGTCAACCATGTTCCAACATCACATTATGAGAAAGTTTGTCTCAAAATTAAAATCAATCAAGTTCAACCATGGACAATCATGGTCAACCATGGTCAATAATAATGGTCACATTGTGTCAAATATTGTGTCATGGTCTAATGTCACATTGTGACAACCACGGTCTACCATGGTCAACAATGGTCCAATGTCGCATTTTTAAAAATATTGTGTCAATATGAAAATTAACCATGGTAAACCATGATCAACCATATGTATTTTATGGTTTATAATATTTATCTTAGGGTTTATAATATTTATTTGCAATGCTCCAATGTCATATTCTAACAAAGATTGTCTCAATATGAAAATCAACTATCATCAACCACTGTCAACAATGGTCAATCATGGTTAACCATGGTCCAATGTTACATTGTGACAAATATTGTCTTAATATGAAAATCAATAATGGTCAACCATGGTCCAACATCACATTTTGAAAAAGATTGTCTCAATATGAAAATTGACAATGGTAAACCATGGTCAACCATGTTTATTTTAATGTTTATAATATTTATCATATGGTTTATATACGTTGAATTTATAATATTAATCCCTCGTGTGTAATATTATTGCATTTATTTTTTATTATTAATCCATTAAACTTATAATGGAATTCCCTTGGGTTTATTAATCTAAGGGTTCATACTCGTAGGGTATATATTATTGATAGGGTTTATAATATTAATCCTTGGGTTCAATATAAATCTGTTGGGTTTATAACCATGGTCAACCATGTTTCAATGTCACATTGTGGCAAATATTTTCTCAATATGAAAACTAGCCATGGTCCAACATCACATTCTCAGAAATATTGTCTCGATATGAAAATCAATGATGGTGGACCATGGTCAACCATGGTCCAATATCACATTGTGACAAAGATTGTCTCAATACGAATATCAACTATGGACAACCATTGTCAACTGTCATCTACTATGGTCAACCATGGTCTAATGTCAGATTGTGACAAATATTGTTTCAATATGAAAATCAAACATGATTAACTATGGTTAAACATCTTCTAATGTCACATTGTGACAAATATTGTCTCATTATGAAAATAAACCATGGTGAACCTTGGTTAACTATGTTTATTTTAGGGTTTATAATATTTATCTTAGGGTTTATATACCTTTGGTTTATAATATTAGTCCCTTGTGTTTATAATCCCTTGGTATCTTAGTACTAACCCCTCCAGTTTATTATTCCCTTGTGTTTAATATATCAATCCCTTGGGATTACTATTATAGGTGTTGAAATTCCTAGCGTATAATATTATTCATAGCGCCTATAATATAATCATGGCCAACCTTGTTCCAACGTGACATTGTGACAAGACTTTTCTGAATATGAAAATCATCCATGGTCCAATGTCGCATTGTGACAAAGATTGTCTTGATATGAAAATCAATGATGGTCAACCATGGTCCAATGTCGCATTGTGACAAATATTATCTCAATATGAATATTAACCATAGTCAACCATTGCCAATCGTCTTCAACCATTGTCCAATGTCATATTGTGACAAAGATTGTCTCGATATGAAAATCAAACATGGTCAACTATGGTCAACCTTGGTCTAATGTCACATTGTTACAAATATTGTCTCAATATGAAAATCGACCATGGTGAAACTTGGTCAACAATGTTTATTTTAGGGTTTATAATATTTATTTTATGGTTAATATATCTTGGGTTTATACTATTAATACCTTGGGTTTAATATTATTCCCTTGGGTTTATAATCCCTTAGGGCTTTAGTATTAACCCCTTGGATTTATTATTCCCTTGGGTTCATAATATCAATCCCTTGGGTTTAATATAAATTGCTTGGGTTTATAATAATGGTCAACCATGCTCAATGATGGTCCAATGTTACATTGTGACAAAGATTATCTGAATATGAAAATCAACCATGGTTAACCATTATCTACCATCTCCAACAATGGCAAACCATAATCAACTATTGTCAACGATGGTCAATCATGGTCAAGCATGGTCAAATGTCACATTGTGACAAGGATTGTCTCAATATGAAAATCAATTGTGCTCAACCATGGTCCAACGTCACGTTGTGGAAAAGATTGTCTCAATATAAAAATCAGCCATGGTCAATCATGTTTATTTTAGGGTTTATAATATTTATCTTAGGGTTTATATAACTTGGGTTTATAATATTAATCCATTGGGTTTAATATTACTCCATTGGTTTTATAATCCCTTGGGGTTTTGGTCTTAACCCCTTGGGTTTATAATATCAATCCCTTGGTTTTATTAATCTAAGGGTTGATATTCCGAGGACATAATATTATTCATAACGTCTATAACATTAATCCTTGGGTTTATTATAATATCCCTTGGGTTTATTATAAATCCCTTAGGTTTATAATCATCGTCAAGCATGGTTCAATGTCACATTCTGACAAAGATTGTCTGAATATGGAAATCAGCCATGGTCAACCATTCTCAACCATCATCAACAATGGTAAACCATTGTCAATAGTTGTCAATGATGGTCAAGCATGGTCCAATGTCACATTGTGACAAATATTGTCTCAATATGAAAATAAACCATACTCAACCATGGTCCAATGTCACATTTTGACAAATATTGTCTCAATATGAAAATCATTTTGACAAAGCTTGTCTCAATATGAAAATCAACTGTGGTCAACCATGTTTATTTTAGGGTTTATAATATTTATTTTAAGTTTTATATACCTTGGCTTTATAATATTAATCCCTTGGGTTTAATATTATTCCCTTTTGTTTATGATCCCTTGGGGTTTTAGTATTAACCCCTTAGGTTTATTATTCTCTTGGTTTTATAATATCAATCCCTTGTGTTTATTAATCTAAGGGTTCATATTCCTAGGTTATAATATTATTCAAAGCATTTATAATATTGATCCTTTAGTTTAATATAAATCCCTTGGGTCTATAATGATGGTCAACCATGGTCCAACGCCAGATTGTGACAAAGATTGTCTCAATATGAAAATCAACAATAGTAAACCATGGTCAACCATGTTTATTTTAGGGTTTATAATATTTATATTAGGTTTTATATACATCGGGTTTATAATAATAATAATAATAATAATTTTATTGTTATTATTATTAACAATATTAATATATTGTTATTTTATTTTTAATTTTTTTTATTATATTATAGAATTAATTATTATTATTATTGTTGTTAATAAATATTCTTAAGGGTGACCCTGAGTGATATTGACCTTATTTTTCTAGTTGAAACTTGGGAGCATGACAAATCTAGGGTGCCTAACCTTGAGGAATTCATTCTTTGATCTGCTTGGAACAAGAAATCCTCTCGAAGTGGTCTTGGTAGTATAGCCTGTTATATTAAGAACATTATTTCTTCACACATCCAACTTCATACTATCAACTTCTTTAGTTAGTACATTTGGATCGAGATCTTTGATTCTTCCTCCAACAATATTTTTCTTACAATCTAGTATTTCGCTCCTATCAACTCTACCTCCTATGATAAAAACAACTTAGATAAGAACTTTCCTTTCACTACCTTAGAAAAACACATTCACATCCTGAGGAATGAAGGTAATATCCTTTTGCTTGGGGACTTCAATGCTAGAATTGCTACCAACCAAGCTATTATGTTAAGTAACCACTCTAAGCCCGACCCCTTATGGCTTGACGAAGATGATGACTTAGCTAATAGATTCAAGAGAACCTCTGAAGACAAAACCGAGAACTTATTTGGCACCAAGCTCCTCAAGATTTGTATTTCCCAAGACCTGATTATCTGTAATGGTATTAGCAAGTGGCCTTCCTCTGGCCAGATGACTTGTTTGCATGGGTTGGGAAGTAATGTTGTGGACTATGTGATTTCAAACACCCATGTCCTTAACCATATTACCAACTTTGAGCTCCTTAAATATTTTGAACCTAACTCTAACCATAGGCCTTTGTCTTTAGCCCTCAATCTTTACATGCATACCATCCACATGCAGGATACTAGTGAAATCTAAAGACACACTCATTTCAATCAGATTAATATAGACCTTTTCCTAAAGGAGTTAAAAATGGATTTAAGTTCCCTCACTTATAATAACAATATTGATCAAATTTATCAAAATTTTACTACTACCCTTTCCACTACCATTTACAAGTTCTCTATTGAGCTTTCATATAAGAAGATTAATAGAACTTCCAACCCTTGGTATGAAAAAGACTGTAAAAGTGCCAGGAAATTTATTCAAGAAGCTCTCAACGAAACTGTAAAGCTCTGAAATATTAGTATATACAAAGCCCTCATTAAAGAGAAGAAGCGGTCATATATTAATAAGGGACAAGAGAATTGTCTTCGCCTTTCTAAAGTTTCACCCATGAATTTTTGGTAGAATGTGCTTGTTTGTAAATATAAAGAAAATAATTTGATCCCCTTAGAAAAGTGGGACATATATCTTAAAAAGTTGTATGACCCCGCAGACACCATGGACAACATCGTTAGCACTCTTGCTAAGGAAGATATCTTTTCTCTTGAGGACATTAAGTCTAGGATTAATAAGCTCACTAGTGGGAAAGCTAAAGATATGAAGGATACCAAGCTGAGATCTTAAAGATGGGAATATTTATCCTCATTCCTCATCTCCACAAGATTCTCAATTTGGTTGTAAATCATGGCTTCCCTAAGCCTTGGACACAAAGCTCTTGAACACAAAGCCTTATTGTGCCCATCTTTAAAAATGGGGACAAAATTGTTCCCTCTAACTACAAGACCATTATATTAGCGACGTCTTAGCCAACCTTTATGGTCTCATTTTGGATAAGAAAATTAGACATTGGCTTGAAATCCATGGTAAAAGAGCTAAAGGGAAAGATGGTTTTAGGAGATACCACTCAACTATAGACCATCTTGCCACTCTCAGGATCATTGTTGAGGAGTGTCACAATCATAAATTTGATCTCTTTTGTTGCTTTGTGGACTTTAGAAAAGTCTTTGACACTGTTCCTCGGGATAAGTTTTGGAAAATACCTGATGAGATAATGATTCCTCTTGAGTTGAAGATTGTTGTGATTCACCTCTACGAGATGCTTGTTGTCAATCTTAATGGTTGTTTTCAAGATTAAGACCAATGAAGGATGGTCTAAAGATATTAAATACAATATTGGGGTTAAGAAAGGTTGTCCCCTTTCCCCCACCCTTTTTGGTATTTACATTGATAAGCTATATGAGTGTTTGTAAATCGTGGGGTGTAAGGGGGCTAATCTTGTTGGTATTATCATTACTCTTCTCCGCTACGTCGATGATATCATTCTTCTTACTATAAGCCATGAGGACATGGACAAGAAACTTAAGGTTCTTCATGACTATTTCTCCAAGATGGGTATGACAGTTAATACCGACAAGACTAAAATCATGATAATTAAATCCAAAAGGATCAGCCATGAAATTTCATCTATGATAATAATTTCTTGGATTAGGTCTCATATTTGGATATTGACATTCCTTACAAGCTTAACTACAATTACAACATCAGGAAAAGGATTATTGGAGGCTAGAAAGCTTATTATGAACTTGAAAACAATTATAAGGTTGTGGATCTTTGTATTTGGAGTTAAAAAAAGGTTCCTCTTTGAGACCCTCATCCCCCCAATTGTCCTATATGGTTGTGAAGTCTGGTGTTGCAGTATATCCAGAGATTCATGGAGAAATATTGAGATGATTCAAAACCAATTCAGAACCTACAATCTCAAGATCAAGGGAAATACTCTCTAGCCTATCCTCTTGATAGAATTTGGCCTCTCCCCTATTGAAAGTGGGGCTATGTTTAAGTATCAGATGTATAAGAAGAAGCTTTACAACATGGAATCTGAGAGGCTTCCTAAATTTTCTTCTAACTTTATTCAAAACCCCCACATTCACCTCAAGCGTGGATGGCATAAGGATTCCTAGTCTTAGCTCAACCTTTGGGGGATAAATGAGGAGATCATCCTAGGAAACAATGATAGTGTCAAATATACTATCACCTCCAAATTTAAGGATAAACTATGGGATGATAAGGAGATAGAGGGTAAAATGAAGTTAAGATATTATAAGGACGTGATCAACCCCACCCTTGAGAGCTAAAATTATCTTTTTGTTTTGACTAACTCGAAGAAAAAAAATCATTAATATTAGAACTAATTATCATGAGCTTCAAAGTGAAATCGAGTGGTGATCTACTCCCAAGACTCCTTGGAATGATAGGATTTGTCAGCTTTGCAATACTAAGAAGGTGGAGGATGAAAATCACTTTCTTTTAGATTGTCCAACCCTTACTCACATCCACTCTCATTTCCCTAACATCTACCACACTTCCAATCTTCTTGACTTGTTAAGTCAGCCCAACTATAGTGATCTTGGTGTGCTTATTTCCCTTCTTTTTGAGCACAGAAATAAGATTCTAAAGAATTACAATTAGATTCTTCTTCTTCTTAAGTTCTGATAGATCGCATCGGTCTTAGTGGACGTTAATCATCATCATCATCATCATCATTATTTATTATTTATTATTATTATTATTATAATATAATCAATATTATTATTAAATTATTAATAATAATGATAATTAATATTATTATCATTTTTAAGTTTTAATATTTTTAATATTAATTTTTAGTATTATTAATATTAATTATTTATATTATTAATATGATATACGTCTATCGGCATATATCAACCACATTTATTAATGTGATTGTGTTAGTTGTATTATTATTGACATGTATTATAATTAAAATTTATTTTAAATAAAAATATTAACATATTTTCATATAATGTTATTTAATATAAGATATATTAAATTATTTCATTAATACAAAAATATAATAAGATTAATTTTATTATAATAATGTCATTTCTATGAAAAAATTTAACTATAAAATTTATTTAAAATTGAAACATGAAACGTGATTTAGATTTATAGGTGCAAGTATTGAGAAGAGTGGCTTGGTGATAGATATATATATATATATATATATATATATATATATATATATATATATATATATATATATATATATATATATATATATACATTCTAGATAAGGCGAGATTTAGATTTTTGGATAATATATCAAATGAAAACATTCACATTTTCAATTAAAATATAGTTTACCTTTTTACATTGAATCACATGAAAATAATGTTATTATTCAAAATAGATAAATGAAGTGTATCACCATTTTGGTTGACATCTTCACAAAGAGAGTAATTTTTGTTGTAACATTGTAATGATTGAGTTGCAATTGAAAGGTTTTGATACTATGTATAAATACATGATTAAGAATGTGCATTTTGATGATAGTGATCCATGAACAAGGGACCTATAACTCGCTTCATCAACACAAATATTTTGTAGAATTTATTTTCTAATATTTGTTCTCAATGTTGAATAGAGATATAAATGTTCAAAATGTCTACAAGATCTATATTAGTGTTACAATTTTGAGTGCAAATACTCTGCCACACTACTTGGGATGGATAAGATGACTTGTTTTCTAGTGTAACATACACATGAGCAACTAGTAGCTAAGAATGAAAAAATAATTAGATCCCTAGAAGCGGTTCAACAATGCTAGGAAGGCACGATGAAAGGAAATATAGGTTCATATGTTGTTAGTAATGACTTTTTTGTCTTTCTCTTCGAGTGCAAAGAAGACAAAACATTGTTTTTAGGAATGGGCCACATTTCTTTAGCTCAAGGGGAATGTATCTAAATGCCTAGTTTCTAGATTTCAATCTAGATGAGGATATCCCCATTATTGTGCTTGTATGGGTAAATATTCCTCATATACCTTTGTCATGCTAGAGAAATGACTACTTTAAGACTATCAGAAGTGGCATTGGAAGGTATCTAAACTATGAGGAACCAAAAGGTTGACAGATTGGATGTGCTAAAATATGCATTCTCATGGAATTAGAGAAAGGTATCCCCTCTTAAATAATATTGACTCAAGGATATTGGAAGCATGTGCAGTCTCTTGAATACAATAAAATTCCATTTAAGTGCAAGAGCTTCCATGAATATGGCCATTTCACCTTTGACTGCAAAAAATACTAGAATGGAACTGAGGAAGAAAAGAGCACTGCCCAACAAAATTAGTTAAACATTCAAAAAAATGGGAGTAAAGATTGGTAAAGGTATACTGAAGAACTCCAATCCTATTGTTATAAAGGGTGCCTTCTCCTCAGCCAATCTAATTAAAATTCTTTCTTAGGAGGACAATGACCAAAACAAACTAAGTGTAGAAATTGTAACATTGGTTCATGAAGGAAATGTGATAGAAGGAGAGGAAAATATTGTTGAAAGAGAAAATGGAGAGGCTTAAGAATGGGATTTGATAAGGGAAGTGGTGGGCCCCAGTATTGCAACAATAATGCTACAACTCCTGGAACTCCCTCCTTTAAATTTATCAACCCGGTAGTTCGTAACAAACTTGGAAGGGACGGTGTTGTATGCACAAGTACTAGCTCTTGCCGCAGCTGTCACTTGGTCAGCTGGCACAAGTCCGCTAGGGGCTTAAGCCAACCTCTATGAGCTCTTAGAAGAAGCTTTTTAACTGATGGATGAAAGCTAACTCAAAGGAAGCTAATCTACTTGCGGAAAGAAACTGAAAGCCAAAAAGAAACGCAAACCCTAATTCTACCAGCTAGTCCTACTGACGCAAAGGAGAGCATGCAAACTACTAAAAGAGATGCCATTACTTCTATGAAGGTAAAATACATGTGTCTAGACTACCTCTATCTGAAGAAAACATCTTTTTGTATTTTTGTTTAAGTTGTTGGAATTATCATGCATGTGCTTCTAACTATTTTTGATTGTGCAGAGGTGGATCAAGGAGGAGAAATGCTTGGGAAAGGTTGGGAAGGTTCAGAGAGGGTCTAAGGGGTCCCTAACACCCTTCCAGAGAGTCTCACAAAGTTTGGCTGCCAAGAAACCGTGTTTATGAGCTTCTACAGGAAGTCTGCAAGGGTTCTACAGGATGTTCAGGATTTCTACAGGATGTTCTGTAATTCTTCTACAGGATGTTTCGAAATGGGATTTTGGAGCATGGATGGAGGGAAAAAGATGGAGGAATGAGTATGGAGGTGAAATAGGGGTTTGAAGAGGTCTAGGACTTGGTGGATGAGGCTAAGGAGCGATTTTATTTGTTCAAGGATGGAGGAAGCGATGATGCACAAGAACGTAGGAATTAGGGCAAGGTGGGGAAAGTATGGCAAATGAAGGGTACGAATCATGGAATAAGGGTTGGAGCAGATTATCTGATGGATTATGGGTAGATAGAGAAGGATAATAGGTGCTCTGCAAGTTATTTTTCGAATTTAACAAATGAAGACTTGGAAAATCAAGAACCTAATTACCTTGACCTAATCTGACCTAGATAATAGCAAAAGAAATGGAACAGAAGTTTATTTGCACAAAATCAGATGAACTCACTATGCAACTAAGCAATCATAACCCTAAGCATGCAGTCAAAACTGATATCAAGTTTGACAACTAAGAATCCAACACTAACACTTGCATGGTGAAGCAAAACAACGTTTTTGTGGGCAGCAAGGTCACCTTTGTCCCAACTCACGATCCCACTGAGGGAGAGGTAAGATCAGAGGTGCTTGAGCCCTTTTTTCCAAGGATCCTTTATGTTATTATTCTATCCAAATCAATCTGAACATGAAAATCTACTTTAATAATCAAAAGCAACCTAAATAACACAACAAGTTTTAAATCTAAATAGCAGATTTTACTCTAAGAATGCAGCAAAGACACATGAAAGTAAACAAAGGAGGTACTGGGCGCTTGAGATGGGTCCAACCCCAAGAGCTACAGCCTCCTAAGAGAGATTTAGAGCTGTTGCAAAGCTGGATTCATCTTTATTGAGAAAGAAAAGAAGAGTTACATCAAAATTGTCCACAAGGAGAACTTGAAAATGAGCTGAAAGCGAAGCTAATCTATTGCCTAAAAATCGAAATACAAACTAGCTAACTTCTGCGTACAAAATGACTAACCATTGGCCAACTACTAGCTAACCCCAAATGAGGCCCTAAGCCTTCTTATTTATACAAATTGAGGACCCCAACAGTCCTCCTAAACTTTAGGGACTCGGCTGCCCAAAACTTGTAGTTAACATCAGTCCTACTTGACTTGCTTGGCTGCCCTTGTGCTAATTAATTTGGTGGCCCTTGAACTCCGAGATGATGGTGGAGAATTCGAGGTAAGGGCCCATAAATGAAGAGAACACCTTCCTAAAAATACTCTCCACGAATTTGGCTGCCAAGTGCTCATTTCAACCATTGATTTTGTCTCCAAATTGACCAAAAAGGCTACACAAAGCACACATTAGACTTGTTGGCATAATGACTAACCCAATTCACTCTATTAGCATAAATATAATCAAAAAAATGCAATAAACTAATGAGAATGGTGGATTAAGTCGAATTAGGAGGTTGAATGAGCCCAAATAATTATCCATTTTTGGGGCTCATCAGGAAGTTTAAGTGACCAATTTTGATAAATCTCAGCCTCTTAAAAGCTCATCCACTTCAGCATTATCTGGAAGGCGAAAGATTGGGATTGAAAACAAGTCTCCCAAACATCAAGAATCAGTAGAAGGATCAGGAAAAGTTTTAATGAGAAGCGCCAAGAATATAATCAATTGGAGAAGTGGCTCCTTCGTGAAAAAAATGAAAAGCCTTTAAAACCGTGGCAAGCCTTCTAGAAAAGAAGCAAGGGAAGTAGAATCCAATCAAAAAATTAAGCTTGGCAACCAAATACAAATCATAGAGATTTTCAAGAACGTGAGCATCAAGGAACATGGGAGCATGAAGTCTAGAGGAGGGTTGAGTTCCTATAAATTTAAATGATCATTGTTTCACGGAATATACATGGAATTGTAAACCCCATTAAATCCCACACTGTGAAATATTTAGTGAGGAGAGATAAACCTCAAATCGTGTTTCTACAAGAAGCCAAATTAGAATTCAAGTCCCACTAGCGAAACCGGCTGAGGATGGGCCTCATCAGCAAGGCAACCTAGGATCAAACCTCATGGGGGGTGGTTGTGCCATGTGCTAGGGGAAGGAGACATGCTAAAAAATCCAGTCAGCAAAGGGTTGGTGTGGCCCAATCCGGGTGCGATCCTTGGGTGACTTTGACGGCTTAGATTGCCTTGGGTCATGGCTCCTCAAGCCATAGGTCAAGCCTAGAGGATCACAGAAAACTTGACAAATAAAAAAAAAACAAAATTAGAAGAAATTGATATTCTCTCTGTGACAATAAATTTTTGGAGAGATAGTCATGGTGTAGCGCAAAGTTCTTGCGAAGCTTCCAGTGGCTTATGCACTCTTTGGATAAATTCTTGTTTCTCGCTAAAAGTGTGCTCCAAATCCAAATTTTGGGTGGTGTTTAAGCTCAAAGACAAGAGCACAAAGGAAACTATCTATTTTCTTAATATTTACACTCCAGTATTATACATTGAGAAGGAATAATTTTTGAAATCCTCAATTAAATTAAAAGACAAAAAGTGTCATATAAACATAATTGTAGGGGGAGATTTTAATACTATTTTATACTCAACATAAAATTATAGGGGAAGCAATTTTAGAGACCCCTTCAGGAACAACTATAAGATCTTATTATTGAATGGGACCTATTAGGGATTCCTCCAAAAAAACGTAAGTATACTTGGTCCAATCACAGAAGCAGTTTTGAGCACATCACGACTCGTTTGAATCACCTTCTTATCCATAGTGAATGGTTGGTAAATGGAATAGTGTTTATCTCCTCAATCCTGGTGCAGGGAGTCTCAGACCATCGACCAATTATGTTAGCTATGGATCCTCCTAAAAATATTCTACCAATCCCATTTCACTTTAATCCTGGGTGGCACCTAAAGGAAGGAGTTACTGGCCTAATGAATAAATCATGGGCAATGTCGATTATCACATCTCCAATTTTTTGTGGGATACTAAGCTGAAGTTGGTAAACAAATCCTTAGGGAAATGGGAAAAGGAAAAATTCAAGCCTCCAGGCCAAGAGAAGCATGAAATTATCAAGAGTATTGAGGCTCATCACGCCTTGATGGAAGATGAATATATTACAAAGGAGCATATATAAAAATAAAACAAATTAACCAAGAAAATCCATGTTCTCGGCAAGTAAGAAGAATATTATTGGTGATTAAAGTTGAGAATTCTTTTGCTTCATGCAAGAGATAAGAATTCTTCCTTTTTCCATAAACAAGCTCGAACTCGAGAAATAAGAAATCAAGTCGAAGAAATTTATCTTAAGGGTCCACTTAAAATATCCTCCTTCCCTAAGATCAAGCAAGAATCCTTTCACTTCCTTAAAGAATATATTCAGAAGACAAGGAAAATAATCTTGAAGATGTGTAATCCTCCATTTCTTGTCTTCCTTCAACTGTATCAGACTCGGATAATTACAACGCATCAAACTAATTGAGGAATTTGAGGTGATTGAGGCAATCTAGTCTTTAGAACTAGACAAATCTCCTGGCCTACATGGTTTTTCCATTAGTTTCTATAGATCATTTTAGGGCTTAATTAAAAAGGACCTTCTGAGAATTTTGAATTCATCCAGATTGAAAAGGAATCTAGGAGGAAGTACAAATTATTCCCTTTTGTCTCTTATTCAAAAGGAGTCAAATCCCACCTCTTTCTCTCATTTTTTACTTATCTCATTATGCAATTATTCTTACAATATTTTGACTAAGGTAATGGTTGTTTCTTTTACTTGGTGTTGGACTTATCCAAGATGGCATGCACCTACTGGCAGATGTTTTGGATTCATTTAATAGACTTGGTTGCATTCTCAACCTCATATTGTACATGTGATACTATTTTCCGTCTAATTGAATGAAGTATGGAAACATCAATCAAACACAATGGTTGAAATCGCAGGCCCACTTGAAAGGGACTGTAGTTAGTTGAGCTATGGAGAGATTTGTTATAATTTTGTGGCACATAAGGAAGGATCTCATCCTAGGTTCATGGATGCTTGGAGTTGTACATGTGTAGTATGTGCACTATCATTATGTTGATGGCCTTTCTATGGTCATTAGTCTGGGGATGGACTGCAGTAGACTTGGTGAGCTTCGTGTCCAATAACATCAAGAGGCTCGACTAGAATGTGCTTATGAACCTGCTATCCTGATCTAATATAATGGTCTGCAAGATCCCAAAATGTACCCACACTCATTCAAAGAAGAGTTTGTCAGTGTCCTTCACTTTGATACTCTTCTTATAAGCTACCAATATAACCATCTTAGAAAAAATTTCCATAACCACAAATACACAGTCATTACCATGCTTGGTTGAAGGGAGGCTCGACATATAGTCCATGGAGATAGATTACTCGGGTTGTTTGGGAGTAGGAAGAGGAGTGTACAAGCCTTGATTCTTGATGATTAGCTTGGCGATGGCAGAAGTAGTGCAGGATCTGATATATTTTCCAACGTCTTGTCACATTTTTGGCTAATAAAAATACTTCTGTAGTACATCCACAATTTTCTCCACACCAAAGTCTCTTGTGACCCGACTGTAGTGCGCCTCCCAAAACATCTTGGCATGCTCTCTTGAAAGAACACAAAGGTGGCCCAAGTAGCATAATAATGCATCCTAGAGGAGGAAATATGTAACTTGATTTCCATCCATTAGCATCTGATATGTGGTGGTGAACTCTAGATCATTTTTGTACAATTGTGGCCATTTGAAGGTCTCGTGGTGCCTCCCAAATCATCTTCACATGCTCGTTCGAAGGAACACAAAGGTGGCCCAGGAAGCATAATAACGCATTCTGGAGAAGGAAATATGGAACTTTCTTGCCATCCATTAAGATCTAGTATGTGGTGGTGAACTATGGGTCATTTTTGTACAGTTGCATCCATCCAAAGGTCTCTTGGCTACAAGAGTTGAGAACTGTAGTTAGTGTTGCAATTGGGGGTTGACTGAGGAACCATAAAAAATGATTGGTGTTTCCCTTCTTGTATTTAATGTTCAAGTGAAATTGTTGCATATATGTAGTTCACTTATGATGTCAATCATTCCATAACTTCCCTTATGTTTGTATAAAATAAACAGGTCGGTGATCTGTGTGGATGACCATCTCCTTCCCCAGAATGTAATGTTTCCATTGTCGGTATGCATGCATGAGAGAATACAATTCTTTATAATATATGGGGTGTTTCTTAATTATGTTAGAAAGTGTTTCACTGTGATAGGCCACTGGATGCCCTTTCTGGGTGAGAACTATGCCAATAGCATAGTCGGAAGTGTTTCTCTCCATTTCAAATGGTTGTTGCAAGTTTGGAAATGTGAGTATCAATGCAGATTGTTATCACCTAAGAATTCTAATGCCAAAATTTCTCATACTAGCTTGATGATAAAGGTCGGTGTTAGTCTAAGTTTGATTTTGTTTTTCTTAAGAGTCTGAGTCTTAGGGGGTCTTGAGTCAAGTATGCATTCTCATTTGTCAATGTTCATTCTCATTCATCACCAGTATCATAGCCATGTGTCAATTTGGTTTAAAAATTACTATATACCACTAAGCCTTTTAGGTGATTTCGTAGCGCATGTAACCATCCTGAAGTGTTTTCGCGGCGCATTAATCCTTTTTGGCAGTTTCGCAGTGCAAAATTTCATTAGGTGATTTCACAGCGCGAAGGTCCATTAGGTGATTTCGCAGTGCGATACGTTATTAGGTGATTTTGCAGCGCATAATTCAAAATTTACACTGACCGCGCTGGGAAATCGGAGATTCGTGCATTCTGCAGCTAATCTTTCCCAACTATCAAATCTGTCAAGTTAATCTATGGCTGCATCATTCATTGTCAGTTTGTGCACTCCACATATCACATCCAACTGCTTATCTCCGTTATTACAACCACCAGGTACGTTGATACACACGGAATACAAGTTCCAAGGAAAGCCAAGTATGCACAGTTTTAATGATGATTGTAAGCCTTGCATGAGAAATAAATCTGCAAGATTTCAATTTGAAAAAGTATTGTCATCAAGCAAGGCAGAAATTCAAGCGAGGCAGCAATTCAGGTGAGGCAACAATTCAAGCGAGGCAGAGTTTGGAGTTTGAACAGTGCTAGCATTTCCAGCCTTCATTACACTGAATCTTCATGGAGGGATCGACAAAAAGGAAAGACCACAGATCAGGCAAATGTCTGAGAAATGAGCCTGAAGGTTTAAACATAACCTTGAAGAACAAAGAAGTCAAGCATGCATTTAAACAAGCTGGATGTTGGAATTTTTGCAAGAAGCTTCAGGGAGGTCATGCACAAGTTACTAAGAAATTTGCACTGAATTTCACAGGACTAAACTCAAAGGTTGGCATGCTGGAATTGCAGGTCTCACCAGAAATGATATCCACGGTTACAAAGATTCCCAGAGGGCAAGAAAATTGGTTCAATAATTTCAAATTTGACATGAACCCATGCAAAGAATTTCTAAAGCAGGAGTTCATTAACTCAGATTTGAGCAAGTCTGTTCCTAGAAGTTATGTCAAAGAATCATATGCCCATTTGCTTACTTTTATACAAAAGTACCTGACCTGTGAAGGGAGATATAACAAAGTGTATTTATACCATTTTAAACTTCTGTTGCATTTCACAGGGAAGACATCTATTGATCTACCTTTTTACTTATTTCGCAGCTTAAGTAAAATGTGTGACAAGGTACAACTAAGAAAAGAAGCCTGTGAGACTTCATTGTTCGACCATGGCTTGGTTAAGTTGATTGTTCTACATGAACTCCAGAGGGTAGGCAGAGACTGGGACACATTGAAATTCATGTCCGGTTTCAAGAGCAATACCGGTCTCAGCCCTCAAGCTGCAAAAGAACCTGCAACAACAACCGGTCCTCAAGCAGAAAAAATAGCCAAGAGGGTTTCAAAGTTAAAGGCAAGGAAACAAGTGAGAAAATCTACGAGGACACTAACTATTCAGGACACACCCCAGTAGTCCATTAAAGAGAAAACTCAGGTCAAAGAAACTGCACATGAATCAAGCACAGGTGGAGGAGTTCAAAGAAGAAGGATTAGGAGCCAGGTGGCTAAAGAAAAAGGTAAGTCAGTGAGTATTGAAGAAAACCTTGTTTCAAAGGGAGACTTAAATGATTTATTGCAAGCAATTGACATTGAAGAGTCCCCATTAGTTCAAGCTGATTTGATGCAGTCAGGAAAAGAGAAGGCTAAGAAGGTCAAGGCCTCAAAGAAACTCAAGTTTGATGATCAAGTTGATCAATTTGTTTTTAAGCCCAGGAGACCCATAAAAATGAAGTTCAAACAAGTATAGGAGGTACCACCAAGAGCTAAAGAAACAAGGGAGGTGACACGGCCTCATGAAAAAAAGGATAAAGGAAAAACAGTTGCCACTCAAGAAGAAGGTAGCGTGGAAGACTTGAAAAGGAGATTGGAATCTGCCAACTTTGAAATTGCTACATTGAAGAAAGCTGCTAGGAAATTTGCAGCTAAGGAGGCTTATTTCAACCAAATGCAAGCTCGGTGGGAGGACCAAACATTTCAAATTCCTGAGGTGGTTGATTTTAATGTTCAATTCCATAGTTGGACTACTCCTGCAATAAAAGAAGCCCAATTTATCAGAAAAATCAATACAAATTCAGGTCTGGGATCAAAGTAATGAAGAAACAAATTGAAGACTTAAAGATACAGTTGTGCCAGCGAAAAGAATCTCCATAAAGAAATCTCACTTCAAGGACATGTTTCAAAGTTTTGATGGTTTTGCTTGGTATAATCTTTTCAAACATTTCCATTCAATTTTGAAAGGTCTTGGAACAGTTGAAAGAATGTTTAAACATCAAAGTGCTCAAATAGAAAAGTTTTGGGTTGAAACTGTGATTTTTGAAACAACTCAGCAGTTTCATAGCGCGCTACGAAACTGCTGAAGGTGATGACTAGAGCTCAGAAGTTTCGTAGCGCGCTACGAAACTGCTGAAGCTAAACAATCTAATATCAATCAACTGGTTTTGAAATATAAGTGGGAATTTTGAAAAGGGAATATCTACAAGGCATCATCTGAAAATATGTATTCGAATCCAATTTTAATTTTTTTGTCATAAAGTGAACACATTTACCATAGTTCAAGATATATCAAAACAGCTTGGAAGAACTTTTGCCTTCACACATGAAAAGGGTGGACAGCACATCAAGGACGTGGCAATCTATTCTATTTTGGATAATCAAAGATAAAGGGCATGCTCCTTTGGATTCGAACATTTTGAGGCAAACCAAAGACCGATAAATAGGGGTAGTTTCCTATGTTTTAGGGCAATGGAAAAGATGTGAAATTGAAGACCAACATGGAGCCTTGAACATCCATCACAGCCAAACTAAAAGGGGAACAGATGTCAAAGAATGAGAATGATTCTAATCAAGGCTATTATTAGCATAATATGGAGTTAGAATCCTACTTGATTTAGATCTCTAAAAAGTCTAGTTGAAGTTTGTTACATTAAATAGGTAGTTAAAAGTTAAACAGGTGTCATTAGAAGTAGATTTCAAGTTCCCCTAATGTTTAAGGAGGAATCTCAATCAAGTCTATATATAGGAGAAATGGAAATGTAATAAGGGTTGGAAGTTTATGTAAAAATCTTTGTTATTAAGCTTATGTAAAAACTCTGTTTCTTTGGTAATACAGTACTGGCTTCTGCTGCTCAAGAATCATAGAGATTTCAATGTATGTGTTCCTGTTGTTGTCTTTTCATGTTGCCTACAGTCTTATGAGTATTTGATTACTTAGAAATCACTTGCAGTGTTCTAATTTCCTTCACATACTTGTAAACTGTCCTCTTTGTGTTTGGTGTACTATAACTATATTGAAATTTGAATGCCTTGATTTGATTGCAAAGCCAATTCTACTATTAATGCTAAAGGACATATGACTCCATAAGCCCAATGGATGCTTGTAAATTTTGATTCCACCACCTTCATTCCTATTTGTTTCACGAAGAGTTAGCCATCTTCATCATAATTGAAAACCTTCAATCCTATGAGAGAGCCCCTCTCAGGCTAAGGAGGCTAAGCCTTAGCTAAAAGATTGGTTTGCAACAGTTATCTGAAGTCTTCCTAGTCTGCAGCCTTCCAGGGCTTGATTTTTAGATAACACAGATCATAGGTGATGCTTCAGTTTAATGAATGCCTTATGTTGGGACTTGGACCAGGAAAACTTTAATTTCTCTACACTGTCTATAACCTAAATTAAAGGCCAAGTGATATGAGAGAATCACAACACGAGCCTCTGATAAAAATCGACAAGGCCAAAAAATATGTGAAACTCTGATAGAGCGATGAGGGTTGGTCAATCCCAAGTGAATTGGATATTAGATAGATCCAAATGTACACCTTTCTCATCAATCATGTAGCCCATATATTGGACTAGGCTCATGCCAAAGGTACACTTCTCCAAGTTGGCACATATTTTGTGCTACTGCAAGATTTGAAGGAACTCTTGAATGTGTTGCAGGTGATATTCCAAACTCTTGTTGAATACAAGGATGTTGTCCAGATATGAAACCATGAATGACTTAGTTAAGGGACGCAATATGTCATCCATCAGCCTCATAAAAGTTGTAGGGGAATTTGTCAACCCAAAAGGCATGACCAACCACTTGAAAAGGCCCTCCTTGCATTTGAAGTCAGTCTTCCATACATCTGTGGGTTCTATTAGAACTTGGTGATAACCAAAATTAAAGTCGATCTTGTTGAAATTCTTAGTACCCTTGAGCTGGTCAAGAAGGTCATCAATCCATGGGATTATATACCTATTCCTGACATTAATTTTGTTTAGTGCCTAATAATCAATGTAGAGCCTCCGGTGGTTCACGTATGGTATTTGAAACGCCTTCCCAGTTATATTGCGAATCTATTAGCTAAAACTCGGAAAGAATTAGAAGGTCCAGTATACTGCGATGTGTGACTTGATCACAAGTTCCGATCATACAGATCCGTAATCAGGAACTGTCATCCTATTAAATCTCATTGGGATGCCTTTAGCTCTGACATGACACTCCAGAGGAGTAGCATGAAGCTCAGAATTATAAGCATCTTTTCAAGACGCTGAGAAAGAGGAATTAGTCCAGGGTTTAGATATTATTTATCAAATTGCTAATTGAACTTCGTGAAAACACTTCTTTCAGATAATGGAATTTGAAATTCATTCTCTTTTATTTGGGTTAGCCCTGAATAGAGGTATTCCGGACCGAAGATATGGCTATAGGAGTCTATTCATCGCACATATGCTTCGATCAATAGTATTTTAACCATCGAAGTAAAGCAAAGCAAGCAGGAACCTAAAGGATCAAATGGAACGAGATAAAGACAAGTAAATCCCTAATTGAAGGTCTTTCAAGAAGAAAAGGATTGTTCGAAAGGGAGGAGACTGCTCAATAATTCCATATCTATGTTGTAGAATCATAACATAAAGGAATACTCAATTTCACTTGGAACTTGAGCAGAGAGTAGCGATCTCTCCCAGGTTCCATCCTTCTTCTGTACAAGTGTAATTGGGCTCCCACAAGGTGAGGAACATGGATAGATGTGCCCCTTTTGCAGAAACTCCTGGATTTGATGCTTGATTTGTTCATTTTATAGAATGGAACAGTAGTATATTATCCCATTTAGTATAAGTGCTCCAGGAGTTATATCGATCGAATGCTTGATCTAACAATGAAAATGTACCCCTATGGGTGAGGAGAAGATGCCCCCTTGTTCTTGCACGACCTTATCCACATGCTTCTGATGCATGGGGGAACCCTTCTCGGGGGCCATAGATGTGGCCGCTATGTTCCCCTTACTTTGAGATTGAATCAGAAAGAAAACAAATTTATCTGTATGGGAGATGATCTTACTACATTGATTATAGTGATCAAAGTGATAATGGTAGGTGAGGCTACCTCTGGTATCCTATATAACTTATTGCGTAAAGTAATAATAATAGTGTGACGAATGGACACATACACAACCTGACGCTTCCATAAGCATGGTTGGCCTAATAACACATTACAAACTTCAAGAGGAGAAACATCACATAGTGCCTCATCTATGAAGGGCTTGATGCAGTAGGGAAGGCGACACTGATGGTTGATGCAGAGATCTCGTCCTTGGTGGAGCCACCTAATGGTGTATGGTTGTGGGTGTGGTGTTGTCAATAGGCCTGTTGACATTGTTAATCCTCTCTACAGATAGAGATAATCCCTCTAGACCAATGAGTGGATCTAGCAACTGAAGGGATAATCAATTAGACATCTTCCTAGATCATGATTGAAAAGTATAACAAGAGAGAAGGCCTACCTTGCTCTAACGCTAATCTGATTTCCTTTATTGAGATACTTGAACCACTTGTGTCACGGCCTTGTTCCTGCTTCTTTCAGCACTTATGTACCTGCACAAACTACCAAGAGACAACGAAGCATGCCAAAACCAGTAGCAAATCCAATAATAATCTATTTAGCTCATCAAGGAATGCCAAACCAATACATACATGAACATATATATTTTGGGAAGATGAACCAGTAGTTGTATTATTATTTAAAGAATAAAGGGTAAGCTTACAACCATAGCCTTGATGTTGAAAGGCTCTCCTTGAGTGGTGATCCAAGTCCAATCCAAGAAACTCGCCAACGCTTCTTCTCCAAGTCTAATGAATAACCTCTAAGCACAAGCTCAACATATGAGTGCAAATGGACATAGATCCACATTTGAGAATGGTAGAGGGGGAATTCATAGGCTAGGAGAGGGGGTTAGGCCTCCTCCAAAGATAGGATTAGGCTGACATCTTAAGGAGGTAGCTCATAGGGATGAGACCAAGAGGTCAAATTAGCAGGATTCAACCTCATCTATGCGAAACCACCTTTAGCTCGCTACTCTGGAAGCTTCTAGACCACGAAGATTCTCATCCTCTTTAGGAAAAATTCCTTTTTAAGACCATCGTGAGTATGAGAGAAAAAATAGCAATGCCATCGCTGGCTTAACAAGGTGAAACAAGGGATCATCACAGTTTTGAGTATCATAAGAGCGATGATTCTTATTTTAGGGTTTCATGAGCTATTTCTTCAGAGAAAGATCTAGATATTTTCCAAGAAAAGTTAAAGGAGGGATCTGAGCTGTATACACTGATGAGTTTACTGTACAATGATCATGTGTCAGTCACTTCAGGGTATGTCATAGGGAAGTGCGGGAGGTGTGACAAAATATTGTGTAACAGATGCCCCATAAAGCATGAAGGAAGAACGAGGAGTGATGGTTGAGATGCTTTATGAGATTTTGGAAAAGACGAGGACATGCACCATCAAGAGACCTACAAATCAAGGACACATATACATATACATATATGAGATAAAAACATGAATCCACGACATGGACGCAACCATCCAGATGATGAAGACTAAATAAAAGATCCATGGCATGGACGCAACCATCTAAATAACAAGGATCATCATGAATATAAAGTCTCACGATATTGTCATAGCCATCCGTATAGTATAAACATGTGCACAATCATGAATAACATAAAATTCCATGCAGCCTGAGCCATAACAAACAAGACTCAGGGTCTTACGCTCCATCCTGACTCAATCAATGTACGAATACTAGCGTGTGAATAAACGTGTTGAAGTCAAACATGCTAGAAAACCACCTGATTACTAGCCAATGATGTGGACCGTTAACAGGTACGAGAGAAACCACCAATAATGAAAATTGCCCTCAAGTTCAGTACAATCCATGAATGTGATAATTAAGTTGAGATCAAACACTTGTGGAATCAACCAATTGAAAGCCAATAATGAATACATGTTGTCGGATGCGAAGAACTAACCATTAAGGCATGCCAGCTCTAAGGTACTGAAAGGGAGTTCCTAAGTAATCTTCCTGGATAGTGATATGAACTCGACAAGAAGCAAACCGTTGAAGGAGGGAAATGATGAATCCCCCATCATTGACATGAAACAATGAATAAAGTGGTATGATATTCAGGACTGTAGCAATTACTCAAACAATGTATAGGTAAATAATTGCAGATTAGAATTCTCTTGAACATATTGGCGACACGACTCCGGAGTGTGCCAGAATCTGACTCAATAGAATAAAGGTCATGACAACAGAGTAGAATAGTCAAATGAGAGGCAAAATTGATCACCCAAACCTAAGAGGACAAGTGACTGAGTGAGGATATACCAAACCCAACACGAGAGCAGAAGAGTGTCATGTTAAAGAGTGACATGATGCCTATAAAAAGGATGTCTCATCTTCGTTTTCCCTTGCCATTTCTAGCAAGTACCCCAATTATTTTTATCACAAGCTTGAAGGGGACATCATATGGTATTTATGTAAGTTCATTCTTCGAATGAATCCATCCTAGTAAGTTTTACGAGCCCTATGAAGGAGAAGCTCGGTCTCGCCACAGTGAGAGTCTTTTGTTGTGAAATTTTAACGAGCCCGACGTAATAATAACTCGGTATATTTTTCATGTTTAGAGAGTTTGAAAAAGAAATGAAAATTAAAACTCCAACATGTCCCTTTTCATAATTTGTCCCTCGAACCCGAAAGGGTAGAAAACAATATCTGTGGGAACCTCTTGACCATGTCAACCAAGGTGTACCTTTTTTGTAAATAATCAGTCTCAGCCCAAAAAAGGGGTAAACATATACTGAGGTGACATTGATTCATTTACTTTAATGAGTTCGAAACTACAAGTACTCGACAATCTTTTCAAATTTCAAGAGTCAGAAAAGAGCTGAAAGATGACTCCAGGGGGGTTCCTTTTTCGTTTATTTAATGAGTTCGAAAAAGAGATAAAATGAAACTCTTAGAATCGGTCAATAATGATCATTTTTCACATTGAAGTCAACTGTAACTACACAAGAAACACACCCATTACTGATATCGAGAAAATATTACAAAAATATTTGACAAAATGAATTTCAAAACTTATAAATAGGTAAAAGTAATTTCATTTTTTACCATTTTACCAAACTGAGCTCTGAAAGTGCTTTTGTGCCCTAATTTCCTTTATTTTTCAGTGGCTATTATAGGAGATCTAGGGTACCATTTCACGATCGATCTATGACAGGTAAGAGCCTCATCCCTACCCTTGCATTTCATTACTTTTTTATGCAATTTTAATGGTAAATTTTCAGCTTGAAAGGAGGATTTTAAAATTTTAGGTCGTCAGTCACCATCGTGGGTATGGTCATCGAACCCATGATGGTCACGCTCGAGCCCAAAGGCTCGTGTGATGCCACCACACTGTTTTGAAAAACAGGCACGATGGCACCGAGAGCGATTTTTTAAAGTTAAAATCTCTCTTTTAAGCAAAATTTAATGAATTTTATCGATGTAAAAAGCAGCAATAAGTGTTTAAATGTTGTTTGCAGGAGAAATATGGTCTTGGAGTGGAAAGAAAGAGGCCATGATGTCGAGGATTTCCAAGCATCTCAGGATCTATCATGCATAAATTCTCTAAGGGATTGTTGCCTACTGAAATTATTCTGGATCTAGGGTTTAGAGCTCAGATGGAGTTTCTACCCTACCTGATCAACCTTTGGGATGTAGATCGAGAGATATTCATCATCAAAGGGCAAGAACTGGAACTGGAGGATATGGACATATATTTCATCACGAGATTATCCCGTCGAGGAGAGGCAGTTCAACTCTTTGGATCTTCTAAAGGAGGTGAGAGTACCAGGATTCTAGTCCATAGATATTGTCCTGGTGCCGAGATAACCAATGGAGGTAAGGTGAAGATTGCAACAATCATCAATAACCTTGTTTTGAGAACAATTTTGTTCACCATGGTGCATGTATCTGGCACGCAAGCTTTGCATGAGGCTTCCAAGTCTCAGTTTCAGTATGTTATTGCATGTTTGACCCCCACCATCTTCAACTAGTGTGGAGCCCTTTTGGTGAACATGAAGCGCCAACTGACCAAGGGTAAGCATGGACACCTGAAGAAATTTGGGTTTTGGTCTATACTGGTGACCTTCTTCTTGGAGCGAATACCACTCTTCTGGTATCAGTGGGAAGAGGTACCAGATCCAACCCCCTGAGATCTGAGGCTCATGAGATGGAACTAGCTCATGCCTCGAGGAGCCACGGGTCAGCATATGCACTATCCACCACAGTTCCTTGCTTGGCTTGAACGTCATATACTTATGGCATATGATTATTCTTATGCCAACATAGATTTTAGAGGGGATCTAGATCTACCTCTGGCACCAGGCGAACAGTGGATTGACACAGGTAAAAACTTGTTTTTTTATTTTTTCAAGTTTTTATGATTTTTATAAAAGTGTGAACTAAGACTCAACTTATGATAAATGTGCAGATGTAGGACCAGAGAGACCACTAGGCATGTCGCCAATAGCACGAAAAGTTGCCCATTCGATAGTGGGTGTCGACTATGAGGAACAAGCTAACCCCTTAGTAGAGATGGAGCACAATCTGGAGGCAGTCACTCGAGGAGTTCCAGATTATGTCATTATCGAAAATGTCCCACTGCGTTGGCAAAGACACACTGTGGGAGTCTCTGCGAGACTGAGTCAGCTGCTAGGCCGAGTGATTAGAGCGGCCTCGTGCTATCATGAGCATCGTGCAATTTGATAATTCATCTAGTCTTTTACACATTTTGTAGGCTTTGAAAGCCAAGTGTCTCACAACACTATTTTTTGACATTTTGATGTAAACACTTTGGTAGACGCGACATATATATATATATATATACATACACACACGCACACACACACACACACACACACACACACATATATATGCATGTCGTATTTCTACTTATATGTTCATAACATGATTATGTTTTACAAATGATGCAAATGTCTATCAAGAACAAAGTTTGCTAATGCATCAGTTAATGTATTTAAATTACGTGGAATATTTTGATATGTAATGTAATCAAAATTTCTTTCCAGCAATCTAAAATGTAGATACATACGCAATATTTGTGGATTTCTTACTGAATAATGATTGTTTAATTGTAACACAATGAGCTATGAATCCAACTTAACAAATAAATCCCTAATTACAAGAGAAACTTCTTCTGACAAGAGTTCAATAACTGCAGTATATTCAACAATATTATTGGTTGTTCGACCAAGGCAGATACCTTTTAAGTTAAGCAGCTCGCCATTGGGGTCATAGAGTACCCATGATGCAAAAGATAGGTTCCGTGTGCTACGACAAGCACCATCAGCAAAACCAACATAATGACCTAGAGATATATGCAAACCGAGTGGAACATAGGGTAAGCAGAAAAACATATGTCTGGAAAGCAAACAAGCACACCAAAAATCAAAACACACACTAGTGTACAAAAGTTATCATACAAATCTCACGCATAATACTATTTGAGGTACAACCCATTACGAGGTTGAGACAATGCATTTCCCTCATAATCACATAGCTCATAGGCACCTTTCTGTAAGACACGCTTGACAATGTAGGGCCCATGCCACATGGGTTCGAACTTTCCTACCCCTTACTTATCATTGGCTTGATTGCAAAGAAGGACCAAGTCACATTCAGTGAAAATGTGAGGAGAAACGGTTTGGTCAAAATGAACTTTGACCTGTTTCTTTTGAGCTTCGATGACCATCGCAGCGATGCGACGAGTCTCATCGATTCTTTCAAGATACAGTAGTCACTCCTCTTCAGGTGATGTATTCATAATAAGTTTGATAGCTAGCTTAAGAGAAGGGATTTCACATTTGATTGGAAGAGTTGCCTCTAAACCGTATACCCGCTGGAATGGAGTGAATCTAGTGGCCATCTTAGCAGAATTTTGGTAATCCCAAAGAGCTGAGAATAGCATTAAATGCCAATCTTTTATGTGATTCCCAATGGTATGCTGAATCATAGTAATGAAAACCTTATCGAGTGCTTCAACTTGGTTATTGGCCTGTGGATAATATGGAGTTGAGCTATCTTGTCGAAGGCCCAACTGAGCAGTTAGCTCTGCCATCATGTTTTGATGAAAATGTGATCCATGGTAAGTCACAATAGCTTGAGGGACACCAAAACATGCTATAACATGGTTAAAAAGGAACTACGTGGCAGTAATACCATCACCATTGTATGTAGGCATCGCCTCGGCCCATTTCGTAAAATAGTCGACGACGACAATGATATAACCATGCCCCCCGACTAAGCGAGGGTTACGTGTCATGAAATCAATGCCCCATTTGGAAAATGGGCCCATGGTAATACTGGGTTTAGGGGTGTGGGTGGGGCGCACTACTTTGTTATGAAACCAGCAAAAGAAAAGATAGATCAATGCCTTTGAATTCAACCTCTTCGAGGGGGCAACCTCCTTTACATTACATAAATGAAAAATTCTTCGATGATTCAAATGACAAAACCTCCTTTCTATATATAGGAGTCTAAGGTGTCACAATATAACCCAGCCAACCTAACAATAATAATATAAAGCCACAAAAATAACAATAGAGAGATTCTATGGGGCATAGTAATAACAATATGGGGATAATAGGGGCACAACAATATTAATAAGGGATGCAACTACAATAGTAATGGGGTAATCACTAGTATTATAGGGACCAAACATGCCCCTCTCCTTGAAAAAAGTGTTGTCCTCAACGCTTGAGTAGTTCTGGATGCTTCTGTATAAAATTCTCATCCTCCCATGTGGAATCTTCAATGGATAAGTTCTTCCACTTGATAAGATACTCCGAAATTGATCGATTTCGTAGCTGTCAAGTTCTTGTTTCTGTGACTACTTCCGGTTCCAATACAGTTTTTCCTTCGTCATCAACTTCTGGCAATATTGTTTGAACTGGGAGCTTGTCACCTATAACCTTACTTAAACATGAAACAGGAAAACTGGGTGCAATCGAGAAGCTGCAGGAAGCTCCAATTTGTATTACATAGTACCAATCTTTTGCAACACCTTGTACGGACCATAATAATTTGGTGATAATTTATTATCCTTCTTAGCTTGCTTGAGGGATATTTTATTATATGGTTATAGCCGTAGGAATACCCAATCACCTACATTAAAACTTCTTTCGCTGCGATGTTGATCTGCCTGTTGTTTCATTCTATTCTGTGCCAACACGAGGTTATCCTTTAAGAGTTGGAGGACTTGTTGTTGATGTTCGATGTGATGTTCCACTGCTTGAACCTTAGAATTTTCTCCTAAATATGATGTGATGGATGGTGGTTGATATCCATAAAGTGCCATAAATGGGGTCATTTTTGTCGCTGTATGGAAGGAAGTGTTATACCACCATTCAGCTAGAGGCAACCATTTGACCCATTGTGTCTATTTATCATATACAAAGCAACGAAGATATCGTTCCAAACATTTGTTTACTATCTCAGTTTGCCCATCAGATTGAGGATGATAAGATGAGCTATGAGCTAACTAAGTACCAAGACAAGAAAATAATTTTGTCCAAAAATTTCCAGTGAAAATGGGATCTATGTCACTTACAATAATCTTTAGGTTTCCATGTAGTTTTTGAATTGTTTCCATAAATGCAGTAGAAACTGTACTGGCTTTAAATGGATGTGATAATGCACAAAAGTGTGCATACTTGGTAAGTCTGTCAACTACCACCATGATGACACTCTTTCCCTCTGACTTGGGTAAACCTGTGATAAAATCCATTGAAACCTCCTCCCAACGTTGGCTTGGAATGGATAAAGGTTGTAATAGACCCGGTGTCTTAATTGTTTCAACTTTATTTTGTTGGCAACCCAAACATTCCGCCACAAATTTTTGAATATCCTATTTAAGGCCATCCCCAAAAGAATCCTTCTTAACCCTGTGGTAAGTTTTTAAAAATCTTGAGTGCCCTCCTAAGGGAGAAGTGTGCAATTCCATAAAAATCTTTTGTTTTAGTTGGGAATTCTTACAAAGGTATAAGCGATCTTTGTACCATAAAGAATCATTTTGACAGCTAAATGTATCAGACGTACTGGAATCTTGTTGTAAACTTTGAATAAGTGCCCACACTTCTTCGTCATTCTTCCATTCCTCCCTTGCTTCGTTTATCCAATCTGGTTGGATAATAGAAATGGCGCACAACAATGCTTCCACATCCTCATCCTTTCTTGAGAGTGCATCTGCCACCACATTTTGCTTCCCTTTTTTGTAGATGATTTCTAAGTCATAACCCAACATCTTTGTGACCCACTTTTGTTGCTCTTCATAGGATAATCTTTGTTCTAAAAAGTATTCAAGGATATCATGATCCATTTCTACCTTGAAGTGTCTTACCATTAGGTAGGGTCACCATTTCTTAAGTGCATGGAGTATTGCCAACATTTCCTTCTCATAAATAGCTTTTTGTAAAAACTTTCCCTTGATTGGACGACTTTCAAAAGCAATGGGTCTTTCATCTTGCATTAAAACAGCACCAATTCCATTTCCTGAAGCATCACATTCCACAATAAAGGTTTTTGTGAAGTCCGGTGTAGCTAAGACCGGTGCTTGGCACATTGCCTCTTTAAGATGTTCGAAGGCCTTTGTTGCTTCTAGAGTCCATGAAAATGCATCTTTCTTCAATAATGTTGTTAGAGGTGCTGCTATTCTCCCATAATTCTTAACAAGCTTGTGATAATACCCTGTCAACCCGAGAAATCCTCGCAAATGCTTTATGGATGTGGGGATTTTCCATTCCTTAATGGCTTTAATTTTGCTAGGGTCTACCTTAACTCCTTCATGAGATACAATATGACCCAGATATTCCACCTCTTGTACTCCAAAGAAACATTTGGATCCTTTTGCATATAATTGTTTCTCCTCCAATAGTTGTAGCACCTTGTCAACATGTTCAACATGATTCTTCCAAGACTTGCTGTAGATTAGTATATCATCAAAAAATACTAACACAAATTTTCTAAGGAATGGTTTGAAAATGGAATTCATCAAACCTTGAAATGTTGAAGGTGCATTGGTAAGGCCAAATGGCATGACCAAAAATTCATAATGACCCTCATGAGTTATAAATGTTGTTTTCAAAACGTCTTCAGTCTTCATTCTGATTTCATGATATCCTGAACGAAGATCCAACTTGGTGAAGTAAATTGATCCATGCAATTCATCCAGTAATTCATCAATGACAGGAATGGGAAACTTATCTTTACTAGTGAGCTTGTTGAGCTCCCTATAATCCGGACACATGTACCATGATCCATCCTTCTTGTGCACTAATACTACTGGAGTGGAGAAAGAACTTTGACTTGGTTGAATTATACCAGCCTCTAACATTTCTGCAACCATACGTTCAATTTCACTCTTTTGGGCATAGGGATATCTGTACGGCCTGATGTTTGGAGGAACACTTCCTAGAATCAGATGAATAGCATGATCATGATCATGAATAGGTGGGAGACCTTTGGGAGTCTCAAATACCTTGGAATGATTGTCCAAGACTTTTTGGAGATCTGGAGAAATAGATGATTCCAATGTGGAAACATCTAGTGAACATAATTGTGTAATTACACCCCTTTTTTCCTTTTTTAGAAGCTTTGTCATACCTTTAGAGCTGATTATCTTTCTCGGTTTCCCTGTAATACCCCTTAATTCAACTTCCTTTCCTTCCATAGATAATTTCATGAAACGTTCTTGAAAATTAAAAGCTATTGTACCCAAGGATTGTAGCCATTGGACTCCTAATACAACTTCAGCACCTCCCATTGGAATGGAAAGCATTGGTCTAGTCAATACATATTCTCCCATCTATAGCTTGATATTATGGCACTTTCCAGAGAAATTTATTGTTCCTCTATTTGCAACCATCACTTGGAACTCTGGTGCTGGATATAATAATCAATTCAATTCTTTTGCTACCTTACAATGAATAAAATTGTGGGTACTTCCTGAATCAATCAACACTATTACCCTTTTCTTCTTGATTTGTCCTTCTATCTTGATGGTTTGAGGAGTGGTAATTCCCACCAATGCATTACAAGGTATGGTCAGATTCATTTCTCTTTATCTAGGCTTTGTTCCTGGAGTATATCCTCTTCTTTTGACCTTTCTTGCTCCTTTTCTTCTTCCTCTTTGCAATCTATGTAGAATAATTTCTTCTGAGCACACTTATGACCTTTAGTGTATTTGCTATCACAACTGTAACAAAGCCCTCTTTCTCTTTTTTCTTCCAATTTTTGTGGTGTCAACCTTATAGGTTGTGGAAGACTAGGGGCAACAACACTTCCGTCTTTATAGTTGTGAGTGGTATGCTTCCTGGTTGCCATAATTTTTCTTTCCATTTTTCTTGCTAACCTGAATGCCTTCTCTAATGAATCATGTTCCCAAAGGCGAACATCATGTTGGATATTATCCTTTAAAGTCCCTATGAACACATCAATCCTATGCTCCTCTGGAATATTTTTTACCCTTATGTTCAATTTTTGGAACTCCTCAATGTGCTCCATTATTGAACCCTTTTGTTTGAGACTTATCAATTGGCTAAAAAAAGTGTTGCTTTTTGTATCCTCATAATGTGCTGTCAATTCTTCCGTAAAAATTGCCCAAGTGATAATTTGTTTACAAGAGCAAAGCCATTGATACCATACAAACTGATTTGGTTCCAAATATAAAGTTGCAATATGTACCTTTTGTGTGTTTTGCACATTATTGAGATCGAAAAATTGCTCGATCTGTAATATCCATGTTGCGGGATCCTTGCCATCAAACTTCCTCATATCAATTTTTGGAATATGGTGGGTATTCGATCCCACATTAGAGTCTATGAAATCATGATTAACATTTCTTTTGTTCACATCATGAGTTTCCTTTACTACCTTTTCACCATTAGTAAGTATTTCTTGTAGAAAATTTGTCAAATCTATCTTCAAATATGTCTTCAAATTTGCCATGTCTCTCTTCAAATATCTCTTCAAATCTATCTTCAAATCATCCATCTTAGCTTCCATGCCCTTTATCTTATATTCGACGCCATTTATCTTAGCTTCTATTAGCTTTTGTGAGAGTGACATTTGTTGCACTTGTTCTTGTAATTTTGATATATCATGTAGCATTTCTTCCTCTTCTTCATGAGTCATGGTAGAGATTTCAGGTTGCTTACTAGGTGTTTGCATTTCCTTTCCTCAGGGAATCAATTACCGATAATAATTCTCTACTATGCCCTTTGAATTCCTTCAAAATAAATTTTCAAACCAATCTTAAGCAAAAATTTAAAAGAATCTACACACCTTTCTTCACTTTGTAGGAGCTCGATATTGCCTCTCACGTATCTATGTACTTTCGGATCATCCAGTTCTAAAATTACGATCTGCAGTAGCCCTCTGTGTCCTCTTTCCAATGCCACCAGTTTGATTCAAATTGGATTCTCCAAGGAAGAGTTATGCGAAATCTCCCATAGTGACCTAATTATAGACTAGTTCAATAGAGTGAACTTGTACGACGTGCCACGAGTCACTGTTTCCACCTTTGGCTCTAAAAAATATATAAAAGAAACTACAATCCATCCTCTTTCTGTACCTTCTTATGAAATTTCAATATGACGCTTAGAGAGAACATTATAACGATTTTCCCCATGTCACCTGTTTGGAAATTAATTTAGGAGTCTACAAAAAGACCAACTTCCTCAGATCATATCTCCGCAAATATAGCGCGAAAACCTGTGAAATTCGGACCCGAGGTTTAGAACGATTTCTTCTCAAAGGGGTTTTTTTTAAGCTTCTGAAAAGTCACAAAAAAAAAAGTTATAGCGAAAATTCCACAATGACCTATTTGGAGCAGCGAAACCCTAGAATCCAAAGCTCTGATACCAAATGTTATGAAACCAGCTCAAGAAAAGATAGAAAATATAGATCAACGCCTTAGAATTTAACCTCTTCGAGGGGAAACCTCCTTTAAATTACATAAATGAATAGTTCTTGGATGATTCAAATGAAAAAACCTCCTTTCTATATATAGGAGTCTAAGGAGTCACAATATAACCTAGCCGACCTAAAAATAATAATAAAAAGCCACAAAAATAACAATAGAGAGATTCTATGGGGCACAATAATAAAAATATGGGGATAAAAGGGGCACAAAAATATTAATAAGGGATGCAACTACAATAGTAATGGGGTAATCACCAGTATTGTACATTTTTGGACAGCTAGAATGCAATCTTTAAAGATAGAAGGCCAAAAATAATCGACGCAAAGGATCTTCTGAGCAATGGCATATCCATACATATGACAACCACAGGCACTAGAGTGGTAATCATTTAAGACTCGCTCAGCCTCTTCAAGGGTGAGACAATTGCGAAGGACAAATTCCACACTAACTCGATACAATATATCACCGATGATCCGATAGGGTTGGGACTGATGTCGGATGTGGTGTCTGTCATATCGGGACAACTTAGATCAGAAAGTATGGGTTTGTAGATAAACAATAATGTCCCCATACCAGGGGTCAAGAGTACTGATTAGAAACAAAGTTTCATCGGGTATATTCTCAGTGAAATCGGTTGGGGTTCTTGCAGATGGAAGAGAAAATAGTAACTTCGCACAGACGAGAGGTTTATTTGATTTAGTAGCAGTAAATTCCAAATCAAACTCCTACAGGATGACGATCCATTTGGAGTGTTTTCCCCCCAGCAACTTACGAGTTAGTATATATGTCATGGGGTTGTAATCAAAAATCACGTGGGTTTCTGTAAAAGAATATAGTGTTGAAACCTTTGGACGACATGAACCGTCACCAAAGCAAGCTTCTCGACATGAGCATACAGAGAATCAGTATAAAGAAGATTCTTGCTCAAATAATAAACCATGTACTCATTGTCGTCATCGTCGTCTTGAACTAACACCATAGAAATAGTGGTATCAGTTGCAGCCAAATATAGGAAATAATCGCGGCGGTAATCGAGGGGATGCAGTAAGGGAGCACTAATCAAGGATTTCTTTAAGGAATCTAATGATTCTTGGGCAACTTCATCCCAAATAAAATGGATCCACTTCTTAAGTAAGTGAGTATAACCTTTGGCAAGTTCGGCATAATTCGGGACAAATCAATGGAGAAAATTAGCTTTTCTCTGCAAACTCTACAATTGCAGTAGTGATGAAGGAGGGGGTAGATTGATTATGGCCTCAACTTTCAAAGGATCAATCCTAATACCTTCTCGAGACAAAAAAAAACCTAAGAGCCGGCTAGAATCTATGCAAAACACACACTTGTGTGGATTGAGACAGATATTTTAATGCTGACATAGTAAAAAGATAGCTCTTAAGTGATCTGGATGGTCACAATGTTTAGACGAATGAGTAGGCAAGTCATGAAGGTATGGCTAAACAATGTGTCAAATGTCATGGAATGCATAGGAAATTTCTCATTGAAAGGTAGCGCCAGCATTATTCAGACCGAAAGGAAGCTTTTTGTAAGAAAAGGTACCCCAGGGACAGTTAAAGGTTGTTTTATGTTGATTGGCAAGTGAAATTCTAATCTGGTTATAGCCAGAAAACTCATCCATGAAAGAAAAAATATCACTCCCTGCACATTATTCGATGATTTGGTCGACAAAGGGAGTACAATAATTGTCCTTAGGACACGCACAATTGATATTGCGGTAATCAACACAAACACAAATCATGCCCTGATTTTTGGCAACAGGGACAATATTGGATACCCAATTCGTCAATGGAATAGGATAGATCAAACCTAATTTCAAAAGCTTCTCTACTTCTACTTTGTTAGCAGCATCCTTTCAAAGGTGCACAGGGCGAAGTAGTTGCCAAATAGGCTTAGCACTAGGACAAGTCAGGATCTCATACACCACTATGGTTGGATCAATACCAGGCATTTCTTCATATGGCCAAGAGAAAATGTCTCAGAATTCTTTGAAAGGCTTAGTATAAATCTTGATCTCATCTGGAGAACAAGAAACCCTAATATGGATGTTCTCGACAATCCCGGGTTTAATGGAAATTTCGATAGGCATCATAGCAGTGATGTTTCCCATATTACCCTCCGACAAGACTTCATGTACCCATATAGGCACCTAAAGTGGAGGTGTAGGAGAATGAGAAATAGACGCTTCAATACAGGAAGGCATCCCATCGAGGCAAGGGAGAAAGGAAGAACGATGATGTAGATCGTTCCATGGAACTTCCTCCAGAGACATGACCTCCATGATACTCTCGTTAGTGGGGAATGTCTCGTTCAAGGGATCCAGAGAACCCCAAGAACCAAACCAAGGGGATGGCACGTAAGTGTCCAGGTTCATACTGTAGACAATATGACTTTCTAAAGTGGTCATCGAAGCTAAAACAATTTCTTGATCTTTTATCTCCAATGGACTTAAAGGCATAGCATCACCAAATGAGTCAATTTGATCTTCAGTAGGGATAATCCAAGGATCTGTAGAATTTGAGATCATATTGACTGAATGAACATTGGGAGGTGGGAGAGTAAAAGTACCCATTAAGGCAGAGTCTTTGAAGATACCTTCCCCCACACTCTCATAAGGAATCTCAGTATTGCCCACACAAGGAACATTACTGTTGGACGAACCAGAAGAAAAGAAAGACAGTTGATCAACCACACCTATTTTCCTTTCATGAGGAAAATGAAGTATGTAGAACCAAGAATACACCATACAAAACATGGCATGAGTTCAGCTTCGCCCGAGAAGAAGTTTGTAGTTAATATTGGCATCTACAACTTCTACTTCTAATTCAACAGTCTTGCCTTCTAATGTAATCGGTAAGTTCATGAGAATACTGTATGGTCGCGAATCTCTACCATCAAAGGCTTCCAAGGTGTGTAGAGATTGGTTAAGAGGAGGAGAACCAATGGCTTTCCAGCACAAAATTGACATGATGCAGGTAGAGGAACCTTCAACAATAGCCATTCTATGAATCATCTTTCCTTTTATAAGGACCTGGATCAGAAATGCAATCTGATGAGGAAGACGAGGTACATGATTCTCCACATCGAAAGTAATCAGACTCGAATCAGAAGGATCCATAGCACCTATAACAGACAGTAGATACTTAGGCTGCGTTGGAAAGAATTGAAGAACCTCCAAGGTAGACATCGCTGAAGGTGCCTGAGCTAAATCCTCAACAATATTATAATGTTGCGCAGATCTAGCATTCATATTGAAAGATGACTTCCGAAGAACCCCTTTAGGGGGTGGTCAGATGACGAAATCACTGGTAGGGAACTCGAAATGGAGCGTATCAGAAGAGGACGGAGTAGAAGTAGAAGGATTATCAGCAACTTCTTTCTCCATTGCCTACTTAGACGTAGCTTGATAGTCCTTGGTTCGAGTAGCGATCGAGATAGGTGATGAACCTTGCATCATGAACACTTGGGAACCTAAGGAAGCAGAAGACTGAGGCTGGTCTACCAATCGGTTCTACTATGATGGAAAGGTTTATTTTAAGACATCAAGAGTCCCTTTCAGTGAGCAACTAACTTCAGATTGTTGAGGACAATCCTTAGTGTAATGATCCTCCTCACAAATGAGGCAAGGATACTTCAGCTTTCTATGAGAAGCGTCATTAGCAGAAGATTTAAGAGGGTAATGTTTCGGGGCATTGTCTTTGGCCTTACCTTTGCCCTTATTTTTACTCTTAGAGGACTTATCTGCTATGACATATGGGACAACATGATCCTCAGATGTTTTACCAGGACTTGATGAATTTTTAGAGGGATTATTGGAACTAGTGTTCGAGACCGATTTCTGCTTCGAAGAAGCTTTCATGGGAGTCTAAGACACGGAATAAATCACACCGTCAACAGGTTGTGTATCCAAATACTTTTATGATGATGTTCTTAGAGAATCAGGTAACATCTCATACAATGTGCAATATTGCGAATAGACTAGGTCTAAATATTGGGCACGAGAAATAACTTGTTCTTTAGTAACACATCCACCCATGGGTATGTCCTTAGCAATTTTGATGATGAATGATTTTGTGAACCATTATGGCAACAACTCATCAACAATCTCAAACTTGATGAGGTTACATCAACATCTCCATTCATGGATATGATTGGAGATGTGGGTCGCGGTGTCTTACTTAAGTGATGTAAGAAAATGTGTGTCAATTTCATAGCGAACGACAGCTGGAAATGAGTGAGGAAATCCATAGCGAGAGATTTGAAGTCGCCGTAGGTACCTCAAGGTAATTCATTGTACCATTTAGTAGCAGCACTTGTGAGAGTTCTTTGAAAGGGTCAAAGATGGATAGAATCATCGACGTACGAATTGGAGGAGCACTAGAGGTGATATGTCATCATGTGGGCTTGTGGATCCTCCTTCACTTTTCCCTTGAATTTAGGGCAATCATTCGAAATCTTCATTGGAACTGGAGGCCAGTACAACGAATGGAGAATGGGATCATTTGTGAGCCTCGAAACATCAGATAGTTCCAACATAGTTAAGAAAGGAAATTGTATGTTAAATGCCATATAGGGCCTTTGAGGATACCCAAACTGCGGATTCCATCCTTGTTGGTGAGGATTTTTCCCCCACAGTGAAGGATTTTGTCCATATGGAATCTGGTTTTGTCCCCACTAAGGGTTACCTTGCTCGTAAGGAGGATTCGGTCCTGAGTAGGTTTAATACTGCCTTGCCATAGGTCGCTTATGAGCATTGTATGCAGCATACGGGTTATAAGGTTTTTGAACCTGTTGACCCTGGACATAAGGATTTTGAACCTGTTGATGCAGTGGTTGACCTTAACCTTGAAAAGGATGACCTTGCTTATATGCATATAAGGCTTGATGTTGCTAAGGCTGACCTTGTTGCTACAAAAGCTGGCTTTGCTGCTATAAAGGTTGGCCCTGTGGTTGCAAAGGTTGGCCTTGCAAGGACAAAGGTTCGGAGGACTATTGAAAAAACTGTGTATGTGACTGCAAAGGTTTTCGTGACTGTTTCAAAGGTTTCCCTTGTGGTTGTAGCAGTTTCCTTTGCTACTGCAATGCTTTCGCTGGTTGCTGCAAAGATTTCCCTTGCTGCTGTGAAGGTTTCCCTTGATGATGCGAAGATTGTCCTTGTTGCTGCAAGGGTAGCTGGATGATTCCTAGAGTTATACCCTAAGGGTATTGATAGTTCTTAAATTAGATCTGGCCATATCCACCAGGTATAACGGATTGACTAGGCTGAACATAAGGTCCAGCTTGAGGAATGTAAGGTGGATTTACCATAGATTGCGAACCATATGGGACATAAGTCGGTTGGAATGGAACCTGAGTCATATATGGTTGTTGGTATTGGACGTTACCTGACCCGGATGGACCAGCAGGGTTAGGAATAGCGTGGTAAAAGGCTTGATTCATTCCCTAAATGTGAGTTTGTAATCCACTCACACTAGTTTCACCAGACATAATCAGGATATTCGAATCTTGGCCCCCAAGTGGTGGCACAATTTGTCCACTCGTTGGAGGGATAGAAGAACTTACCGATACTTGACCCAAGACAGTCGATTGAACCGGAAGAGTCAATCAAAATGAATAAATAGGTTGAGATGGAATGGTAGGTTGAACCAAAACTGAAGTGACCATAGTTTGCACAATCAGTCGAGAGGTCATGCTCTGAACAACAGACTTGATGTAGGCATAGCGCCAAAAGACCAGATGGGGTTCTGATACAATGATGAGGCACTAGGAGTGCCCGAAACCAACTGAGCCAAAGAGGTATAACCATGCAGCAATATGGGCTCACTAAGCTCAGGATAAGAGAGAGACGAGACTCTTCCCGTATAAGGAAAGCCTTCTAGAGGGAACTCATATCCCTGCTTATCATCAATGTGAGGAGTATGGGTAGCGGAAACTTCTGAATGACCTGGAGAGTTGACTGGGATCTCTCCTTCTGAATCCGTATATGGAAACAACTGGTGACGAGGAACTAGAGATGTACAAGGAGATAACTCTAAAGGAATACCAGGCTGATCGTACGGACTGTACAGATGGTGTGGAGATATCACAACAGGATCGAACAATGGGTTCAATCGATAAACAACCAGTATTTGAAAAATTTTTGGAGTCTGCAAACTCTCAGGGGTCTGGATAGGATTATCAGAGGAATCTAGATCAGATTCTTGTGGTGACCAGGAATCTAATGGAGGCGGATGAGAAGACAAAGGTTGGATACTCAAAACAATTCCAAGTTCAACACCTTGATCCTCAAGTGACTAAGGAATTTTTGGATGCACTCCTTGGGAGGATACTTCAGTATCAGAAAATGAAGGGGAACTATGAGATGGACTCGATGGTTTAGCCACGATGGCTTCCCCTAAATAGCAAAAAGGAAAGGAAACAATTTGAGTAAGGCTTTAACAATCTTGAAATTAATAGGGAATTACTCAATTTGGTCTAAGAAGAAACTGCTTGGAATTGACATGTTTATCGTGGGCAGTTAAATTTTAGAAACAAAAACATTGCCTTTTTATCTTTTAAGAGTCGAGAAAAGGGTGAAAAGGTGACTCTAGTCGCTTTCAATATTTTTGCAAGCGTGAAAGGACAAGTTTCTCAATGATCTCTTCAAATTTAAAGAGCGAGAAAAGATCAAATGACTGCTCAGGTGAATCTAGGTAAAAGGAGTACCAAGTAACCATGTTAGGTCCCTATAATACTAGTGATTCCCTCATTACTATTGTAATTGTATCCCTTATTAATATTGTTGTGCCTATATTGTCCCCATATTGTTATTACTGTGCCCCATAGAATCCCTCTATTGTTATTTTTGTGCCTTTATATTATTATTGTTAGGTCGGCTTGGTTATATTGTGACACCATAAACTCCTATATATAGAAAGGAGGTTTTTTCATTTGTATCATCCAAGAATTGTTCATTTATGTAATGTAAAGGAGGTTTCCCCCTCGAAGATCTATCTTTTCTATCTTTTTGTGAGTTGCTTTCATAACATTTGGTATCAGAGCTTTGGATTCTAGGGTTTCGCTGCTCCAAACAGGTCATTGTGGAATTGGCACTATAAATTTTTTTCTGTGATGTTTCAGATGCTAAAACCCCATTTCAACTAAAATCATTCTGAACCTTGGGTACAAATGTTAGAGCTTTTAGCGCTATATTTGCAGAGATATCATCTGAGGAAGTTGGTCTTTTTGCAGACTCCCCAATTACATTCCAAACAGGTGACCTAGGGAAAGTCCTCATAACTTTTGTTTTGAGCATCAGATTAAAATTTCGTCAAAAGTTACAGAAAGAGGACAGACTGTAGTTCCATGTATATATTCTTTAGAACTGAAGCTGAAAACAGTGACATGTGGCACTTCATACAAGTTCACTCTTCTGAAAAGGTATATAATCAGGTCATCTTGGGAGATTGTGCATAACTCTTTCTTGGAGAATCTAAATTTGATCAGACTAGTGGCATTGGAAAGAGAATGAAGAGGGCTACTATAGGTCACAATTTTAGAACTGGATGATTCGAAATTATAGAGATACATCAAATTCAATATCGAGCTCCTACAAAGTGAAAAAAGGTGTGTAGTTTTTTTAAATTTTTGCATAAGCTTGGTTTGAAAAATTAGTTTGAAGGAATTCAAAGGGCATAGTAAAGTATTATTATCGATAATTGATGCCCCAAGGAAAGAAAATGAAAACACCTAGTAAGCAACCTGAAAGCTTTAGCATGACTCATGAAGGAGAGGAAGAAATGCAACATGATATATCAAAATTACGAGACCAAGTGCAACAAATGTCACTCGCACAAAAAGTAACACAATCTAAGATGGATGGTTTAAGGAAAGATGTGGAAGCTAAGATGAATGACGTGGAAGATAAGATGGATGATTTGAAGATAGATTTGAATACAGATTTGAAGACAGGAATGGAAGATTTGAAGACAGATTTGACAAAGTTTCTACAAGAAATGCTTACTAATGGTGAAAGGGTAGTAAAGGAAACTCATAATGAGAATAAAATAAATGTTAATCATGATTTCATAGACTCCAATGTTGGATTGAAGAACCACCATATTCCAAAAATCGATATGAGGAAGTTTGATGGCAAGGATCCCGCAACATGGATACTATAGATGGAGCAATTTTTCGATCTCTATAATGTGAAAAACACACAAAAGGTACGTATTGCAACTTTATATTTGGAACCAAATCAGTTTGTATGTTATCGATGGATTTTCTTTCGTAAACAAATTGTCACTTGGGAAATTTTTATGGAATAAATGATAGCACATTATGAGGATACAAAAAGCAACACCTTTTTTAGCCAATTGATAAGTCTCAAACAAAAGGGTTCAATGATGGAGCACATTGAGGACTTCCAAAAATTGAACATAAGGGTAAAAGATATTCCAGAGGAGCATAGGATTGATGTGTTCTTAAGGACTTTAAAGGATAATATACAACATGAGGTTCGCCTTTGGGAACCTGATTCATTGGAGAAGGCATTAAGGTTAGCAAGAAAAAGGGAAAGAAAAATTATGGCAACCGGGAAGCCTACCACTCACAACTATAAAGATGGAAGTTTTGTTGCTCCTAGCCTTCCACAACCTATAAGGTTGACACCACAACAATTGGAAGAAAAAAGAGAAAAAGGGCTTTGTTACAGTTGTGATAGCAAATACACTAAAGCAAAGCCCTTTTTCTCTTTTTTCTTCCAATTGTTGTGGTGTCAACCTTATAGGTTGTGGAAGGCTAGGAGCAACAAAACTTCCATCTTTATAGTTGTGAGTGGTAGGCTTCCTGGTTGCCATAATTTTGCTTTCCCTTTTTCTTTCTAACCTTAATGCCTTCTCCAATGAATCAGGTTCCCAAAGGCGAACCTCATGTTGTATATTATCCTTTAAAGTCCTTAAGAACACATCAATCCTATGCTCCTCTGGAATATCTTTTACCCTTATGTTCAATTTTTGGAAGTCCTCAATGTGATCCATCATTGAACCCTTTTGTTTGATGTTGGAAATAATACTGAGAGGGGGGGTGAATCAGTATTATCTAGCAATAATAATATTGTTGGCATTATGTTTTCTGGTATGGCTATATGTTACAGATGTTGTACTTGATGGCAACTCCCATGACAAGGCTCTCAATTTATGAAAAAATTAAGAAAGACGCAGGATATCAGTTCAGAAGGTGCGTACCCATAGGTACACCATGCAGGGACCGCGTCCAGAGTCGCAGGCCAGCCATTCAGGAGGTGCGTCCACCCGGTGCACACATTTCTAGGCAGAGAAAAGCCCACGTGGGGGTTTCTTGTGTTTTACTCTTGGTATCCAACCGACGGTATTGTGTTATTATGGTGTCGGCTCGTGGTATTGTTCCATGTTTTGAGGAGGAGCTTGCCTATATAAAGCAAAGGAGATCATTTGGTTTGATATGTCTTTGGTTGAATATCTTATTGGGTGAGATCTGGTCTAGATCTAAAAGGCGAATCTACTGAAGGACTGAGATCTCTTTGGCGCAAGATCAGATCTGTAGATCTGACTGTTTGGGTTACACTTAAAGTCTTGAAATCATTCATACCCGAAGGGACGCAGGTACAGTGAAAGGAAAGCGCGCCGGGACGCAGTACAAAATCTGGAGATCTGCGTGGGGACGTAGGGCAGACGAAGTTCAGGTGCGTCTGGGACGCCGCTCAGTGACTGGAGATCTGCGTGGGGACGCAGAGCGATCAAGGTTCAGGTGCGTCTCTGAAGCAAAAGGACGCGGCGCGATAGTGTTTTTGGGTGCGACCCTGTAGCAAAAGACGCGGCGCGATAGTGTTTCTGGATGCGTCCCTGAAGCAACAGAACACAGAGGAGTTAAAGGAACAGTGCGTGGGCGCGCAGCGCAGCAGAAGGGTATCTGCGTGTGGACGCTGGGGAGAAGAAGGTTTACTGCGTCTGGTCACAGGCCACAGAAGGAAAAACTGCGTCTCTGTCTTAAAATGTTTTGTTGATTGAATTTCTCTATTGATAAGGTGTTCTGGGTTAGTTCTGTTATTGCTGATCTGATATCTGTAGTGGACTGTAACTGTTATGTACTTGTTGATCATCTGATGCTTTATGAAAAGAAGTAGGGGGTTGTAGCTCCCTTCCAGGAGTAGACTGAAAACGAGAGAGAGAGTTGTAGCTCTCTGCAGGTTGTAGCCTGCGTACTGGTAAAGGACTGCACCAGTACAAAATCATTGTAAAAGAAGTTTCTAATTTGAAAGAAGATAGAGACATATTGCAGCAGGTGGTTTTCACCCACATTGGGTTTCCACCTTACATCTTGTGTTCTTTGGTGTGACTATCTGTTTTCTTTGTTCATGCTCATTATTGTATGGTACTGACATGCAAAAATAATTCAAAGATCAAATAAGGAAGATTTATTATTATTGCTAGATAATACTGATTCACCCCCCCTCTCAGTATTATTTCCAACAATTGGTATCAGAGCAGGTCCTTCAGAGAAGCTTGATCGCTTGAAGGTAGATCGTTCATCATGAGCAACTACGAGAGAGAAGCATCAATCAGGCCACCGGTTTTTGATGGGACAAACTTCAATTATTGGAAGGTAAGAGTTACTGCATATCTTCAATCTCTTGGTACAGAAGTTTGGGACATTGTAGAAACAGGCTATGCTTTTCCTTCAGCTACTCCTACAGATCCAGCTGAGAAAAAGAAGTATGAAACAAATGCAAAAGCAGTCACTACTCTATTAGGAAGTATATCCCAAACAGAATTCATGAAGGTAATGCACTTCAAATCAGCAAAAGAGATATGGGACAAAATGGTCACGAGCTATGAAGGAGATGAACAGGTAAAGCGAGCTAAACTTCAAACTCTCAGGATTCAGTATGAGACTCTCAAGATGTATAATGATGAAAGTGTGGCTAATTATTTTCTTCGGGTAGATGAGATTGTTAATTGTATAAAAAATTTGGGTGAAGAAATAAAAGAGGCTATAGTAGTTGAAAATATTCTAAGATCATTATCCCCCAAGTTTGAATCTAAAGTATCTGCAATAGAAGAAAAGGAAAATCTCTGAATTCTCACTATGTCTCAGCTACATGGAATTCTAACTGCTTATGAAATGAGAAAGGGAGGTCCATCAGACAGAAGGGAAGCTGCTTTCAAGGCATTAGGCAAGGAAGATTACTATGAAGCAAGCCATGTTCCAGAAGAAGAGGAAGAAGAATCCAATTTTGTCAGAAATCTTCAAAGGGGTTCTGGAAGGTTCAGAGGTAAGCTACCTTTCAAATGCTTTGCTTGTGGAAGAGTAGGTCATTATGCTGCAAAATGTCCTTATAAGGATAAAGGAAAGGAACCTGCTAGATGGAACAAGAAACAAAGTGCAAATAAGAAAAGCTACTACACCCATGAAGATAGTGATGGTCTATCAAACAGTGATGAAGATGAACGAGGTAATGAATATAAGTTATTAATGGCATTTGAAGATGATGATTATATGGATGTTATAGATGTGGATAACCTTTATGATGAAATCACTAGACTCAAGAGATGTATAGAAGAAAAGAATGTGATCATTGATACTCTACAATTTCAAATTGATGAAAAGGAAAAACATCTTGAAAAACTAGAAGGAGAAATTGTTGGTCTTAGAAAAGAGATTGAGAAAACAAAAGTTATTAATCTTAAGTTTGTCAAAGGATCTGAAACCTTGGATAAGATTATCAATGTGCAACGGTCTCCTCTAAACAAGACAGGTCTGGGCTACAATGGAGAAACCTCTCAAGCATCCACCTCAAAGAGTTATCTTGATGCAGCAAGAAGAAATGAGCAAAAGAACAATGAAGATTATCAGGTAAAGCAGGGACGAATTACAAACAGAAACTATCAAGGGCAATCCATCTTAAGGGTGAACCAGCCACAGGTAAAATCTTCTCAATTTGGTCCAAGAATAGATGAAAATAGAAATTACAATCAGTTGGCTGGTAGATTCGATAACCGCAGAAGTTTCTTCAATGGACAATGCTTTTCTTGTCATAACTTTGGTCACAAAGCAGCTCAATGTGTTGCATATAAAACAATCATGACTAGGGAAGCTCAAAAACAAAGAAGTATGACAGGGATTACAAAAAGGACCTATAACAACTTTTCGGTTCTTGAAAATGAAGTTGAATGTTCTATTTGCAATAATTTTGGTCATGAAGAATCTGAATGCAGGAGCAGGTTTCAGCAGAAAAAGGAGCAAGCCTCAAGCACCAAAACATGGAGAATAAATGAACCTCAAACAGAAAGATGTGGAATAGCATTTTATGCAGAGGGACAGGAAAATCTATGGTACATTGACAGTGGATGTTCGAAGCATATGACAGGTGATAAAGAAAAACTTGAATCTTATTCTACTCTAGAAAAGGGAAAGAAAGTCTCTTTTGGAAATGATACTCCTGCAACTATAAAAGGAAAAAGGATTGCTCACTTAAAAGAAAAGGTCAAAGCTGGAAATGTTTTGTATGTTGATGGATTGAAGCATAATCTTCTAAGTGTCAGCCAGATGTGTGATCAAAGAACCGAGGTTATTTTCAGATCGAATGGATGTCTTGTTCGTGATCTTGATACAGGTAAAACAGTTCTCAAAGGCAAAAGAACTCCAAATAATCTGTACATATTTGAAGAAGGACAACAACAATGCTATCTGAGCAAGGATGAAGAGCACTGGTTATGGCATCGAAGGTTGGGACATCTAAGATTCTCACAAATAAGGAAAGCATGCAAATATCAGGCAGTTCACGATCTTCCAGATATCAAAATTCCTGACAACACCATATGCAGATCATGTTAGTTTGGAAAACAAACTAGAACTAACTTTCCAGAGAAAGAAGGATCAGCTAGCATGCCTCTTGAGCTAGTACATACAGATACATGTGGTCCATTCAGGAAAAGAACACCTAGAGGAGAGGAATACTTGATATTATTTATTGACTATTTCTCCGGGTTTGTCTGGTTAGGACTTATGAAGCACAAAGATGAAGCATTCGAAAAATTCAAATCCTTCAAAGCCTTGGTTGAAAATGAATCAGGTCACAAAATTAAGTGCCTCAGATCCGACAGAGGTGGGGAATTTACTTCAAATGAATTTTTCGATTTCTGTGATGAACATGGGATAAGGAGAGAATTCTCTACAGCTAGAACTCCTCAGCAAAATGGAGTTGTTGAAAGAATGAACAGAACAATCCAACAAATGGCTCGTGCTATGTTTGATGAATCAGGAACTCCCGCAACTTTTTGGGGTGAAGCGGCACATGCTGCGGTTGTTATTCTCAACAAAACAAATGTCCGGGTGAACAGCACTCAAACTCCTCATGAGCTTTGGTGTGGCAGGACTCCTTCGGTAAAGCACTTCAAAATCTTTGGGATCAAATGCTATCTCAAGAATACTGATGAGCAGCTTGGCAAACTTGAACCTAGGGCAGATGAAGGCATTCTTCTTGGTTACTCTCCATATAGCAAAGCATACAAGTGCTACAATAAAAGACTTGGCAGAATTGTTGACAGCATTGATGTAGTGGTTGATGAGAAGGGATACATTCCTAGGCAAGTCCATCATGAAGACATCGAAGAAGATGAAGGCTACCCTCAAAAACAAAATGATGAAGAAGAAGAACCTCAAGAAGAACCTCAAGAAGAGCCAGAGGAGCAAACAAGAATAGAAGAAAAGACTCCATCCAGATATGTTCAGAAGAATCATCCAGAATCTCAGATTGTGGGGCAGAAAGAAGCAGGTGTACAAACAAGAAGAACAGTTGCAGAAGCCTCAAGCTATTTGGCATTACTCTCCTCTACTGAACCACAAAATGTGAAAGAAGCATGCAAAGATGAATGTTGGGTGAAAGCAATGGATGAAGAACTTGAGCAAATCGAAAAGAACAACACTTGGGAGCTGGTTCCTAGACCAAAGGATAAGAATGTTATCGAAACAAAATGGGTCTTCAAAAATAAATTGAATGAAAATGGAGAAGTAATTAGAAACAAAGCCAGACTTGTTTGTAAAGGGTATGCGCAGCAAGAAGGAATAGACTTTGAAGAAACTTTTGCTCCTGTTGCAAGACTTGAGGCCATCCGAATGTTCCTTGCTCTCTCAAGTTTTCAAAACTTCAAAGTATTTCAAATGGACGTGAAATCAGCCTTTCTGAATGGAGACTTGGAAGAAGAAGTGTACATTGAACAGCTAGATGGGTTCATTCTTGGAAATGATCCAAATCTTGTATGCAGATTGAAAAAGGCTCTCTATGGTCTCAAACAAGCTCCAAGGGCTTGGTACTACTCGTTGGACAAATATCTTCATCAACAAGGTTTTTCAAAAGGTTCAGTAGATAGCAATCTGTATATAAAAGTTGAAAATGACAAATTGCTAATACTTGTTGTGTATGTAGATGACATTATTTTTGGCAGCAATGAAGAAGCTATGAGTCAAAGCTTTGCCTCGGTCATGCAGAAAGAATTTGAAATGTCCTTGCTAGGAGAACTGACATATTTCCTTGGTTTTCAAATCCAACAAAAAGAAGGAGGAATCTTTTTATCTCAAACCAAGTATCTCAAACAGATTTTGAAGAAATATGGCATGGAAGATGCAAAACCAGTATGTACACCCATGGTCATAGGATGTAGTCTCAGTGCAAATGATGAATCTGCAGCAGTACATCAACCAACCTACAGATATATGATTGGAAGTTTACTATATTTGACAGGTACCCGACCAGACATCATGCATGCAGTTGGAATAGTTGGAATATTTCAGGCAAATCCGAAGGAGACTCATCTTCAGGCAGTGAAGATAATTTTCAAATATCTTCAAGGGACTCAAAATTATGGCTTATGGTATCCTAGAGATACAAATCTTACTCTTCATGCTTATACAGATGTAGATTGGGCCGGAAGCGTGGATGATAGGAAAAGCACAAGTGGTGGTGCGTTCTTTATGGGTTCCAGACTGGTATCCTGGTTCAGCAAGAAACAGAGTTTGATTGCCTTGTCTACAGCTGAAGCGGAATATGTTGCTGCTACATCTTGTTGCACCCAACTTCTTTGGATGATGCAGACTTTGCAGGATTTTCAAATCACTTGTACACCACCTATCCCCATCTTATGTGATAACACAAGTGCAATCAACATCTCAAAGAATCCGGTTATGCATTCAAAAACCAAGCACATACCAATCAAGTATCATTTTCTCCGGGAACAAGTGCTTGAACAGAAGGTCAAGTTGGAGTATGTTCCTTCTAAGGAACAAGTTGCTGATATTCTCACCAAACCATTGCCCAGGGACACTTTTGAGTACCTCAAGCAAAAGCTGGGGGTTGTTGATGCATCATCTGACTGTTGAACCTTTTCTGATTGATGGTACAGGTTCAGGGGGAGCATATAATGCATTGTTGGCATTATGGAGGATGGTCAGAAGGAGATCTTGGAAATAGCTGCAATATGTCTCTATCTCTTTCATGGAGGATTATGGTTCTTTGTTACAGATCTGGTTCAGGGGGAGCATGAACTTAGGGGGAGCATACCCCTTTGCCCTTGATGTCAAAGGGGGAGAATGAAGCAAGCTGAAGTTTGTAAGGTTGCCATCAAGTCCAAAGGGGGAGATTGTTGGCATTATGTTTTCTGGTATGGCTATATGTTACAGATGTTGTACTTGATGGCAACTCCCATGACAAGGCTCTCAATTTATGAAAAAATTAAGAAAGACGCAGGATATCAGTTCAGAAGGTGCGTACCCGCAGGTACACCATGCAGGGACCGCGTCCAGAGTCGCAGGCCAGCCATTCAGGAGGTGCGTCCACCCAGTGCACACATTTCTAGGCAGAGAAAAGCCCACGTGGGGGTTTCTTGTGTTTTACTCTTGGTATCCAGCCGACGGTATTGTGTTATTATGGTGTCGGCTCGTGGTATTGTTCCATGTTTTGAGGAGGAGCTTGCCTATATAAAGCAAAGGAGATCATTTGGTTTGATATGTCTTTGGTTGAATATCTTATTGGGTGAGATCTGGTCTAGATCTAAAAGGCGAATCTACTGAAGGACTGAGATCTCTTTGGCGCAAGATCAGATCTGTAGATCTGACTGTTTGGGTTACACTTAAAGTCTTGAAATCATTCATACCCGAAGGGACGCAGGTACAGTGAAAGGAAAGCGCGCCGGGACGCAGTACAGAATCTGGAGATCTGCGTGGGGACGCAGGGCAGACGAAGTTCAAGTGCGTCTGGGACGCCGCTCAGTGACTGGAGATCTGCGTGGGGACGCAGAGCGATCAAGGTTCAGGTGCGTCTCTGAAGCAAAAGGACGCGACGCGATAGTGTTTTTGGGTGCGACCCTGTAGCAAAAGACGCGGCGCGATAGTGTTTCTGGATGCGTCCCTGAAGCAACAGAACGCAGAGCAGTTAAAGGAACAGTGCGTGGGCACGCAGCGCAGCAGAAGGATATCTGCGTGTGGACGCAGGGGAGAAGAAGGTTTACTGCGTCTGGTCGCAGGCCACAGAAGGAAAAACTGCGTCTCTGTCTTAAAATGTTCTGTTGATTGAATTTCTCTGTTGATAAGGTGTTCTGGGTTAGTTCTGTTATTGCTGATCTGATATCTGTAGTGGACTGTAACTGTTATGTACTTGTTGATCATCTGATGCTTTATGAAAAGAAGTAGGGGGTTGTAGCTCCCTTCCAGGAGTAGACTGAAAACGAGAGAGAGAGTTGTAGCTCCCTTCCAGGAGAAGACTGAAAACGAGAGAGAGAGTTGTAGCTCTCTGCAGGTTGCAGCCTGCGTACTGGTAAAGGACTGCACCAGTACAAAATCATTGTAAAAGAAGTTTCTAATTTGAAAGAAGATAGAGACATATTGCAGCAGGTGGTTTTCACCCACATTGGGTTTCCACCTTACATCTTGTGTTCTTTGGTGTGACTATCTGTTTTCTTTGTTCATGTTCATTATTTTATGGTACTGACATGCAAAAATAATTCAAAGATCAAATAAGGAAGATTTATTATTATTGCTAGATAATACTGATTCACCCCCCCTCTCAGTATTATTTCCAACATCAAACAAAAGGGTTCAATGATGGATCACATTGAGGACTTCCAAAAATTGAACATAAGGGTAAAAGATATTCCAGAGGAGCATAGGATTGATGTGTTCTTAAGGACTTTAAAGGATAATATACAACATGAGGTTCGCCTTTGGGAACCTGATTCATTGGAGAAGGCATTAAGGTTAGCAAGAAAAAGGGAAAGCAAAATTATGGCAACCAGGAAGCCTACCACTCACAACTATAAAGATGGAAGTTTTGTTGCTCCTAGCCTTCCACAACCTATAAGGTTGACACCACAACAATTGGAAGAAAAAAGAGAAAAAGGGCTTTGTTACAGTTGTGATAGCAAATACACTAAAGGTCATAAGTGTGCTGAGAAGAAATTATTCTACATAGATTGTGAAGAGGAGGAAGAAAAGGAACAAGAAATGTCAAAAGAAGAGGATATACTCCAGGAACAAACCCTAGATAAAGAAGTAATGAATCCAACCATATCTTGTAATGCATTAGCTGGAATTACCTCTCCTCAAACTATCAAGATACAAGGACATATCAAGAAGAAAAAGGTAATAGTGTTGATTGATTCAAGAAGTACCCACAATTTTATTCATTGTAAGATAGCAAAAGAATTGAATTGCTTCCTATATCTAGCACCAGAGTGTCAAGTGATGGTTGCAAGTGGAGGAACCATAAATTTCTTTGGAAAGTGCCATAATATCAAGCTATCCATGGGAGAATATGTATTGAATGGCCCAATGCTTTCCATTCCAATGGGAGGTGCTAATGTTGTACCAGGAGTCTAATGGCTACAATCCTTGGGTACAATAGCTTTTAATTTTCAAGAATGTTTCATGAAATTTTCTACAGAAGGAAAGGAAGTTTAATTAAGGGGTATTGCAAGGAAACCGGGAAAGATAATCAGCTCTAATGGTATGACAAAGCTTCTAAAAAAGGAACAATGAGGTGTAATTGCACAATTATGTTAGCTAGATGTTTCCACATCGAAATCATCTATTTCTCCAGATCACCAAAAAGTCTTGGACAATCATTCCAAGGTATTTGAGACTCCCAAAGGTCTCCCACCTATTTTTGATCATGATCATGCTATTCATTTGATTCCAGGAAGTGTTCCTCCAAACATCAGGCCGTACAGATATCCCTATGCCCAAAAGAGTGAAATTGAACATATGGTTGCAGAAATGTTAGAGGCTGGTATAATTCAACCTAGTCAAAGTTCTTTCTCTGCTCCAGTAGTATTGGTGCACAAGAAGGATGGATCATGGCTCATGCGTCCAGATTATAGGGAGCTCAACAAGCTCACTATTAAAGATAAGTTTCCCATTCCTGTCATTGATGAATTATTGGATGAATTGCATGGATAAATTTACTTCACCAAGTTGGATCTTCGTTCAGGATATCATCAAATCAGAATGAAGACTTAAGACATTCTGAAAACAACATTTAGAACTCATGCGGGTCATTATGAATTTTTGGTCATGCCTTTTGGCCTTACCAATGCACCTTCTAAATTTCAAGGTTTGATGAATTCCGTTTTCAAACCCTTCCTTAGAAAAATTTTGTAAGTATTTTTTGATGATATACTAATCTATAGCAAGTCTTGGAAGGATCATGTTGAACATTTTGACAGGGTGCTACAACTATTGGAGGAGAAACAATTATATGAAAAAAGATCCAAATGTTTCTTTGGAGTACAAGAGGTGGAATATGTTAGGCCCCTATACTACTAGTGTAACCCCTTATTGTTATTAGTACAACCCACTTATTATATTGATGTACCCATGTAGTGCACATATTGTTACTATTGTGCCCCATAGAAGCCCACTATTGTTATTATTGTGCCCTTACATTATTATTGTTATGTAGGCTCTAATTATGTTATGACCCCTTAGACTCCTATATATAGAAAGGAGGTCTTTTCATTTGTATCATCCAATAATTTCTCATTTTTGTAATGTAAAGGAGGTTGCCCCCTCGAAGAGGCTAAATTCTAAGGCGTGGATCTCTCTTTTCTATCTTTTTGTGAGCTGGTTTCATAACAGAATATCTGGGTCATATTGTATCTCATGAAGGAGTTAAGGTAGACCCTAGAAAAATTAAAGCCATTAAGGAATGGAAAATCCCCACATCCATAAAGCACCTACAAGGATTTCTCAGGTTGACAGGGTATTATCACAAGTTTGTTAAGAATTACGAGAAAATAGCAGCACCTATAATAACATTATTGAAGAAAGATGCATTTTCATGGACTCCAAAAGCAACAAAGGCCTTCGAACATCTTAAAGAGGAAATGTTCCAAGCACAAGTCTTAGCTACACTAGACTTCACAAAAACCTTTATTGTAGAATGTGATGCTTTAGGAAATCGAATTGGTGCTATTTTAATGCAAGATGAAAGACCCATTGCTTTCGAAAGTCGTCCAATCAAGGGAAAGTATTTACATAAATCTATTTATGAGAAGGAAATGTTGGCAATACTACATGCACTTAAGAAATGGTGACCCTACCGAATGTGAAGACACTTCAAGGTAAAAATGGATCATGATAGCCTTAAATACTTTTTAGAACAAAGATTATCATCTGAAGAGCAACAAAAATGGGTCACAAAGATGTTGGGTTATGACTTTGAAATCATCTCAAGAAAGGATGAGGATGTGGAAGCATTGTTGTGCACCATTTCTATTATCCAACCAGATTGGATAAACGAAGCAAGGTAGGAATGGAATAAAGACGAAGAAGTGTGGGCACTTATTCGAAAGTTACAACAAGATTCCAGTACATCTGATGCATTTAGCTGGAAAAATGATTCGTTATGGTACAAATATCGCTTATACCTCTGTAAGAATTCCCAAATCAAACAAAAGATTCTTATGGAATTGCACACTTCTCCCTTGGGAGGGCACTTAGGATTTTTAAAAACTTACCACAGGGTTAAGAAGGAATTTTTTGGGATGGCCTTAAATCGAATATTCAAAAGTTTGTGGCGGAATATTTGGTTTGCCAACAAAATAAAGTTGAAACAATTAAGACCCCAGATCTATTACAACCTTTATCCATTCCAAGCCAATGTTTGGAGGAGGTTTCAATGGATTTTATCACAGATTTACCCAAGTATGAGGTAAAGAGTGTCATCTAGTGGTAGTTGACAAACTTACTAAGTATGCACACTTTTGTGCATTATCACATTCATTTAAAGCCAGTACAGTTTCTACTGCATTTATGGAAACAATTCAAAAGCTACATGGAAACCCAAAGATTATTGTAAGTGACAGAGATCCCATTTTCACTGGAAATTTTTGGACAGAATTGTTTTCTTGTCTTGGTACTCGGTTAGCTCATAACTCATCTTATCATCCTCAATCTGATTGTTGGAAATAATACTGAGAGTGGGGGGGGGTGAATCAGTATTATCAGATCAATAAAACTTTTCAAATTTCATGCTCAGAAACATATACGCTACTTCAGTTAAGTGAACCAGCGTGTACACGCTACTGTGTCTAAAGCAACTAGCGTATATCCAGAATCTTATGATTCAGTTAGCTTATCTTCAGTAAATGCATCAGAACATTATTAACCATATTGACAGTAAACAGGTGCAGTATAACAGAACAGATCATCACATAAAAGCCACACACATGAACACCATGATATAAGGTGGAAACCCAATGTGGGTGAAAACCACCTGCTGCAAGTCGTCTCTTTCTTTCTTTAATAAGAAACTTCAATTTACAATCTTTTGTACTGGTGCAGCCTTATACCAGTACGCAGGCTACAACCTGCAGAGAGCTACAACCCTCTCTCGTTTTCCAACTACTTTTGGAAGGGAGCTACAACCCCCTCAGCTCTTGTACTAGCCGATCCATTTACTAGTACGTAGGTGCTGACCCTACAGAAGGCTACAACCTTCTTTCCTACAGGGACCACGTTTCATCAATTTTCAGACTGGATCCATGAGTATAAAACAAACACTGCTGCAATAAAATCATCAACTTATACTTGCATCACAATTCTCTAGATCACCCAATACTGAATCACTGAAACCCTGTCATCAAGAACACAGAACACAAACCAGAGCCCAGAACTCTGCAACAACCACCAGAATCAACAGCAACCTGAAATATCAAATATTATTATGCATACGCTACTTCGACATACCAAAACCGCGTGTATACGCACTTTCTCCAAAGGCAACCCGCGTGCAGATCTAGAAATAATTACTTATACCTTCGCTGTCAGATCCGACCCTTGCCAAGCGTCCCGAACAGATAACCAGAAATACCAGATCTTTTCACTTCATCAGTCACACGTTTCTTACTCCACTTTGCCTAATGATCTTCTCCTTATATAGCCTTAGGCACTTCACAATACCACGGACCAAAACCATAGTAACACAATACCATCAACTTCAAAACTAGGGATCGACACGCCCGTCGAGACACCATGGTCCAAAACCATAGGCACAACTTCCAAGGACTAACCGCCACGGACCAAAGGTACTTTTCACACGTACGTGCTTTTACTGAAGCCAACCTGCATGTACACGCTGGTTTTCCTTAATGAACCTGCGTATATCTCTTTCTTGTCCTGCTGTACTAAGATCTGTCCTCTGATCAAGTTGCCATCACTTGTACATGACTCTGAGTGAGTTTCCATCAAGGACAACACTTGTATCATAATTCCAACAATCTCCCCCTTTGGAATTGATGGCAACCACCACACCAAGTCACTCTCCCCCTTTGACATCAAGGGCAAAGGGCGGACAAAGATACTCTCTTCTTTGGTATACCTTCTTCTGTCCATACTCCCCCTGAGTACCTGCTGAAATCTCCAAATGTGCTCCCCCTTTGTGTATGCCAAAGTGTACCAATCTATCCATGCTCCCCCTGCGCAGATGCAGGTTCTAAGACCAGCAATAACTAACATTTATGATCTGTACCATACGCATAAGCCTACAATACCATTCCTTTGATCAAACAACTAGATTTATCATTTAGTTTCATCAGCAACTTCCAACCATAATGCCAACAATGAATAATTTTAAATATATGCTCCCCCTGAGCGTGAGCCAACCATGACTGAACCATTTCCTGAGTCTGTTCTGCTGCCCTTTATGCTCCCCCTGAGCCTGAGCCAACCATGACTGAACCATTTCTTGGGTCTGTTTTGCTGCCCTTTCTACATATACGCGACTTTGCAGCCTGTAACTCGCGTATATACGCGACTTGTCTTCATTATATCAGCGTATGCAAGATGGAATACTGAAATTCATCACTTTCGGATTCCCCTGTGTCTGTTGTGTCAGCTGTCTGAATTATGCCACACCTTTCTTTCTATGTCTTCTTCAATTCCTGGAACTGTGATGATGTATGGTCCTCTTGTTTTGAATTTTGAAATCTACTCCTGCATTCCCTTGCTTTATGCCCATAGTTGTTGCATGTATAACATCTTACATATTTCATGTTCCTTCTATCGCAATCAATTGATTTGTGTCCATATGCATTGCAGGCAAAGCAATATCCTCTGAAATACCTGGGATGCGATGATATTTTGTAATGGTCTTGAACCATTCTACTTCTACATCTGGCTGCAACATGTCCAAGATTATGACATACATAACATTCAACATTATTCAGTGGAGGAAATAATCGTCTATCACGTCCATAGTTAGGAGTAAAGGATCTTCCTTGAGGAATTTCTTTCCTTGGTTGTTCCTTGTTGAGCATTTCAGATTTCTCATTAGAGTTTCTTGCCTCACCTTGTGAACTAGATTCACCTTCAACATATTCATGAAAACCAAGACCAGTTTTGATAGCAGGAGACCTTTGACTATTAAGAATATCGTTCAAGACTTTAGTACTATCTTGAAATCGTAAAAGCTTATCCTTTTCTTCTAATTTACCTTTCAAGGTATTTACCTCAACTTGATGTTATTCTTCCTTTTTCAGATATTGATTCCTTAGGTCTTCTTCAACTTTTCTTCCTTCTTCCACTTGTTGCTTTAGTTTGATCACTTCATGTTTTTGATCTTCAAGAGCTTCTCTGTTCTGTTCTCTTGATTTTTTAAGATCTTCTTTTAGAGAGAGGATCTTTGATTCAAGTCTATGAATAGTTATGCTCTGATCCTTTACTATATCCTGCAATTGCTCCCTTACCCTGGTTTTTGTCTCCAATTGTTCGTTTAATTTGGTAACTTCTTCAGTTTCTGCATTCTTCTGTTCATGTGCCATGAGACTTCTAATATCTTCACTATTATTGGATGAAGCATTCTTATTTTCATGTGCCATGAGACTTCTAATATCTTCACTATCATTGAATGAACTTTTAATATGTGTATAATAGCTTCTACCATCTTCTTCAGATATCTTTCCTTTGTTATGAGGGCATCTAGCAGCATAGTGACCAACTCTACCACATAGAAAACATTTGAAAGGTAGCTTACCTTTGAACAGTCCAGTTCCCCGTTCAAGATTCTTAACAAAATTTACCTCATCTTCTTCCTCTGATGCTTCGAATGCGGCTTCTGATGGTACCTCTTGTCGCATTTCAAAAGCAGTTAAGATCCCGTGAAGCTGTGACATGGTGATTTTCTGCACATTCTCCTTTTCTTCTATGGCAGATACTTTAGAATCAAATTTAGCAGACAGAGATCTCAAAACCTTTTCAACTAAGACAACTTCCTCAAATTCTTCACCCAGATCCCTCATACAATTTACAATCTCATCCATACGCAGGAAATAATTAGCTATGCTTTCATTACTATGCATCTTAAGAGTTTCATACCGGATTCTGAGAGTTTGAAGCTTTGCTCTTTTTACCTGATCATCTCCTTCGTAGCTTGTAAAGATTTTGTCCCATATTTCCTTGGCTGATTTGAAATGCATGATCTTCATAAATTCTGATTGTGTCAAACTACTCAATAGGACAGTAACAGCTTTGGCATTGAGCTCATATTGCTTTTTCTCTGCTGGATCTGTAGGAGTTGCTGATGGGAATTTGTATCCTCCTACGATTCCTCAAACTTCTGCTCCAAGAGATTGTAGATATGCAGTGGTTCTTATCTTCCAGTGGGTAAAATTGTTCCCGTCAAAGACTGGTGGCCTGATGTGTGCCTCTCTTTCTGGATTAGCCATTTTGATGGATCTTTTCCTTCAAGCAATCAAGCTTCCTCTGAAGGACCTGCTCTGATACCAATTGTTGGAAATAATACTGAGAGGGGGGGGGGGGTGAATCAGTATTATCAGATCAATAAAACTTTTCAAATTTAATGCTCAGAAACATATAAGCTACTTCAGTTAAGTGAACCAGCGTGTACACGCTACTGTGTCTAAAGCAACTAGCGTATATCTAGAAATCTTATGATTCAGTTAGCTTATCTTCAGTAAATGCATCAGAACATTATTAACCATATTGACAGTAAACAGGTGCAGTATAACAGAACAGATCATCACATAAAAGCCACACACATGAACACCATGATATAAGGTGGAAACCCAATGTGGGTGAAAACCACCTGCTGCAAGTCGTCTCTTTCTTTCTTTAATAAGAAACTTCAGTTTACAATCTTTTGTACTGGTGCAGCCTTATACCAGTACGCAAGCTACAACCTGTAGAGGGCTACAACCCTCTCTCGTTTTCCAACTACTTTTGGAAGGGAGCTACAACCCCCTCAGCTCTTGTACTAGCCGATCCATTTACTAGTACGTAGGTGCTGACCCTACAGAAGGCTACAACCTTCTTTCCTACAGGGACCACGTTTCATCAATTTTCAGACTGGATCCATGAGTATAAAACAAACACTACTGCAATACAATCATCAACTTATACTTGCATCACAATTCTCTAGATCACCCAATACTGAATCACTGAAACCCTGTCATCAAGAACACAGAACACAAACCAGAGCCCAGAACTCTGCAACAACCACCAAAATCAACAGCAACCTGAAATATCAAATCTTATTATGCATACGCTACTTCGACATACCAAAACCGCGTGTATACGCACTTTCTCCAAAGGCAACCCGCGTGCAGATCTAGAAATAATTACTTATACCTTCGCTGTCAGATCCGACCCTTGCCAAGCGTCCCGAACAGATAACCAGAAATACCAGATCTTCTCACTTCATCAGTCACACGTTTCTTACTCCACTTTGCCTAATGATCTTCTCCTTATATAGCCTTAGGCACTTCACAATACCACAAACCAAAACCATAGTAACACAATACCATCAACTTCAAAAATAGGGATCGACACGCCCGTCGAGACACCATGGTCCAAAACCATAGGCACAACTTCCAAGGACTAACCGCCACGGACCAAAGGTACTTTTCACATGTACGTGCTTTTACTGAAGCCAACCTGCGTGTACACGCTGGTTTTCCTTAATGAACCTGCGTATATCTCTTTCTTGTCCTGCTGTACTGAGATCTGTCCTCTGATCAAGTTGCCATCACTTGTACCTGTCTCTGAGTGAGTTGCCATCAAGGACAACACTTGTATCATAATGCCAACAATCTCCCCCTTTGGACTTGATGGCAACCACCACACCAAGTCACTCTCCCCCTTTGACATCAAGGGAAAAGGGCGGACCAAGGTATTCTCTTCTTTGGTATACCTTCTGCTGTCCATACTCCCCCCGAGTACCTGCTGAAATCTCCAAATGTGCTCCCCCTTTGTGTATGCCAAAGTGTACCAATCTATCCATGCTCCCCCTGAGCAGATGCAGGTTCTAAGACCAGCAATAACTAACATTTATGATCTGTACCATACGCATAAGCCTGCAATACCATTCCTTTGATCAAACAACTAGATGTATCATTTAGTTTCATCAGCAACTTCCAACCATAATGCCAACAATGAATAATTTTAAATATATGCTCCCACTAAGCGTGAGCCAACCATGACTGAACCATTTCCTGAGTCTGTTCTACTGCCCTTTATGCTCCCCCTGAGCCTGAGCCAACCATGACTGAACCATTTCCTGGGTCTGTTCTGCTGCCCTTTCTACATATACGTGACTTTGCAGCCTGTAACTCGCGTATATACGCGACTTGTCTTCATTATATCAGCGTATGCAAGATGGAATACTGAAATTCATCACTTTCATATTCCAATGTGTCTGTTGTGTCAGCTGTCTGAATTATGCCACACCTTTCTGTCTCTGTCTTCTTCAATTCCTGGAACTGTGATGATGTATGGTCCTCTTGTTTTGAATTTTGAAATATGCTCCTGCATTCCCTTGCTTTATGCCCATAGTTGTTGCATTTATAACATCTTACATATTTCATGTGTCTTCTATCGCAATCAATTGCTTTGTGTCCATATGCATTGCAGGCAAAGCAATATCCTCTGAAATACCTGGGATGCGATGATCTTTTGTAATGGTCTTGAACCATTCTACTTCTACATCTGGCTGCAACATGTCCAAGATTATGACATACATAACATTCAACATTATTCAGTGGAGGAAATAATCGTCTATCACGTCCATAGTTAGGAGTAAAGGATCTTCCTTGAGGAATTTCTTTCCTTGGTTGTTCCTTGTTGAGCATTTCAGATTTCTCATTAGAGTTTCTTGCCTCACCTTGTGAACTAGATTCACCTTCAACATATTCATGAAAACCAAGACCAGTTTTGATAGCAGGAGACCTTTGACTATTAAGAATATCGTCCAAGACTTTAGTACTATCTTGAAATCGTAAAAGCTTATCCTTTTCTTCTAATTTACCTTTCAAGATATTTACCTCAACTTGATGTTGTTCTTCCTTTTTCAGATATTGATTCCTTAGGTCTTCTTCAACTTTTCTTCCTTCTTCCACTTGTTGCTTTAGTTTGATCACTTCATGTTTTTGATCTTCAAGAGCTTCTCTGTTCTGTTCTCTTGATTTTTTAAGATCTTCTTTTAGAGAGAGGATCTTTGATTCAAGTCTATGAATAGTTATGCTCTGATCCTTTACTATATCCTGCAATTGCTCCCTTACCCTGGTTTCTATCTCCAATTGTTCATTTAATTTGGTAACTTCTTCAGTTTCTGCATTCTTCTGTTCATGTGCCATGAGACTTCTAATATCTTCACTATTATTGGATGAAGCATTCTTCTTTTCATGTGCCATGAGACTTCTAATATCTTCACTATCATTGAATGAACTTTTAATATGGGTATAATAGCTTCTACCATCTTCTTCAGATATCTTTCCTTTGTTATGAGGGCATCTAGCAGCATAGTGACCAACTCTACCACATAGAAAACATTTGAAAGGTAGCTTACCTTTGAACAGTCCAGTTCCCCGTTCAAGATTCTTAACAAAATTTACCTCATCTTCTTCCTCTGATGCTTCGAATGCGGCTTCTGATGGTACCTATTGTCGCATTTCAAAAGCAGTTAAGATCCCGTGAAGCTGTGACATGGTGATTTTCTGCACATTCTCCTTTTCTTCTATGGCAGATACTTTAGAATCAAATTTAGCAGACAGAGATCTCAAAACCTTTTCAACTAAGACAACTTCCTCAAATTCTTCACCCAGATCCCTCATACAATTTACAATCTCATCCATACGCAGGAAATAATTAGCTATGCTTTCATTACTATGCATCTTAAGAGTTTCATACCGGATTCTGAGAGTTTGAAGCTTTGCACTTTTTACCTGATCATCTCCTTCGTAGCTTGTAACGATTTTGTCCCATATTTCCTTGGCTGATTTGAAATGTATGATCTTCATAAATTCTGATTGTGTCAAACTACTCAATAGGACAGTAACAGCTTTGGCATTGAGCTCATATTGCTTTTTCTCTGCTGGATCTGTAGGAGTTGCTGATGGGAATTTGTATCCTCCTTCTACGATTCCTCAAACTTCTGCTCCAAGAGATTGTAGATATGCAGTGGTTCTTATCTTCCAGTGGGTAAAATTGTTCCCGTCAAAGACTGGTGGCCTGATGTGTGCCTCTCTTTCTGGATTAGCCATTCTGATGGATCTTTTCCTTCAAGCAATCAAGCTTCCTCTGAAGGACCTGCTCCGATACCAATTGTTGGAAATAATACTGAGAGGGGGGGGTGAATCAGTATTATCAGATCGATAAAAAATTTCAAATTTCATGCTCATAAACATATAAGCTACTTCAGTTAAGTGAACCAGCGTGTACACGCTACTGTGTCTAAAGCAACTAGCGTATATCCAGAAATCTTATGATTCAGTTAACTTATCTTCATTAAATGCATCAGAACATTATTAACCATATTGACAGTAAACAGGTGCAGTATAACAGAACAGATCATCACATAAAAGCCACACACATGAACACCATGATATAAGGTGGAAACCCAATGTGGGTGAAAACCACCTGCTGCAAGTCGTCTCTTTCTTTCTTTAATAAGAAACTTCAGTTTACAATCTTTTGTATTGGCGCAGCCTTATACCAGTACGCAGGCTACAACCTGCAGAGGGCTACAACCCTCTCTCGTTTTCCAACTACTTTTGGAAGGGAGCTACAACCCCCTCAGCTCTTGTACTAGCCGATCCATTTACTAGTACGTAGGTGCTGACCCTACAGAAGGCTACAACCTTCTTTCCTACAGGGACCACGTTTCATCAATTTTCAGACTGGATCCATGAGTATAAAACAAACACTGCTGCAATACAATCATCAACTTATACTTGCATCACAATTCTCTAGATCACCCAATATTGAATCACTGAAACCCTGTCATCAAGAACACAGAACACAAACCAAAGCCCAGAACTCTGCAACAACCACCAGAATCAACAGCAACCTGAAATATAAAATCTTATTATGCATACGCTACTTCGACATACCAAAACCGCGTGTATACGCACTTTCTCCAAAGGAAACCCGCGTGCAGATCTAGAAATAATTACTTATACCTTCGCTGTCAGATCCGACCCTTGCCAAGCGTCCCGAACAGATAACCATCAATACTAGATCTTATCACTTCATCAGTCACACGTTTCTTACTCCACTTTGCCTAATGATCTTCTCCTTATATAGCCTTAGGCACTTCACAATACCACGGACCAAAACCATTGTAACACAATACCATCAACTTCAAAACTAGGGATCGACACGCCCGTCGAGACACCATGGCATGGAAAATTTTAGGGGCTAATTTTCGCCCAGTGGGCTAATTTTCCATGATTTTTCCAAAAAAAGATTTGCCAATTTTCATTTTTTATAAAAGACGATTCGCCCAAATTTTAGAATATAAAATTATTTTACCTTAAAAATCGCCAACATTATATAAAGACTATATATAAAATCATTATAAATTTGAATAATTTTACAAATATATCAATAAACATTTTATAGTTTTCATATTAGGGATTAGTGAGATTCGCCAATGTTTTTAAACTTTAAGAAAATTTTCCATCCTTAAAATTTTCCTTGCACCATGGTCCAAAACCATAGGCACAACTTCCAAGGACTAACCGCCACGGACCAAAGGTACTTTTCACATGTACGCGCTTTTACTGAAGCCAACCTGCGTGTACACGCTAGTTTTCCTTAATGAACCTGCGTATATCTCTTTCGTGTCCTGCTGTACTGAGATCTGTCCTCTGATCAAGTTGCCATCACTTGTACCTGACTCTGAGTGAGTTGCCATCAAGGAAAACACTTGTATCATAATGCCAACACTGATGGGAAAACTGAGATAGTAAACAAATGTTTGAAAGGATATCTTCGTTACTTTGTATCTGATAAATAGACACAATGGGTCAAATGGTTGCCTCTGGCTGAATGGTGGTATAACACTTCCATCCATACTGCAACAAAAATGACCCCATTTATGGCACCTTATGGATATCAGCCACCATCCATCACATCATATTTAAGATAAAACTATAAGGTTCAAGTAGTGGAACATCACATCGAGCATCAAAAACAAGTTCTCCAACTCTTAAAGGATAACCTCATGTTGGCACAGAATAGAATGAAACAATAGGCAAATCAACGTCGCAGTGAAAGAAATTTTGATTTAGGTAACTGGGTATTCCTACAGCTACAACCATATAAACAAATGTCCCTCAAGCAAGCTAGGAAGGATAATAAATCATCACCAAAGTATTATGTTCTGTACAAGGTGTTGCAAAAGATTGGTACTATGGCATACAAATTGGAGCTTCCTGCAGCTTCTCGAGTGCACCTAGTTTTCAATGTTTCATGTTTAAACAAGGTTATAGAAGACAAGCTACCAGTTCAAACAATATTGCCATAACTTGAAGAGGAAGGAAAAATTATATTGGAACAGGAAGCAATCACATAAACAAGCACTCAACAACTACGAAATCGATCAATTTCACAATATCTCACCAAGTGGAAGAACTTATTTGCTAAAGATTCCACATGGGAGGATGAGAATTTTATACAGAAGCATCCAGAACTACTCAAGCATTAAGGACAACACTTCTTTCAAGGAGAGGGGCATGTTAGGTCCCTATAATACTAGTGATTCCCCCACTACTATTGTAGTTGTATCCCTTATTAATATTGTTGTGCCCATATTGTCCCCATATTGTTATTATTGTACCCCATAGAATCCCTTTATTGTTATTTTTGTGCCTTTATATTATTAATTGTTGGTCGGCTTGGTTATATTGTGACCCCATAAACTCCTATATATAGAAAGGAGGTTTTTTCATTTGTATCATCCAAGAATTGTTCATTTATGTAATGTAAAGGAGGTTTCCCCCTCGAAGAGGCTGAATTCTAAGGCATTGATCTATCTTTTCTATCTTTTTGTGAGCTGGTTTCATAACAAACCGTGAACTGTAATATACACCTTAGCTAATAAATTGACCAAGGACTTGATGTACGTGCAGGCAATCTCCCTGAATGTTGTGTTTGGTGTATCATGTTTATAGGGCGGCAGACTTGGCTTCCTACGGATAAATGATTGCAACCTAGAGGGATCTCCCTTTATATACGCGATGGTACGGGGAGCACAAGTATGTGCTAGCATTGTCTAATGTTGAATCAAATGATAGCTGCTAAGTTTTAAAGACATCGGAACACGTCTCTAACCTAGACCACTAGATATGATCATTAATGTTTCAAAAGCTCCTTAAGTTAATATATATATTTTAAAGTTGATCTTGTAATTATGTCTCAATTTCAAGGCCTTAATGATGTTTCTTCTTCCTAAAATGCAAAGTAGATGATGAAATGAAATCTTTCAATTCGATGAAGGCTATCTATGTAGGGAATAAAATCACTCAAATCATGCATCAAACCAAATCATATGCATACATAACCATCTTCAAATGCTAAATGCAAAATATGTAATCTAATCTATCATATGATAAGCAAATGCAATGCCAAAACAAATCTTAAAGCAAAATTTCCTTAAGATGTAATGATTATTTTTCTCTTTGTTACACAGTAATTTGTCACCATCCTTGTTACTCCTCTTGTCGTACCTTGGAGGACTCATCCCGGGAGTTATAAGAAGTGAAAAAGTCTAAAAACACTTGCATTATGTTCCCCTGAGTATGTACTTCATGTTCCCTGAAGACACCTCCTACAGATTATCCCTGAAAAGTGCTCTTTCTCCATTGGCGCAAGTCCACAGTATCTTACCCGCGCCAATCATGGAGATCCTCAAAAGAGGGCGCGACCATTGGCGCTCTGTCTTAGAGCAGCAATCGCGCCAACCAAGTTTGGTCATGCTTTTTGCCTTAACGCACGTCCGACTGTTGTTTCCTTCATTACATGGAGCTTTTTTGAGGATAAAAAATCAGTCTTATGTCGAGCTCTATCCTATCTCCATCTTTAATGGCTTTTGGGGATAATGTTAATCCACAATAGGTGTCCCGGTTCATCGTATCCTCCTCCCTTCTTCATCTATATAAGCTTGTCCTTATGCATTGGACAAGCTAGTGATAGTCGTTAGTCATGGAGTGCTAGATGTTGAGTTCTTGAGTTCTTGGAGGAATGCTAGTGAATGCTAGAGAGGTTATGCTGCCGGAGAGGAGATGCATTGCAAGACACATATAGTTGCTCGCCCAGCCAGGAGAGGTTCAACGTCAGAACCATGGTTGTAACTTTTCCTGTTTATTATTAATTAATGAGAGACTGCTATTATAGTTCCAATCTCATTGTCTATTATGGTGATGTGTTGATTTATTTCCTTTCTGACTGAAATATAGTTGTGCCTTGGTAGATGTTATGTTGGTATCTGTCTCTTCCTTTGCATGTGCAGGTGTTCGTTTATGATCTGCTGGAGCGAGGGAGCGGGAATATCAACTCTGCTTCAATCATAGCGTTGGACTCCAGGTTGGTCTTCTTAATTCACCTTTGATGCATAACTAGGAACTTGCGTAGCAGCGTGGTTTGATTGTGGCTAGTTCTGTTTTAGGCTAGTGGGATCGCCTCTGTCCGCAGAGGGGATTTACCTATCCAACAATTTGGCGACTCCACTGGGGAGAAGCTATTTGATTTTTGTCTTGCATGTTAATTTTCTTCTGCTTGCTTGAGTGAATGAGCTTCCTGAGTCAGTTTTGAGTTTATTCTTTACTGTTTGACCCATCTGAGCACTGTCAACCCGACCTGAGGTCGTATCATTTATTTTTCTAGCCGGCAAGCTTAATTGGCGCGGTTATTACTCTGACAGTCGCGCCAGTTGGCGCATGTTGCTCAAAGGCAACTCACGCCAATCCTGTGGTAGCGCAAGTTGCAGGCTGACAGTCGCGCCAGCCCTGTAAATTTTGCCTGTGTGTGGGTGGAAAGCTCTTTCAGTCTCTTTTTATATCTCTTACAGCCTCTGGAAGTGTGTCGAACCTCTGCTTGACTGGTCTTAGCCTTTATCCTTCAGCTGTTTGCTTATTTCTCAGCCCTAGGACATCTAGTGACTTTGCATGTCTAGCCTTCTGTGGGAAGTTTCAGTCTCCTGATTATCCAGTCAGCTTGTTGGTTGTGTTCTGCACCTATCCAGTGATTTGTTAAAGCTTGATCTTCTATACTCTGAGTGATTCACTTCTAGCCTCTTTGGATTTCACTTGACTTCATTCGAACTTAGAGTACATGGTTCAGTGAAAGTCTTTGTGTTTTTCCTTTCTTGCATGGTTCATTTTGGTGTTTCAGAATTGGTTCTACTTCATTGACTGAACTTGGATTGTGCATATCTCTTAAGGTTTGTTTAAATGCATCATGCCATCTTAAAGGAAAGAAAAACAAAAAATCTTTTGCATCATATTAGTTAGCATTTATTGTTATTTGTTGCTATTAAAAAGAAAAGAAAAGATTTCATTTCTTGTTATTAGCTGCATTAGGATCTTTGTTGAGTGATCATTTCGTTTGTGAAAAGATCTCAACCCTCCTGTAGATAGAATTCATCGAATCAAATGATATAATTTTGGCATATAGTTTGCATTTAAGAAGTTTTTGAGATATCACATACGGTAGGACCAAAAACTGAAACATAATCGAAGATAAACTTTAAAATGAACTCAATGAACATAACAACACATTGGAACATAACGCAAATACTCTAGAGGTCTAGGTTAGAGATGTGTTCCGGCGTCTTTAAACCTGGTAGTTTATCGTCGAGTGGTTGGGTGATTCCTCCACGGTGAAACGATAGGTGCCAATACGGACTGTGCTCCCACGTACCGTCGCGTATATATTGGGAGACCCCTATAGGAATAAAGCATTTATCCATAGGAAGCTGTGTCAGCCGCCCTACGATTCGCAATGCAGTGAACACAGCATTCACGAAGATCGACCACCCGTACCCTAAAAAGTATTCTGTGGTTTTGCGAAAAGTTTGGCACACCCTCTACCTAGAATTCCAGAGCAGTCACTTTTGATCCTTTTTGGACTCCCTAAACGAAAAGGTTCCTGTGAGCGTCTTGTCACTTCGTGCTCATTAAATATTCGAAGGAGACTAGAGTCATCTTTTATCCTTTTCTCGACTCTTAAAAAATGAAAAGGTTAAGTTCAGTGTCTTAAAATTTATTGGCCACGATAACATTTACCCAATTAGATTTTGTTTGCGTTAGCTTGAGTAGGATTATTTCTCGTTCAATGGCAGCCTTCCCGGCGCCCACCGGCCAAGGTGTTCCTCCTGATGGGAACCCTCGTCCATTTCCTTCTGTTGGAAATGTCGGTGTTCAGTATATCGCAACATTGTCTTTGCCTGGGTTGACCATTGGTTTACCCGTATGGTTGTTTTCAAACTCGGTGGTCTCAAGTGTGATGACTCCTGTTCCGCCACCACCTCCTCCACCCGAACAACACCATGTTGATTCTAAGGTGGACCCCTTCCCTTCTTCGCCCATTGCTGCGTCCTCATCTTCTACTTCGCCTGGTGAAACCCTGGATTTCAGTAACCAGGTGGCTAAGAAGAAGAAGAAGAAGACCAAAAAGAAGAAGTCTCCTAAGGGAAAGGTCGTATCTACCACGAGACTATCTGAAGTGGAACCACCTTCTGCTCCTCCGCGGAAGGCTAAGTCTCCTTGTCGATTATGCAAGGAGGACCATTTTCTTTCTGATTGTCCTGGTATTCCCAGGATCCTAGATATATGGTCCCGTGACCCGACTCGCCCCTTGTCGTCGCAGATCGACGATACCTTACTAGTTGGTAAGAGAAAAGGGAAGGTTCGTTTCCCTTGTCGACTTTGTGAAGGTAATCATCTCCTTCGCCTTTGTCCACTTATGGATGAAGCTTCCCGTCTTTTGGCAAGTCTGTCGGCTCCCTTACCCCAACTACCCGCTGGATATCAGCGTCTTTTTGCAACTGCAGATCATCTCTCCACTAACCAAGTGATCAAACATGATTCCTCTTTGGTCCAGCTCTCTCTTCCTGAACCTACCTGTGCTCCGCCTGCTCCAGACCAGTCCCTGGTCGGAACGAGTGTTGATTTATATTCATCATCTACACACCACTCTATCATCAAAGATGAACCACCTGAGTCCAAACCAAACGAAAGTCCACAGTTCCAGATTACAGTTGACCCGGTCTTTCAAAAGGTCCAGCTTACAAGTGACCCGGTTTTGCCTACAGAAGTTCCATCCTTAGATGATCTTACACCTGAATCCAAACCAGACAAAAGTCAAAAGGTCCAGCTTACAAGTGACCTGGTTTTGCCTTCAGAAGTTCCAGCCTTAGACGATCTTACATCTGAATCCAAACCAGACAAAAGTCAAAAGGTCCAGCTTACAAGTGACCCGGTTTTGCCTTCAGAAGTTACCTCCTCAGATGATGTTATCACTGCAAAGAATGAAGATCCCACCATCCAAATTCTATTCATCAACATAGACTCTAATGATCAAGTGAGCATCCCTCTCATTCCTTCGCACCAGGAAGAAAGTCCATCAGAATCATATCCGACTGTTTATCCAGTCCCACCTCCAAGCAACCTAGTTGTTTCCTTCAATTGGGATCAACTAGTCAATCCTCGGTTACCAGCCTCCATACCATTTCGAATTATAGTCCAAGTCTACCGCATGGTTATGGCTGGTACAATTATTGATGAGGGATCTCCTATGAGTATCCTCTCTTCAACAGCTTGGGAAGCACTTGGTTCCCCACTGCTTCTACCTGAGATGAGAAACCTTACAGGTTTCCATCGAGAAACCGCTCGACCTTTAGGAATTCTTCCCAATGTACCTATCACGTTAGAAGGGAAGACTATTCAAATGGGTGTCATGGTAGTCCAAGGTCCGTTAGATTACAATTTACTCCTTGGACGAGACTATATTTATCGCATACGTGCTATTGTGTCCTCACTCTTCAGAGTGATGTGTTTTCCGCATGAAGGAAGGACGATCAAAGTCGTAGACCAACTTTCATTCCCCAGTTCACACTTCACATATAGTCATCTACCATTCCTAAATGGTCGTATTTCCACAGGAAGTGCCCCAGCATCCACTCCGTCATTTTGATGACGGCAGCTGGCCCGGGGGGGCATGCATCCTCCTTCAAAATCGAGTCTTTCCAAGTAAACCTTCATTCCATCCACTCCGTGAATGCCATGAAGCTTGGGGGACATGTACCTCGATTTGTATGATCAGGCTGGGGGCATGCAACAAAAAAAAAAATTTAACAAGCAAAGTTCTCCATGATTCAAGCTTGTGTAAAAATGAACCCATTTACATCCCGTGATTGCCTTTTATCCGCTAAATTCTGCTAGATGAGCCTTGGTTGTTTCATTCCATCGCCACCATCTTTTTGGCCGATCATATGCTTTCACTTGGTTGTTTCTCCTTTCCTGAGGAACCGCAGCGATGAGTGGTTTTATTAGCTAGCCTCTTAACCTTTACATGTTTCGAGCAAGTTCCACCATTACCGGAACTAGTTGCTATCCTTTATACCACTCGTTCCTTCAGGACGAGTCGCCTTTACGCTCTTTTCTGACTCTTAAAATATGAAAAGATTGCCGAGTATTTTTCCCTTTTTGACTCGTTAAAGAAAATAAAAATGGAGGTCTGCTTTCAACTCTTTTCTGACCATTTAAAGAGGAAAAGATTGCCGAGTCGCTCCTCTTGACTCGTTAAATGTTAATAAGGGGCGGTCGTTTTAAGTTCTTTTTGTCGACCGTTAAAACATAAAAAGATTACTGGGTTTTTGTCATTCCAAACTCGTTAATGGTTACGAAACGACGTGGTTTTGACCACTTTTTTACTTTTTCAGGTCGAAATCACTAATTATGAAAAGTACTCCTCGATCATAATGATCGGGCGGTTCTTTCGGGTATTATTTTATACTTTTTCGGGCCCGAGAGACACAACTTTACGAAAAAGGACATCCCTGGAGTTTCCTTTTCTACTGTCTTTTCAAACTCTCTAAACATGAAAAGACGCCGAGTTATTCCTTTGTCAGACTCGTTAAAACTTAATGACATCGGATTTTGTCACAACACAAGCATATGTTATCCCCATCAAGCTTGTTAAAAATAACTGGGGTACTCGCCAGAAATGGCGGGGGGAAAATAAAGTTTTTGAACCATAATTATTACCGTGATGACATTATGTCGCTCTTGAACATGGCACTTTTTTGCTTTCGTTTCCGGGGTGGGGATATCTCATCTCATATCTTTCACTTGCTTCCATGGACTTGGGTACCTTATTTGACCTCTCATCCACTCATTGCCTCGTCATCATGACCTTTGATACATTGATGTCGAATACTGCCAATTCCATTAATGTGCCGCCGATATGTTCAAGAGAAGTTGACCCCTGCAAAGAAACAACCTCCCTCTGATAGTTCGCACAGTCTTGATTCACAACATTATCTCTCTGTCTCGTGTCGATGATGTGGGAAACATTATGGCCCACCTTCGATCAACGTCACTCCCTATCGACTTCAACTCATTATCCAGGAAGTTGATCTAGAGACTCCCTTCCGGTGCCTTGGAGCCTGCATGCCTCAATGGCAGGTTCTTCGTGTTCGACGTGAGGTTTTCATCATTGGCCTCCGATCGAATGATTCTACGGGCGTTCGACTTCAGATCATTAATTCACGCGCCGTAGATTGTACCTATAGTACCTTGAGGACCATTGTCATTATTGGTGGTACCTCTCGCGTCTGTTAACAGTTTCCACTATTGACTGGTAATCAGACAATGTTCATGCATGTTCGACTTCAGCTCATATATTCACATGCTTGAACTTGTACTCTTGTTCGGGTCGAGATGGAGCGCAAGACCCTGGATTGTGTCTGTTGTAATCCAGGCATGATTCTTGATACTTGACTCATTCACTGGATGGCTGCGACCATACCTGAGTCAATTCATTGATCCTAACCAGATGGCTGCGTCCATACTATGGATCTAGATTATTTATGTACTCTCTTATGGATGGCTGCGACCATACCACGTACATCATGTAATTGAACTATCAGTCATGTCTCTTAATACAGATCCTCGGTGGCAGTAACTATATGTGTTCTTATGTGTGTTCTTGTAAAGCATTTCACCCCTCTCCACCTCTCGGACTTCATGCTTTAGGGGGCATCTGTTACACAGTAATTTGTCACCATCCCTGTTACTCCTCTTGTCGTACCTTGGAGGACTCATCCCGGGAGTTATAAGAAGTGACAAAGTCTAAAAACACTTGCATTATGTTCCCCTGAGTATGTACTTCATGTTCCCTGAAGACACCTCCTACAGATTATCCCTGAAAAGTGCTCTTTTTCCATTGGCGCAAGTCCACAGTATCTTACCCGCGCCAATCATGGAGATCCTCAAAAGAGGGCGCGACCATTGGCGCTCTGTCTTAGAGCAGCAGTCGCGCCAACCAAGTTTGGTCATGCTTTTTGCCTTAACGCACGTACGACTGTTGTTTCCTTCATTACATGGAGCTTTTTTGAGGATAAAAAATCAGCCTTATGTCGAGCTCTATCCTATCTCCATCTTTAATGGCTTTTGGGGATAATGTTAATCCACAATAGATGTCCCGGTTCATCGTATCCTCCTCCCTTCTTCATCTATATAAGCTTGTCCTTATGCATTGGACAAGCTAGTGATAGTCGTTAGTCATGGAGTGCTAGAGGTTGAGTTCTTGAGTTCTTGGAGGAATGCTAGTGAATGCTAGAGAGGTTATGCTGCCGAAGAGGAGATGCATTGCAAGACACATATAGTTGCTCGCCCAGCCAAGAGAGGTTCAACGTCAGAACCATGGTTGTAACTTTTCCTGTTTATTATTAATTAATGAGCGACTGCTATTATAGTTCCAATCTCATTGTCTATTATGGTGATGTGTTGATTTATTTCCTTTCTGACTGAAATATAATTGTGCCTTGGTAGATGTTATGTTGGTATCTGTCTCTTCCTTTGCATGTGCAGGTGTTCGTTTATGGTCTACTAGAGCGAGGGAGCGGGAATATCAACTCTGCTTCAATCATAGCGTTGGACTCCAGGTTGGTCTTCTTAATTCACCTTTGATGCATAACTAGGAACTTGCGTAGCAACGTAGTTTGATTGTGGCTAGTTCTGTTTTAGGCTAGTGGGATCGCCTCTGTCCGCAGAGGGGATTTACCTACCCAACACTCTTTTTCAAAAATGTAACTAATGTAATCTAGTGCAAAGGAAAAGAGAATGGAAGAAAACCAAGAAGTATGAAAATATCTTTCACATCAATGTTTCAAATGCAACACAAAATGTTCCGAAAAATAGGAAAAGAATGGCACTTTCACTTTCAGTTCGAAACATAAAAACCTTCAAAGCAAACACTTTATTTTGATTCCGATGAGACAATCGAATTGTAATCTATCATTAATCAAATGATGCTTAAGTAACTTTCACTATATCCACTAATGAAAACAACTTAAGACAAAATAACCAAAAAGTGATCTACAAAGTATGTCTGAACACATAAAGACTCTTTAACACAGGAAAACAATCTCTGATCTCTAATGAGAAGACCAACGAGTGTATGAAGGTTTACCTAGAAGACTTATAACCCTAAAAGGCTAATCAAACTTCAAGGACACTCAAGCTAGGTTAAAATACAATTGCAATCAGACAAAGAAAGAGTCAAATGAAAAACACACTGGTAAATCACAGGGAGAAGACAACTAGAACTGAAAATCAGAGAGAAAACCCTAAATTTCTTAATTTTCTTCAATCATCGCACCTGCCAGGAGTAAAGTAGTGATCATCGCTACTGTAACTAAAAATTCTACGATATCATCACCACTTTCAAACTCAAATCTGTGATGGTCGAGGAAAAAGACAAAGAAATCCAAAATTTTCAAAAACATCTCAAGTTAACAATCTTCAAGCATCTACCAGACAGTGACACTGACTACAAGTAAGCAATGAATTCTAAAAATCAATGGTTGACCAAATTTGTCAAAAGACAAGGTGAAGGAAAGGAAGGAAAGGGTCATAGGCTCCCTAGTGGAGTCGCCACTTGTTTGACAAGGTTAATCCTCTCTGCGGACAGAGACAATTCCTCTAGCCCGATGAGTGGGTCTAGCAACTGAAGGGACAATCAACTAAACATCTTCCTAGACCATTATTGAAAAATAAAACAAGAGAGAAGGCCTACCTTGCGCTGATGCTAATCTGATTTCCTTTGTTGAGATCCTTGAACCACTCGTGTCACAGCCTTGTTCCTACTTTAAGCTCTTATGTACCTGCATAAATGACCAAGAGACAACAAAGCATGACAAAACTAGTAGCAAATCCAATAATAATCTATTTAGTTAATCAAGGAATGCCAAACCAATACATACATGAACATATATATTTTGGGAAGATGAACCAGCAGTTGTATTATTATTTAAAAAACAAAGGGGAAGTTTACAACCATAACCTTGATGTTGAAAGTATCTCCTTGAGTAGTAATCCAAGTCCAAGCCAAGAAAATCTCTAACACTCCTCCAAGTCTAATGAATAACCTCTAAGCACAAGCTTAGCATAGGGGTGCAAATGGACATAGATCAACCATTTTGGAATGGTAGAGGGGGAATTTATAGGCTGGGAGAGGGAGTTAGGCCTCCTCAAATGATAGGACTAGGCCCACTTCTTAAGGAGGTAGCTCATAGTGATGAGACCAAGAGGTCAAATTAGGAGGATTCGACTTCATCTATGTGAAACCACCTCCAGCTCATCACTCTGGAAGCTTCTAGATCACGAAGCTTCTCATCCTCTTTGGGAAAACTTCCATTTAAGACTATCGTGAGTATGAGAGAGAACAGAGTGATGCCATCGCTTGCTTAACAAGGTGCAATAGGCGATCATCGCAGTTTTGAGTTTCATAAGAGCGATGATTCTCATTTTAGGGTTTCATGAGCTATTTCTTTAGGAAAAGCTCCATATATTTTCTAAGAAAAGTTAAAGGAGGCATCTGAGTTGTATACATTGCTAAGTATATTGTACAATGATCATGTTTTGGGAACTTCAGGGTATGTCACAGGGAGGTGCAGGAGGCGTGACAAAATACTGTGTAACAGGCCAAAGCGTTTAATGACCTCTACTAAAATGAGGTTCTTTTGGGTCCCATTGTCGATAATGAACTACAACATAGAAGACTTCACACATATCTTTGAGTGGAAGAGATGCTCCCCCTCCTCTGGATCTTTGGGCTCAGTCTTCTGGACCTTTTGGTGGAAACAGTGGCATTGGGTTCTGCATCAATAATCTTCTTCCCCTTGCCCTTCTCCTTATTAGGTTTTGGCTTAGAATCAAAACATGTATCAAACTCTAAAGCTTTTAACCCAACCACAAATGACTAATTTGCATGACACCCATTTTTGTTGTGAGTGGGGCTCTTGTGGAACTTACACCAATTTCCTGTGTCCTTATTCATCTTCATGGTGCCATTCTTTGCTTGTGACTACAATGGATTGTCCTGAGTTGCTCCAACGTGGCTCTGTCCCTTGTTCTGCCATTTTGGGGTGCTCTTGTCCTGCTTCTAATTCAAAGTTTCAAAGTCACACTTCTTTTCTTTAAATTTTTGTTCAAACTTGGGGGAATATTAGTATGTTGCACCAAGTGAGGAGATGTCCGTGAACTCCATTTCTTCCTAAAACAAAGTAAACTATCAAACGAGAACTATATCAAGTACCCATTTTTTTGAGGTAGCAAAGAATCATCTGATTTTGAAAAGTGTTGATTTAGAATACACCTTTTTTTTGAGCATATTTTTGACACTTTAAATTTTCTTATGTATCAAGTATGATTAAATCATGATGATTTTCATGTCAATTTTCAAAAGTGATAATGCAATATCAACCTCTTTTTTTAGAGGGCCTATTTTGACACTTTAAATTTTCTAATGTATTAAGTGTGGATCATTTTTTAAAATGTTAGTGATTTTCATGCAGATTTTGAAAAACATCAACATTATTTTAGGGCATGTTTTTAGCACTTTAAATTTGCTTATGTTTTAATCATGCACAATTTTATTTTTTTTAAATGTTGATTATTTAACCATTTTTCAAGTTGTTTTATTCCTCTTCTTGTTTTTCGTCCTAAGATGTTTATTTTTCAAGGGTTTTCCAAACATGTGTTTTCTGTTTTTTGGCAATGTTTATTACAATGAAATTTTTATTTTTTTTTGCAGATTAAAAAAAATAATAATAACATTAATATTTTTTGAGGTTAGGATTTTATATATATTTATATATCATTAATTAATACTTCAATACACATAAAATAATTGTCACTAAAAAATAATAAATTTGAACACTCAACAAAAAATACACATTTCCATATAGATATAATTTAAAAATACGCATTTTAGGACCTTTTCGCTAAAAATGACATGTTAAATAAAATATTTTTATGAAAAAAATGAATTAAAAAAAGTTGGAAAAAAAGCAAATTATATGAAATTTTTAATAATTTTATATCTAAGGATGATAAAATTTGAAGATTTTTTCCCAAAAAAAATGATTCACATAAAATTCGAAGTAAAAATAACAAAAAAAAAAGTTATATAAAAAAATAAAAAATAAACATACAATTTAAAAAACAATAAAAATTATAAAATAGAAAATAGAAATAAGATTCTTAAAAATTAAAATTAAAAACTTAAAACAAAATTCAAGTAACTCACTACTGGAAACCAACTACTCAAGGTAGTAGATGGAGAGAATGGTTGAATAGCCAAGAATGGCATCCCTTTCATGAAAATATGAATTGGGATTATATTGACGAGCTCCTTAAGGAATGTCAAATTCAAGTCGATCACGAGGAGGAAAAATTAAGGTGGGGGGGAACTCTGCAAGACTTTTCAATCTCAAGGAGGCTTATGGGTACATTTCAAATCACAAATAGATGGAGCGAAATCTAAGATGGGTCACTTTATGGGGCAAACAACAATGGCCTAAAATTTCCCTCTTCCTTTGGCTTGTCCTCCATAGTAAAATCCTTACTTGGGACAATCACCTTGGTAATACCTCAGAAGAGTCCATCAATCACCTTCTGAATACCTACGACTATAATTCCAAGCTCTGGGATTGGGGGGCTCAAATAGGAACAAGGCCTCAATTCATATAACTATGGGAAATTGGAGAAATAACATGTCTCATCCCCGTTAGTCAACCGGGCTGGAATCTCCTACTAGGAGTCGTTTGCGAGGTCACCTGAAAAAAGAGAAATGTTAGAATATTCATAAATGTAAAAACTTCAGGGCACAGTATTCTCATTGTGGTCAGGTAGATAATCCGAGAAATTATCTTTGTTTCCAATATCCCTACTATGAAATCCCTCCCCATGCATCCGATCTTTGTATCTTGCAACTTTTGTACCTTGAAAACGTCTCCATTGCTACTTCGACACCCCTTCCACCCTCTCCTGAAATTACCTATACTTGGACTCCACTGGAAGGCAATGTATTCAAACTAAACTATGACAGAGCCTCTAAAGGAAACCCAGGCATGGCAGGCTTCAGAGGCATCTTTAGAAATCATATGGGTAATATTCTATGGGTCTTTCATGGTAAAAAACAAATCAACACCAACAATGCGGCAGAGCTCCAGGCCATCGAGCATGGGCTGGAAATAGCAAAAGATTAGCACTTCGTCCCACTGATAATGGAAGGAGACTCCACGATGGCTACTCTTGTTCCCCCCAAGCTCCACTGTGGATCCTCGGTCAACAAAGTAATTGACAATTGGAAGCTAGGAAGAACTCTACACCGCATCCAGTAACACATCAATTATTTGGGTGGGCTCCACTTTCAAGCAGTCTTAAGGAAATCTAATGCCATGGTAGGAATGGATATGTTGTACTCCCGTGCATGGATGGATACTAGGGAAGGCCCCCTCCACAATGATTTTGATGCAATCAACGTCAAGGACAATGAGGGCAGTAGTATTAATGAACCTTACACAGGTCTATAGAATTCTCCTGCTGAACTCATACAAGCCCTCTAAATATGTGTGTTGTGCTCTACTCCAAGCATCAAGCCTCATAATTTCCATAAAATCCCTCAGATCTCAATCATGTCTTAGGTTAGAAATCATTGCCTTCTTGTCCCAAGTACCAGTAAGATTCCTTAATCCTCCATGGGAATTGATTGTATAAATCAAGCTAGAACTCATGGTTTTATTACCATTATCATTCTCCTCGGTAGCCTCATCTCCCATGTGCCCTATGAATACCCCTTACTCGACGCTCTCCTCCACCATTCCTTCACCACTTGCACTCTAGCATTCCCTCCCATCTTCTCTCACAACCCTGGCCACAGCCCTCTACATCACTTACCTAGCAGTAAACCTCTCTCCTTTCATATCAATATGGCTCAAGCCCCCTACTCCAGCAATGGCCCTTCTACTAGCTAGCGTAGAGACCAAAACATGTATTTTTGGTGTCAATCCAACCTGAGGCCAAGGACTAGAGTGGAATCAGTTTCCAGGCAAGGCGCCCTGAACTACCACAACACCATCCCACAAGAGACCAAGGGCCAGATTGATCACCCAAATAACCAAGCCAAAGACATCAAAAGAAAGACTAGTACTGAAGAAGTGGGTGCCCAATTCAAGTGGATTCCCGACCCAGGGCTAACGAGAGCCAGAGAAAATTTGTGTAGCAGATTCATAGAGATTTCCTGGAATATAAAGAAAATTATGGGATTGACAATGTAAGAAAATATCCAGACCAAAAAAAACATGGAGGAAATATTGGATAAGTTGAGCAAAAATTTCATAGTTTATGTCAAAATGGTCCACCACATTCCATTTATGGCCACGGAATCCCCACACTTCACCTTTCTCAAGCGGAGGATGGCGAATTCTCAGGACGAGAAAGAGATCATGCTTAGAATCAAGATGGATTCGGGAGGCACCTCAACTAGCCAACCAACTAGCTAGGGCACTCCTACAAGAGATAATCCAAAGATGCCCATCATGGTGGAAGAGGACCACTCTATCTGAATTGTCTCTCATGTAGTTTTTGAGCACTTAGTTTTAGCTTCATACCCTGTGGGCCTGTTAATTTTTTATTTTTTTCAAAGTGCTAAAGGTCAAACAATCTATAGGACTCATGGAAACCTCGAAGAGGGGTATACTGTCACCTATTTTGTTATCGAATATGTTCATGATAGCATGTTTAAGGTTAGTAAGGAGAATATTGTCAAACACCACAGAAAGTCTAGAAAGGAACTCTATTGTTGTTGATCAAGCCTACTTCTAACCAACCGTGCCCATCTAATGTCAAACGTAATCTTTTGTTTTTGATAATATAATATAGATCTCTCTTTCTTGCAAAAAAAAAACATTAAAAAACATTTTGTAAATAAAAATAAAATAAAAAACATTGAAAACAATTAAAAATAAACTAAATAAAAATAAGGCCCCATGAGCCCTGGGCGAACACTAGTCGATCATCCTTTGCGCATGGCTTGTGGGGCCAAGGGCCTTGGCGAGGGGGAGGATTTGGGCTCAACTCCTTCACCCCCCCCCCCCCCCCCCACATGACCATTCTCCTAACCCCATCGGCCCTGGGCAGAGGTAGTATGATTCCGAGAATCGGATTGCCTTTGCCTAGGGCTGCAGCCCCGTAGACCCTAGTTGGACACAGTCTAATTCTTGGAATATGACTACCCTACCCATGACTCATTGGTTCGCGGCCCTGGGCGGGGGGAGGATTTGGGCGCAACTCCTCCTCCCTACCCAGGCCCCTAGCCCCATGGGCCTTGGGCGAAGGAAATCTTATTCTAGGAATGAGACTACCTTTTCCAAGGGGATGTGGTGTTTTGAGCCTCGGCAGGGGGGCGGATTTGCACCCAACTCCTCCCCCGTGCCAAGGACCCCAGCCCCATGGGCCCTTGGCGAAGGTTGTATGATTCTAGGAATCAACACAAACAACGTGGCAAAGCTCCATGCCATGGGGCATGGGCTAGAAATAGCAAAATATCAGCACTTCGTCCCACTGATAATGGAAGGATACTCCATGATGGCTACTCTTGTTCCCGCCAAAGCTCCAGTGTGGATCCTCGGTTAGCAAAGTAATTAACAATTGGAGGCTAGCAAAAACTCTGCATCGCATCCAGCAACACATCAATGATTTGGGTGGGCTCCACCTTCAGGTTGTCTGAAGGAAAGCTAATGCCATGACAGGAAGGGATACATTGTACTCCCGTGCATGGAGGGATATTAGGGAAGGCCCACTCCACAATGATTTTGATACAATCAGCATCAATGACAATGAGTGCAGTAGTATTAATGAACCTTACACAAGCCTATAGAATTCTCCTACTCAACTCATACAAGCCCTCTAAATATGTGTGATGTTCTCTACTCCAAGCATCAAGCCTCATAATTTCCATAAAATCCCTCGGATCTCAATCATTTCTTAGGTTAGAAATCATCGCCTTCTTGTCCCACGTACTAGTAAGATTCCTTAATCCTCCACGAGAATTGATTGCATAAATCAAGCCATATTTCACGGTTTTATTACCACTATCATTCTCCTTAGTAGCCTCATCTCCCAGATGCCCTATGAATACCCCTTACTCGACACTCTCCTCCACCATTCCTTCACCACCCGGACTCTAGCATTTCCTCCCATCTTTTGTGGTAACCCTGGCTACATCCCTCTGTATCACTTGCATAACAATGAACCGCTCTCCTTGCATATCAATATGTCTCGAGCCCCCTTCCCCAGCAATGATCCTTCTACCAACTGGTGTAGAGACATGAACATGGATTTTTGGTGTCAATCCAACCTAAGGCTGAGGACTAGAATGGAATCAATTTCCAAGAAAGCCACCCTAAACTACCACAACACCGTCCCACAAGAGACCAGGGGCCAAATTGATCACCCAAAGAACCAAGCCGGAGACATCAGAAGAAACACTAGCACTAAGAAGTGGGTGCCCAATTCGAGTGGATTCCCGACCCAGGGCTAACGAGAGCCAAAGAAAATTTGTGTAGAATACTCATAGAGATTTCTTGGAATATGAAGGAAATTATGGGATTGGTAATGCAAGAAAATATACAGGCTAACAAAACAATGGAGGAAAAGTTGGATAAGTTGAACGAAAATTTCACAATTTATGTCGAAATTGTCCACCACATGCCATTTATCGTCAGGGAATCCCTGCACTTCACCTTTCTCAAGCAAAGAATGGTGAATTCTCAAGTTGGGAAAGAGATCATTCTTAGAATCAAGAGGGATTCGAGAGGCACATCAACTAGCCAACCAACCAGCTAGGGAACTCCTGCAGGAGATAATCCAGAGATGCCCATCACGATGGAAGAGGACCACTCTATCTGAATTTTCTCTCATGTGGTTTGTGAGCACTTATTTTTAGCTTCATGCCCTTTTTTTATTTTGTTTCAAAGTGCTAAAGGTCAAACAATCTGTAGGACTCATGGAAACCTTGAAGAGGGATATACTTTCACCTATTTTCTTATCGAATATGTTCATGATAACATGTTTAAGGTTAGTAAGGAGAATATTGCTAAACACCACAGAAAGTCCAGAAAGGAACTCTATTTCAGTGATCAAGCCTACATTCTAACCAACCGTGCCCATCTAATGTCAAATGTAATCTTCTATTTTTGATAATATAATATAGCTCTCTCTTTCTTACGAAAAAAAAAAATATTACAACATTTTTTTGGAAAAATACAAAAAAATTTAAAAAAATTGTAAATAAAAAACATTAAAATTAAAATTAAAATAAAAAACATTGAAAACAATTTAAAAATTTAAAACAAACAATTAAAATTAAACTAAAAAAAAACAAGGCCCCACAAGGCCTGGGCGAACGCTGGTCGATTAGCCTTTTCCCATTGCCCATGGGGTCAGGGGCCTTGATGAGGGGGAGGAGTTGGGCTCAAATCCTTCCCCCCCGACCATTCTCTCGGTCCCATCGGCCCTGGGTAGAGGTAGTCTGATTCCAAGAATCGGACTGCCTCTGCCCATGGCTCATTGGTTTGTGGCCTTGCACAGGGGGGAGGAGCTGGGCACCTAGCCCCATGGGCCCCATGGGCCCCTACCCAGGCCCCTAGCCCCATGGGCCTTGGATGAAGGAAATTTGAGTTTGGGAATGAGACTACCTTTTCCTAGGGGATGTGCTGTTGTGAGCCTAGGCAGGGGGGAGGCGTTGCGCTCAACTCCTCCCCCATGCCAAGGCCCCTAGCCCCATGGGCCCTTGGCAGAGGTTGTCTGATTTTAGGAATCGAACAACCTCCATCTAGGCCCATCGGGCCTTTTTTTTTTTTTAAATGTGTTTAAAAAGATTTGATTTTAATTTTTTTTAATTGTTTTGAATGTTTTTTTTCCAAAAAGAATTGTTTTAATGCTTTTTTTGTGTTAATTGTTTTCTTAAATTATGTTTTTTAGAAATTTATTTATTTATTTATTTTTTAAGTTAAATTTTTTTCTTTACATTTTTTGTGTTTGATATTTTTTTGCCTTTTTTATATGTCTTTTATATTTGATTTTTTATTTTTATTTTTGGGTTATGTTTTTTAATTTTTCATGTTTTAATATATATTTTTATTTACTTGCTATTATTTGTTTTCAATGTTTTGATTTTTTTTCTTTCGTATTTTTCATTTTTATTTATTTATTTATTATTATTTTTTTTTTTTTGCAATGTCTCTGTCGATCATCGACTATCAACTCGATCCCATTATGTGTCAAATTGATAGTTGTTTTTAATTTTTTTGTTATAATGCATCAACTCCACCCCCATGATGTGTAAATTTCATAGTTGGTCTTTAAGTTTTCATTACAATGTGTCGTGTTCACCTACACTTCGTGTCAATTTTATTATTGATTTTTAAATGTTTGTTCCAATGTGTCAAGTTCTCTTGGGCTAAGATTTTAAAATCACTATACTTTTAGCATTTAAAAGGGAATTAATCTTGGTATAATGTCTCTTGCATTCAGGGGTTCCTTTTTAAAGTGTTTTTAGTCATAAAATTTGTCCATAATGCTATGGTTGAAATATGTTGAAAACTTAAGGTTTTTTGTAGTCTTGACATTTCATTTTAATTCCATGGTTGAAAAATTGTCAAAAATTTAAGATTTTGCTAAGGTATGATATTTTATCTTTAATGTTATGGTTGAAAACAATTATAAGTATTTTTACTTTAACACCATGGCTTAAAATTATTGGAATTTTAAGGCTTTTCAAAGACGTTATATTTTATCTTTAATGTCATGCCTGAAATTCATTGGAATTTTAAGGATTTTTAGAGATGCGATCTTTTATCTTTAATTCCATGCTTTAAAATCATTGGAATTTTAAGTTTTTTCAGATTCATTATATTTTATCTTTAACTTCATTATTAAAAAATGTTGAAAATTTACCTCGAATATATATATATATATTCCGGCATCAACACTTTTTGTTTTCAGGGTGTTTTTTGCACCAAAAAATTTGATTTTTATTGCCTTTTACTGCCATTTTTAAAAAATATTGAAAATTTACCCCGATAAAAAATAAAAATAAAATAAAAAACAAATGTTATTCTAGTATCAACACTTTTCGTTTTCAGTAGATAGTCGCAATACTTGAGCACCAAATATCCCTCGATGTCTTTAATACCTAGCATTGTGCATAGAGTATGAAAACTATTTGTGAACTCATGCATCTTGGTTCTTTTGTTGTCGTATTGTGGTTCATTGTATGTACTTGTCCTCATAGCTCCCCACAAGGTAATATTGTTCCTTCACAGTGTCTCATAAAGAGTTCCAAGAGGGTCTAGCTATAAACATTGAGGGTTCCTCGACCCTTTTCTCACAGGGAGTTTCCCACCAGTCCTTGGCATGGGGGGTGGCCTTAAGCAATGCAATAGTAATATTTTCCCTATAGGATTAACTATGGACCAAAAAATAACCTTCGAGTAGATTCAACGATTTATCTGCAATATATGCTTTTATTTGACCTTCGAATATAGGGATATCAAAGTTAACTTATACTTTGAAGGGGGAAGCACTACCAAAGTGACTGTTGGATGGAGATGTGTGACCTGTGGGCATTCACCGAAGGATCTGGGAAAAGTTGTCCATCATCTCATTCCTTTGTCACTCGAGGGCTTCTTCGAGCAACAGTATGATAGGATCTCCTTCTCCCTCATCTTTCTTTTATTCCACCATGGGTGGCCATCAATGTCAGTTGGCATGGTCTTGCAAAGGTTCAACCAGTTCAAGCCCCAACTCCTTATAACCCGACCTTGTTGGGGACATGCACAAAAAAATAAATAAAGAGAAGGCTGCTCTGGTACCATTGATCTGTATTTATGAAGAAATGAAATGAAATACAAATATAAATATAAACACAAATCTACAATGAAAATGGAACTTCAATTCATTAATGACAAAGTACTGAAAATTGTTACATGCAGAATGGAAACAAACTAGCTCAGGCAATGTTAGCTTATCTCTAAGAAGAGATGTGGTCGCTACATGCCTTCTAAATTGTGTTACAATGAGGTTCAAAGGTCTATTTATTATTGAGAAACAATGGAAAACCCTAAACATTGAAAAACATAACTCTAGGAGATGAAGCACCAAAAGTTTGTTGGCCCCGCTGGGATAAATTGGTACATCAACTTGCCAGGGTCGTAGCTTTGGCATACGATCTTTATTTGATGTGTATGATACCTCATTAGAAATATTTATCCGGGGAATACAAATTTTGACTATAATCCCTTGCGATAGACAATGGGTTTTCTTGTTTTCCAATAAACATCGTTTAGGGCTTCAAAACAGCTTCGGAGGTTCAAAACTTGAAAAACTGTAAAAGATAGTAAATTGTGCTACAATTAGGGAAACTAAATGAAACAATGTTGGGGTTCCAAGTGGAATAGGAGGCTGGCCACCAATATCCACCTGGATCAGATAACATAAATAAATTTAAAAATAAAATCCAATTGTGGGCAACACAATGGTTAACCACATCCAAGAGAGCCATATTAGTAAAAGCAATGTTATCTTCTTTACCCGTCTACATGTGCTCTGGCTTGATAGCTCTAAAATTAATGCTTAATCATTTGAGTCTCCTAATTCGAAAATTTATTTAGCAAGCTGGGAAAGGTAGTGAAAGGAAATTTCATCTAGTGTAGTGGAACATCGTCCATCTTCCTAAGGAAAATGTTAGTCTTGTTGTGAAAGACCCTTTGTATATGAATCTTGATCTAGGAGAAAAAATAGTTTGGAGGCTCATCTCAAAATTGAAGGAATGGTGGAAATTGGCATTCATTGAAAAGTACTTTAATAAAACCTGATTGTTGAGGGTGGAACTTGTGAATTGGTTTGGTCCTAGATCCCAAATTTGGAAGCTATATGTAGAGGTCGCCCCTCTCATTATCGATCACCTCAATTGGCACATTGAGAAGGAGGTTCACATTAACATATGGAAGGATAATTTTTCTACTAATGGCCTGCTAGGTGGAATATAGAAATATCATGAATTAGCCAATTGGATGCAATAACATGGTTATATCAAGATAAGAGATATCTATGTATGGGATGGTCAGGGTCCTTGGAAAGGTTAGTTTCTCTTAGTGTTTCTGATTCATCTTGGGGCCCAATGAGAGATTTTGGTTGTTACTTTGAAGGGTTTGGCTCCCATCTCTTTCTCTATGAACAATCATTGAACATGGAATCTAAGTCCACAACATAAGTATTCTATGAAGTTGGGTTATTCACATTTGATTAAAAAACTACCACAATCGCCACCAATAAAATTGTGGGCAAAAGTTTGGAGCAAGGATAGTCTTCCAAAAATAAATATGTTTTGTTGGACCCTGGCCCACCAGAAAATTCTCATTGGTAAAATATAAAGAAAGTAAATATTCAAGGGCCATCACGATGTGTCTTACGTTCTATCTCAGAGGAAAATATTCCTCATCTTTTCTAGACTTTCCCCTTCTATTTGGAGAATCGACATACAACATTTGCTCCTATCTTTTATATAGACTCCATCCCAGGATCATGGATGGAATTTTTTAATAAATGGAAAAAAACATCCTTGGGATCGAAAGCATCTTTCGTATCAATCATAGTTTGAAAAGCCCTTGATAAGTTCCTATGTTGTTCTATTTGGATTGCAAGGAATAAGGTTATTTTTAAAAATGAGCACTTAGATCCTATGTCAGTTTCCCTCAAGGAGACTTCCCTACTTTTTGAAACCACCTCATCAAGGGGATTTAATGTCAAAGAGCTTAAAGATCTAAACCCTATAGAGTGCAAATGGATACATGTAAATAGGAAATTATCATTTTCAAGTAATCATGTGCATCATCATATTTGCATAAATTTCCCTAGCTTATGTTCGAATCACCCTAAATTGAATCAGTAGTGAATGTCTTGTAATTAGCATTCCTTGTTTTTTGACGGCTCATCGATTGGGAATCGAGGTGAGGTAGGAGTGGGAGGGGTGTTTCTCATCCCTGATGGAAAAATGGTATTCTAATTTGCCTTGGGTTTCGGCTCCGTGACAAATAATTAAGTTGAGTCCTTAGCATTGAGGAAAGGTTTGGAGTTATCCCTATCCAAGAAAACCTATAATTTATTTGTTTTAGTGACTTAATGATCATCATTCAGAAAGCCATAAAAGCTAAGTAAGTTATGTGCCCATAGCATCTTCCCATTCTCCAAAGGATTTCCTTAATTGCCTCTTAATTTGAGTGCCTAGATTTAATACATGTGTATAGACATTTAAACTCATTTGTTGATGTATTAGAAAAAAAAGCTTCCTCCCTTGGGCAAGGAAAAATAGAAAGAACCTCTGGATTAATAAATTACTACCATATTCCTTATTCATGATCAGTGTTCCAAATATGAATTACACTCAGATGTTGGTTAGCATTAGAGTTATAACTCTCCTCGGGTTGTGCTTTCTTTTCATTCATATTGGTCAGATGTTCATTAGCAGAAGTTTAAATTTGAGCCATGCTTTTTCATATTTTCTTCCTGGTGGCATCTTCCTTGCAACAAGTGGGTTGGATTCACATATATCTTCTATCTGGAGAGGTACTTATATTTATTTTGTTTTTGGTTGAAGTGTGTGGGAATTAACATGGAAAAGGCGATGCATTCACTGAGAATATGGTTGGAGTTAATATCACCACCTTGTAGCTCCCATCAACAATATTCTCATAGCCCTTTCAAGGATTTGGGTTAATATATGGATTCTAAGTCATAGTCTGGCTTGTGCCATCATCCTAATGTCATTTATTTATTGTTAATTCAGGCTCCGTGGGGATTCTACAAGGTGTTATTTTTTCCTAGCCCTGAATGTTGGGTCAGGTCGATCTCTATGACATTCAACTTCTCTTACTGATTCACTCTAGCCATGGCAGACTCTTTAAAGTCCTCGGATCCTGACATTGAGGGTCTGTTGTTTAACAAAATTACAGACTTGGATAAAACCTTATTGGAAGATAGGTAACGTCAAGATAATATCAAGGAAAAGTAACATCAGTATTTCCAACTCCTTTTGGAAGAAAATTTGCTTCGGACCTAAGAAACATGGAACTCTCATTGAATGGGTTAAGCAAGGAGCTCTCTTCCCTCAATGCTTGGGTTACGCTAATGGAAAACATTTTCACTTGAAGTGATAAATTTGGATAGGGTGGCATTGGATTTAGTTCCACTCAGGAGAAGAAAAAGCTCATCATCGCGAGGGAGTTGATACTTCTAGAAATGGTCGAAGTTGATGGTGGACATCATCGTTGTTTTTTGTCAGTTCCCTCGTCATATTAAGTTTTCTTATGCTTCCCTACAAGTATTGTTTGATCCTTGGTTCCTTTTTTCAAGTTATTAGAGGTAAAGTTTTATATATTAGCAAGAACTATAGTGCCAAGAATGGTTTTTTTTTGTATGGGTAGATGAATTCTCTTATGTTCAAATCTCAAAATGCTGCTATAAGGGTCATGGCCCATAATCCAGCCTTTAATTAATATAAAACTTCTAATTGTTCCTTAAAAAAAATTAAGTCCCTGCAATTTTATATCATTGATAACATTATATTTTATTCAACCCCTTTGCATATTGAATTTAATCAATGGCTTAATTAATTATTGATCGATTGGTCTTACTCTTTATTGGTTGAAACAAGGTAATAAATATGTTTTCCTATGTTTAAATAATATCCACACCAACCAACCATTAATTATAAAACTCAAGCAATACTATGTAGCAACGTTACCCAAAATCTACATGTGTGCTTGTAAATATAATCCAACAATTAAGAAATATATATGCATTACCTCTATTATGAAAAAAGAGTGATGAATTCCATAATTAATTAGGATAAAATTTCTTTGATTGATGACCACATTTTCCCATACTCCAAAATCAATATAATTAATTACTCTAGCATTGAAGTCAAGAAAACTATAAGTATAATGCATTTCTCCAGTAATGAGTTAGAACATGGAAATTGTGGTTAAATGAAAATATTTTCCATAACAATATATGTGAATAAATATGCTTAGATGAGGCTAGCAACTAGAAAATCATGTTCTTTCTCTTCAGTAGTTGACATAGGAATGACCATGTATTTGTTTTATATGATTGGTTTTGAAATATAACTCTTTTGTTTAATGCCCATTCTCTTAATTTTGAATGGTATGACTCCCAATCATGGCTCATGTGATTATAATCAAGTTCAATACAAACTTAATATATGTATATATCATTAGCTACATATTTAATGAAATATGATGGAAACAACAAATTATCAAATGTATTGATAATAAATAAATACAAATCAACAAAGTGGTGTTAGATATACAACATAGCGAAAATAAAATCCAAAGGTTAATGGAATGTAAGAATTAAAGCATATATTTACAATTTAACAATTAATTTGATGCTTACATACATTCATCCAATCAAAAATTCAAAGGGGAGGATACTACCATGTATTACATGGTAATGAATACCCTTGTTGATGTGTATGATATGTGTACAACCCCAATATCCAAGAAAAAATTGGATATGGGTTGCAGGAGAAGTGTATGATCTCAATCCCTCATCATTTTTTGCGTGAAATCTTATCAAAGACTTACCATTGCTTGTCTTACAAACAATCTCCATAATCCACTACTTACTATATAGGAACATAAATAGAAATTTGAGCAAACAATTCCAACAATGATACTGTTACAACTATAGGTCTTAGTCAAAACAATTAATTGGATGGTCTGAGTTCCATGGTTGTTGTGTTAAGCAAAATGATAAGAAAACATTGATTCTCAATAGAATTGACTTCTAATAGTCAGTATTTCCGTAGAAAACAATTAAAGCAAAATTAAGAATAACAAGACCTTCACATAGATATCACATAATAATTAAGTACTCATAATAGACATAAATTCCATGATAATGAATAAGAATATTTTACTGTGAAAACCAAAATGACAAAAGTAGTATTCAACAGTTTCTAAGACTTTATTTCGACAACTTCAAGTTACAATCTAGTTCATAACTTTATGGCCATTTAACAAGTCACAAGCTCCTCAGCTTTTAAATTATTTTCTCTTAACTAAAATACTTTATTTCGACAACTTTAAGTTCCAATATAGTTCATAACTTTATGGCTATTTAACAATTCACAAGCTCCTTAGCTTTTAAATTATTTCCTCTTAGCTAAAAAACGCATTTAATACTAAGAAAACATTAACCGTGATGTGTTGGTTTTAAAATATTGTAAATAAATAAATTGCATAAGACTTAATATTTACCTAAACTTCAAAATTTGAGTTTTAGTATCCCTATTGTATTCATTTTAATGAATTATTTTTTTTACTATTATCAACATTTTAACCTCTTTACAAAGTACATTAACGATTCATATTTCAAAAATGACCATTGTTACCATTATTTCTCTATGCCAAAAAAAATACAACTTCTAATTATTAGAATTATATATGTATATAAAATCAAAACTTTTTACACACTTCATATCCCTTGAAATTAATTAAATTTCTTAAAATTAATTTTCTTATAATAAATTAAAATTTAATTTATTAACTTATATATTCTATATTAATCTTAATTTTTAAAAATTCTCTCCTTACTTTTATCTTCTATCTCTTTCATTTAGTGTTATTAAACCCTTCTTACATTAATCCAAATTACTTTGTCATTTAATATTAATTAAACTTTTTTAATATTAATTTTAAACATTTTTTTATATTAATCCATATTCCTTTGCTTATTCTTTTACAATGGCTCACATTTATATTTGATGTTCCTTTTTTTAAAGTTAAATTTAACTTTATAATATATTATTATTTTATTATTTTAATTATTTATTTATTTAATTTTATAATATATAATATTTTTTTAATTTATTTATTTTTATATTTTTATATCACTTATATTAATATTTTTTTATAATTTATATTATTTGTTTATATATATATTACTGAAACCATTTGACTATTTAATACTATTACAATGAATTTTACACAACTATAAAATAGATTATAATATAAAAAATAGTACACATGAAAAAAAAATCAAGCCAATGGGGATTTATTAAACTCTGAATATTTATTATAAAGGATGAGTTTTCTATGTCTAAAAAGCTCAAGCATTATTACTCAATACAAAGACAATTTTAATTGATCATGGTTCAAATACACCTTTTATCATCATAAACAAGCTCTTTGACTCCTTGATCCTCCGATATTAAAGTAAGTTACATTCTTCGAGAGGTCTCATGTTTTCTATTGCCCTTCAAAATTTCCCAAGTTCTATTTTCATCTCCCTCTTAGATGTCTTTATTAGGATAGTTCAAGTAAACTTGACTAGGTCAAGTTACTGACAATTTTTTAGCTCCATGTATATGAGAATCCATGGTTTTTCCCATGGTATCCATCTCTAATTTAGTCTATTTGAAGGTGTAAATACTCTAAGTAAATTTGTCATTCAAGGCTAATCATATCCCAAGCAACGATGTCTTTAGAGCCACCACTTCCCTCAGTGTTTTCTGATCCTAACAATTGGTAGCAGAGTTGCAGGTTCTTATTGTTAATAGTGTGAACTAGGTCTACTTAGCAGTATGGAGACTAATACAATAAGCAATATGGAGAAGTTGAATGGGGCCAGTTTTGCCTTATTGAAACCATAAATGGAGGATATACAGATTCAGAAGGATCAATATTTTCCAATTGAAGGAGTGGCAAAGAAACCCCCAAAAATGATAGATGAAGCTTGGAATTCATTGGATAGGAAGGTCATTGCTACAATCTAGTAAGAAAAGAATGTCTATTTTAATGTAGTGTGTAAGGAAGAATTGAATCCATGCCCAATTTGCAGAGTGTAATGAAGAAGCTAGCTAGTGTTAAAGTGTTTCACTATTTGTTTGTTCAAGTGTGGCCACCATAGAGTGGAGAGTAGCCAAAGCCAAAACCAGCATGAGAGTGGCCAGAGCTAGCATGAGAGTGTGCCAGAAGCCAATTTGGATGGAGTCGGTGTGTTGTGGTGCGTTGTATGAATGTGTGTTGTTGGGAGAATACATTGCTACTTGTAGAGGGTGAAAAGATTTGTGTGTTAAGTTGTTGATTGGAGTATGCTCCTATGTGAAGCGTGAATAGAGCTTTAATGAAACATGCTAGTCAGTTTTTTTGAGTTGAATGATTTGAGAGAGAAAATAACAAAGAAAAAGGAAAGAGTAGAAAGAAAATCTAGGAAGAGGATGCACAATGATAACAAGGATGTGGATGAATAACATGGATTGGAGATATACAAAGAGAGAGGTCAAGTAGCAAGAAAGGTTGAGGCAAGATATGGATCGATGAAACTAGAGGTATAGCAAGATAGTGGTCATATGAATGAGAAAGCAAAGATGGAGTCAATGGTTTAAGGATAATGAAGGAGAAACATGTGATGAGAATTTTAATGGTGTGATCACAGTGCTGGTGTATGAATTAAGGGTTTTGGTCCAAGATAGGTGCATTTCCCTAGGAAGTTGTAAGACTTGTTACTTAGGGCTACATGTTTCACAGAATCATGGATTTTTGTAAGGCCTTGACACTTTGACCAGGCATACATGTAGTGTAGTGGTGCATGGAGTCATCAAGTTGTGGAATGGACCACTTGGATAGGTACCAAGATAGCAGGTGTACTAGTATCTTAGCTTGAAGGGGGGAATGTGAGATCTCAGGTGAGATGGTTGATGAATGATTGGGACCAGGTTAGTCTCCCCGAGTCAAGTTTTAGGGGGGGATTGTTAGGGTAGTTCAAGTAAACTTGACTCGAAACCAATGGTTTTTCCCATGATATTCATCTCTAATTTAGTTGTTTAAAGGTGGAAAGACCCGGGACAAAGACACAATGAAACCATTATTGCAAGGTTTGAAGGACCCAGACTTTTGTACCGAAATGGAACAATTATTTTAAGATTTTTAATAACAAAACTTTTATGCCAGAAATTTGGGTCGATGAAAACCATAGGGAATGTTGAATAAATAAATATTATTATCCTTTTTCGGTCCCATCACTATAACCTATATTGTATTTATAGACAAAATCATGAAAATTTTGTGACTAAATTTTGTCGACAAAAACAATAACAGAACCTTAAGAAAAATCAATGGACATACCAAACCCAAGGAAAAACTTATGATCCAAGAAGACAACGTGAAGAAAAGTCAATGCATATACCAAATCCCGGAGAAGGGTGATATTGTCATCCAAAGGGTGAAAATCCTTGTCTTATATTTATGAAACATTCCCTCCATCACAATTGACCCATAACTTCAACTAAACCCATCGCTAAAACGAACGTTCAACATTAAATTTATGACTAAATTTTGTCGACGAAAACAGGAACACAACGTGACCAAACGTCTGTTCCTAAATTTTGTGGAAAAGCGCAAAGAACACAACATGAGTAAAAGTCAAAGGACATACCAAACTGACAAAATATGAATGATTCTGAGCTTATCCTCTGATCAAAGTATAAGGCTCTGCCTTGAATTCCTGCACTTTAATGCTAACAAGCAAACCATAAATACTGCGGCACCACATTGGTATTGTGGACAGGAAGGAGGATTTATTATCAACAGTTGAGAATAATCCGTCTGAGCCGAAGTAATTTACATAACTGTGTGGTCTTAATATGTTTAATCCCTTTGAACGAACCGAAGTAATTTATATTCCAAGTTCAGTAATAAAAATAGCATGCTAAAGAGAAATTACCAAAGAAGACCAAAACTGAGTGGCTAGGAGAACAATTTCCACGAGCGACAATGCTCATTAGCTATGTTTATAACCCAGTCTCATTTGCAGCTTTATCCAGAACAAGTGTTCCACTGACTCCCACCAAACCGCATACCCAATTAGAGATTTGCCTTCCCCAATTAGTGCCTCCACACCTTTGGCCATCCCAAACTTTGCTTGGTTCTTGAAGCTTCAACACAGCAATCCTCAAAGAGCAACAAGTCTTAACACACACATTGGAGGTAGTGGTTTCGTCTCCTCACCCTTGCTTAGGCAACGACCTCTACCACCACCCACGGAAACCATAATTCTCACCACCCCAACCATGTTATTAATATCCATCTATGATATTGCATGCAGGTTCATGCCAAGGATGAGTTGTGTCCCCTGGCTTTTAATGCCCATCACTTTGATACGGGTGGTGGGCTCATCCCACGAGAACCCACCTCGATCCTCGGACTCACCCCTATCCAAGACCTTAAAGTGAAAATCTATTTTAGACTATAAAACTTTAAAAAATATCCACACCTCTAAATGATAAATCTAAGATTAATATGGATTAATTCCAATTACATTATATTTTACTTATATAAAGTTTAAATTTTATGTAATTTAATATGGAAATTGAAATATTTTACTATTTTTTTTAGATTAACCCACATGGATTTAACTATCCTTTGTTTGTGTGAAGTTGTGTATACTTTGTGAGTATACTTTGTTTGGGTGAAGTTGTCAAAACCACCTAAGGCTCAAACGAGGTTGGTATAAAGACACCAGGGCCTAGTTAAACCATTGGGAGATCGATGAGAGTGTTGCATTGCAAAACATTAATAACATTAAAAATATTGTTACTTCTAAGTTTAAAGAAAAAACGTGGTGTGAGAAAGATTTAGCAGCTAAAAGAAAATTAAGATATTATAAGGAGGTCATCAACCTCACCCTAGAAGATCAAAAGTATCTCTTTGTTTTAACTAGCTCAAAGAAGAAAATTAATATAGCCAAGATTAGAACAAATTCTCATGAGCTCCATAGTGAAACGAGTAGTCGGGCAGTTCCTAAAACATCATGGATGGAAAGGTTCTGTCATCTCTATGAGAATACACACATCGAGGATGAAAATCACTTCCTCTTAGAGTGCCCCACGTACAACCACATTAGATCTCAGTTTCAAAATCTTTGTTCAACACTGACCTTCCTAGCCTTTTACGCTGTCAAAATTATAGTGAGTTCGGGAGGCTTCTCTTGAAGCTTTTTGAGCATAGGAATAAAATCTTAAATCAAACTAAATAATTTGTTTCTTTAGGTCCGATAGACCAAAATTTGGTCTCAATGGACATTAACCACCACCATCAACATCATCATAGATTTGTTTTGGGCTTCTCCCGTAAATATACTTAGTCCATTCCTCAAGAGAGTATTCAAAACGATGGAATTGAATTCGTTTAAGCCCAAATGTCAACCATATGGTATGAGGAGAAGAGTGAAAGGCCTGTAGCTCCACATCAATTTAAAGTCAGACGTCAAGCACAGATATAGAGAAAACAAGTAGCGTGAAGACTCTGCCTATTGTCGAGGTGGAAGAGACATTTTTCCATTGATGGTTGTTGTGGCATTGGACAACCATGTTGAGCCACTTGTGGGAAGCTGCAACAGAATGTTGTCCATGCCCGTGTTGATTGAGTTGTCCATCTGTTTGCTAGAGCTAATGTTGTGTGAGACTAGCCATATGGTAATTTGTGTATAGTGTTGTCTTGACATCTACATGAACCAACATTCATAAGTCTTGATCTACACGAGATCTGTGTAAAGAATGGCTCACCTCTCTCTCTCATCTCAGATATAGCCATGCTTCTACGCTTTCTTATGTTCAAGATTTTAGTGTATTTCAAATGTGATGAAAACAACCAGATCGTGCCAAATGAAAATGATTGTCAAAGCTCATGCTTACGGTGGAGTTTGTAATTCTTATTCCATGGTCTACTATTGATGTGGTATTTGCTTTACAATAATGTTAGATGTAAGACCTGCAATTTCCTTTTAAATGCACAATGGGATTCTTGCTTTGTATAGGAATTGGAAGGGTCATGGAAATACATAGCAAAGAAGACTCAAAGGCTTTTAATGGATGGAACGAGACTTACACTGAATTTGTCCACACATTTGGAGGACACGGAAATATCTTGAAATTGAAATATTATGAGAAATTTAATGAGTAAAGAGTTACAAAGAATTGTAGTGTTTAGTGGTGAATAGATTGTTATTTACATTATTATAAATTGAAAGGGCCTTTATGCCCCTGTTTTGTAGCTAATCTTGATGTGTTTCAGTGCATTTAAATGCCCAATCACAGGTTGTTTGTAATAGTGTGAGGAGATTGGTAGTGCTGGGTCTAGTGCATTCAACGTACAACATTTGTTCCAAAGTTCCTTCATAGAATTTTGGGGATCTATCTTCCATGACCAAATTTCCCTGGAGGCTTGATTTTTTATTTCGCTGGCGAAAAATTGTTGATTCTCGAGTAGAACACACAAAAACGTGAACATGAAGAAATGGATATAGTTTCTATTTGGACAAGAGTGATTGATTGGTTTTTGCTATCATGGGCTTTGTTTCCTTCTTTCTTAAACAATTTGTTTTCTCATACTTTCGTTAGGTTTGTTTGTGAGATTTGAAGAATCAACCATATTGAACATAACGGCCTAATTTAAATTAGTGGTTGTTGTTGAATATGGTGACACAAGGATAATCAATTATTTAATTAAGTCTAGTTTGTTATCATTTGTAGTTCTCGGTCGGTACTAGCTATGTTTGTATGCCAAATAAGTTTGCATAAAGAATGTCACTACTAGCAATGGTTTGCAATGGTTTGTATGTCAAATAAGTTCGTGTAAAGTAGGTTATTTTGTAAAATTAATTGTTGAATACATTTAGTATTAAGATAATTTCTTTATATAATTTATGAATGCAGTGCACTATGTCTTTATCAGATGGGAGTTTGTTAATAGATTAGTTTAGTATCAAGATAATTACTTTGGCAAAACAACTAATTGAAAGTATGTTAAGAAGTGATAGCTCTACAAATTTGTCAATGGTGGTTAGAAGCAATTTTGTCTTAAATGGGTCAAGTGGTAAGCTTGAAGTTGTGGTGGAGAAAGAGTGGAATTTATGATATGCCAGAGTGGGTGAAAATGGTAATGATGGTCAAACCAAACAGGTAATTTGTGATTATAATTTATAATGTAAGCATTAAAAGAAAATGTTGAAGATAATATTTTTATTAATGCAATATATAGAGTTGTTGTAAATGATTGAGATATTCTTTCAACTACAATCTCCAAATTCTAATTCCATATATATATATATATATATATAAAATTAAAAATATAAAAAATATTTTACTAATATAACTCTACTTTCTTTTTATAAATTCTAAACATAAAAAATTTATAATAAATAAATATACTATATATTTTTTAATTATAATATAATTTATATCAACAAAATTTATAAATAATTATACAAATTACCATTTAAATTGAAAAACTTATAAATTAAAAAACAATTGTCAAAATTCAACCAAAATGAAATTTCAACATTTATTTTAACCCAATATAATAACAATATACCTTTAATTAAATTTCAACCATTTATTTTAACCCAATATAATAACTATATGCCTTTATTTTCTTTATAATAATAATATGCCAATATAATAACAATATGTGTCATTCATAAAATTTGAATAACTGATTACATTTCTGAGTATAACACAACAACGCAAAAACCAAAGTTAACCAAATTTCAACCCCAAGTGAAATTTCAACATTTATTTTAACCGAGTATAATAACAATATGGGTTTAATTAAATTTCAACCATTTATTTTAACCCAATATAAGAAAACTGCATATTCCATTCCAACATCACTCCATATTGCACCTATGTAATTACAGATCTAATTTAATCACATAAACTCATGTTATGGCCAATCTCTGCATCCAAGTTACGCCCAATCTCTGAGTCCGGGAGTCACATAAATAGATGAAGCTTGGAAGTCATTGGATAGGAAGTTCATTGCTACAATCTAGTAAGAAAATAATGTCCATTTTAATGTAGTGTGTAAGGAAGAATTGAATCCATGCCCAATTTGTAGAGTGTAATGAAGAAGCTAGCTAGTGTTAAAGTGTTTCATTGTTTGTTTGTTCAGGTGTGGCCACCATAGAGTGGAGAGTGGCCAAAGCCAAATCCAGCATGAGAGTGGCCATAGCTAGCATGAGAGTATGCCAAAAGCCAATTTGGATGGAGTCAGTGTGTTGTGGTGCGTTGAATGAATGTGTATTGTTGGGAGAATACATTGCTACTTGTAGAGGGTGAAAAGATTTGCGTGCTAAGTTGTTGATTGGAGTATGCTCCTATGTGAAGCTTGAACAGAGCTTTAATGAAACACGCCAGTCAGTTTTTATTGAGTTGAATTATTTGAGGGAGAAAATAACGAAGAAAAAAGAAAGAGTAGAAAGAAAATCCAGGAAGAGGATGCACAATGATAATAATGATGTGGATGAATAACATGGATTGGAGACATACGAAGAGAGAGGTCAGGTAGTAAGAAAGGTCGAGGCAAGATATGGATCGGTGAAAGTAGAGGTGTAGCAAGATAGTGGTCATATGAATGAGAAAACAAAGATGGAGTCAATGGTTTGAGGATAGTGAAGGAGCCAACATGTGATGAGAATTTTAATGGTGTGATAACAGTACAGGTGTATGAATACCTTAAGGGTTTTGGTCCAAGATAGGTGCATTTCCCTAGGAAGTTGTAAGACTTGTTGCTCGGGGATACATGTTTCACATAATCATGGAATTTTGTAAGGCCTTAACACTTTGACCAAGCATACATGTAGTGTAGTGGCGCATGGAGTCATCAAGTTGTGGAATGGAGCACTTGGATAGTTACCAAGATAGTAGGTGTAGTGGCATCTTAGCTTGAGGGGGGGAATGTGGGATCTCAAGTGAGATGGTTGATGAATGATTGGGACCGCTTAGTCTCCCCGAGTCAAGTTTTAGGGGGGGTTGTTAGGGTAGTTCAAGTAAACTTGACTTGGAACCAATGGTTTTGCCCATGGTATTCATCTCTAATTTAGTTTATTTAAAGGTGGAAAGACTCTAAGTAAATTTTTCCTTTAGGGTCAATGGAATCCCAAGCAACGGTGTCTTTAGACACCATCACTTCTCTCGGTGTTTCATGATCCTAATAGTCTTCACTATAGCATTCCTTTCTCTTAATGGGCTACCTTTGGAAGACGAGCCATCAAAATTATTTATTTCCCCTTCCATTTTTTTTAAATGATTAAAAATAAAATTGAAAAACATGGTTATTACAAGTTTTAGAAGATAATTTGACATGTTAGAAGTCAATATTCTACCTTTGTGTTGGAATTTTTCTCATATAATTTTTCCCTTAAATAAATAAATACTATTTTCTTTTTTCGGACCCATCGCTATAACCCATGTTGTTTTTAGACAAAAACAACATGAAAAGTTTGTGACTAAATTTTGTCGACAAAAACAATGACAGGAGCTGAAGAACAATCAATGGACATACCAAACCCAAGGAAAAAATCAATGGACATACCAAACACAAGGAAAAACTTATGATCCAGGAAGACAACGTGAAGAAAAGTCAATGGATATACCAAATCCCGGGTGAAAATCCTTGTCTTATATTTATGAAACAATTGACCCATAACTTCAACTAAACACATCGCTAAAACGAACGTTCAACACCCGTGACTTCAACTAAACACGTCGCTAAAACGAACGTTCAACACACGTCGCTAAAGTCTGTTCCATCTAATCCATTTGACCACAAGTTCAGGTGACGGCAGGGTACCAGGGAATTTACTGTGAGAATCTTGTAACACACTTTCGTTTTCCGTTTGTTCTCTTAAACAAGTGTTTCTGTTTATTATTATTCTTTATATTAATGTGCTAATTAATTAACCAATATTTTATTCTGTTTATTATTTTTTTTATTAATGATGATTTTTTACATTAGTTTTTATTATTAGTTTAAAATTTTCAAAAATTTAATTTAAAAATGTTTTAGAATTACTCTCCTGTGTCGTTTGTTTGGTTTTTTAGTCTAATATATTTTTTTAATAAATCATTTAAAAATGTTTTAGAATTACTCTCCTGTGTCGTTTGTTTGGTTTTTTAGTCTAATATATTTTTTTAATAAATCATTTTAAGCATATTTTTATCTTTAGTTCAGTAAGTCGAGACACATTTTTATATATTTTTATTAATAATTATTTATTTATTATATATATATTAGATTATTTAAGCTAATAAGAGTTATTTTAATCTAGGATTTATTTAGAAGAATCAAATTTTTTATAACGCAAATCTTTATTAAAAAACTGTATTGCTTCAAAATATCATAAAGATCAATTATATTGTGTATTTTCTTTCTATCACATCAGCAAATTCTTGCTATCACCAATCCTTTTCAGAAAAATTCAACAAGCAAAACTAAACACTCTCATTGTAATGAGACACTACGAAACATAGGATTATATCAAAAAATATTATCAAATTAAAATACCATTATAGGAGTCTAAAGAATATGCACGGGTTGGATCCCTTGCACTCGAATCGGGAGGAATATGTGCATTAAAATCACCTTAAAGATGTCCTTCCATATGGATCAGTATAGCATCAAGGTTGTCCATACATAAATGTTGATTTCTCAACATTCTTTTAAATTTCCTCCAATGAGGCAAACACAATATACCTTTCCACCTACTTATCCTTTAGAACCATACCCAATAGTGTCTCCATTTTCCAGTGCAAAGCAATTGCATTAAGAGATTGCTTCCTCTACCCCCTGGTATGACCAAGGTCAGGTATCTAGCTGGATACCCGCTCCAAAATCTCATAATCATATTGACGTTGTCTTTCCACACCCACCATGGTTTTTAACTTGCAAATTTATCGTTGAGTCTCGAGAGGTAGACCATTAAAATAAACCTCAGCTAAGACTTGGGTGAACAAACGAGCCATGTCTAGAGCCTAGGTTTCGCTTCCACCGCTACCTCTCCTACTATGCATTCGTTTCTTAAGAGGCATGATGCATTAGGTGGGCTCTTTCCTCAAGCGTCTACGTGATCTACCACCACTAGAAATATGCAGTGCTCAAACCTGGAGAAAAATCTCTTACAACACACTAGTTACCAATAAACTCTTACCCCATCTACTTGATACCAGATACATTCAAGGTACATGCTACCCGTGACACAGGCCCTAGAGTATAATTATCTATAAGAAAACGAGACACCCCCCTTCTTTTTTATGCAAGAAACTAGAGGTACAAACCTCAACAATCATAATACCATTATAACTTGAAGAGCATAGCTAACAAGCCCTAAACCAAGATTAACTATTTTGAAAACACCACAGACCCAACAACTTAGTGCTACAGGCACTTGCAGGGGGAGACCAAAAACATTTATCCAAGGAAACAACCCAATTGATACCAACAAACCTTTGTAATAGAGAAGAACAAGACTAAATTCCTACTCCAGGTTTCCAAACCCAAAACCCAACAAAACTCAGATAACCAACACACAGACAACACTAGGAAACTTTTGTCCAAGACATATAGCATACCAAAGAGAAATTACAAGAGAAGACCAAAACTGAGCGGTTAGGAGAACAATTTCCACGAGCGCCAATGCCCACTAGTTATGTGTATAACCCAATCTCATTGCAACTTCATCCAAAACAAGTGTTCCACTAACTCCCACCAAACCGCACACCCAACTAGAGATTTTCCTTCCCCGATTAGTGCCTCCACACCTCTGGCCATACCATACTTTTCTTGGTTCTTCAAGTTTCAACAAAGTAATCCCCAGAGAGCAACAAGTCTTAACACACACACACACTAGAGGCAGGGGTTTCGTCTCCTCACCCCTGCTCAGGCGACGACCTCACCATAATTCTCAGCACCCCAAACATGATATTAATATCCATCTATAACGTTGCATGTGGGCTCATGCCAGAGACAAGTTGTGCCCCCTAACTTTTAATGCCCATCACTTCGACAATGGTGGTGGGTTCATCCCACGAGACCCCACATCGATCCTTAGACTCACCCCTATCCAGACACTTAAAGTGCAAATCTATCTTATACTATAGAGCTTGAAAAATATTTGCATTCTTAAATGATAGATCTAAGATTAATATGGATTAATTTCAATTACATTTTTTTTATAAAGTATAAAGTTGATATGTAAGTTAAAATGGAAATTGAAATATTTTACTATTTGTTTCTTAGGTTAACCCACTAGGATTTAACTATAAATCAAAACTTTCATGAATTGAAATTTGAAATATATATATATATATTTGTGTATGGATTTTGTTTTATATGTGCTTGTTAACTAATTACACATCTCTTTGATGTTGGATTGCAATATCAATATTAATTGTGAGGTGGCATCTCCCTCATATTGAAAAAGCAAAAAACAATTATAAATGAAATTATAAACTTTTTGCTTTTGATTATTTCTTTCTATATAAGATTATATAAAATTAAAGATTTGTTTATTATTATTATTTTTTAATTGTTAATATAAATATTATTTTATTATTTTAAAATGTGATATTAAGAGACATCTCCCCATACTTATATATATATATATATATATATATATATTCATGAAATGGAATCTTTGGTTTTATATAGGGAGTTAGATATTTACATCAATTTTTTTTATTAATAATATTTTTTTGAAATGTTACATGCCAACTCCATATTAAGCATTAAAGGAAATACAAATCTCCCTTCCACCTTGCATTAAAAAGCATCTCTCAATGAAATAAGAAATCTCTATCTAAAATATTTTATTCATAATCCATATTGAAATTTATTTTGTTATTAATAATTAAATGATACATATCGATTTTATATTAAGAATTAAATAAATTAAGCATCTCTTTCATAATGAAAAGTGAAATTACAATATTTTTTTTAATTTCAATTACTTTATTCTCTTTATATAAAATTTTGATAAAATTATCTCTCTTAATATAGACTAAAATAATTTAATTTTACTTTATGTCAACAAAACATAAAATCAATTATACATCACCTTGCACTAGATTGTAATATCAATATTATATTTTTAGATTTTATGTGTAAAACTCTATATTGATTAGTGAATAAATTATATATACTAAAAAGTAGAAAACGATGCGAACATAAATTGAATTTTTTTACTTTTAATTACTCTATTTCTCTATATAAAATTGATATTACTCTATTTCTCTATATAAAATGTATACTCACAAAACAACATCTCCCCTATAGTTAATGTTGAAGATAGTGCTTCCATTAATGTAGTAAGCTAAATTCAATTGGAGTTGGTTTGATTTGTTGTAGATTGTTGAATTGAGGCTTTTGTGATCCATATCAAGTTTATGAGAAAAAGTATTTCGCGCTAAATCACATGATAGTGCATTTGTCGACGCATTTCGAACCAACGAGTGTGGTTCATCATCAAGACAAGTTGAAGAATCAGATCATGGCTACAGATTAAATAGGGAGAGCAGATCTTCCAACGGCTAGGTTTGACTGAAAAATGGCTATAAACGGCTAAAAATTGACCAAGAAACGGCTAGATTTGACTATTCAAAATTGTATAACAAATAATATTTTAATACCCAGATAAGAGTTAACAACCCTACTAGGGAATATTTATAATAAAATTGATTGAAACGTATAATAATATTTAATAATCGAAAAGATTAGATATTAACTAAACTAATAATAATTAATATTATATTATTCTTATAATAATGTTATATTATTAATCTTATTATTAATGGCATGTGTAACTAATTAGTATAAATTTAATAGTGAGGTTATTTAATGGGAATAAGTATTACTAGATCTAGGGATATTAGTAAATAGTAAGGATTTAGTAATAACTAACATAATATTAATTATTGTTATATTATATATACTAGATCATTTGGAATAGTCAAGAATAGGGAATATTTATATTATTATTTAACATATATTAATAGTAATATTAACTAAAATAATATTAGTTATTATTATATTCTAGTTATAGTATTATTCTAATTATTAATAGTTAGGGTAACTAATAGTTCTAAGAAAATTAGTGATAGTAAGGATTTAATGTAATAATATTATAGTGTTATAATATTATTATTATTAAAGGAGGGGTAACTCATTAATTAGATTGTTGAGATATTCTCTTAACTACAATCTCCCAATTTAGAATTAGTTGGATCTAATTCTAACTATATATATATATATATATATATATATATATTCTCTCAACTACAATCTCCCAATTTAGAATTAGTTGGATCTAATTCTATATATATATATATATATATATATATCATATTTGTGATTGAAAGTATGAAAACTATTTGTATGTGTAACTCCGTTTTCTTTTTTGGTATCAGAGTCCTTTTCGGACTAACTCTGTAATGCCCTGCAGTTGTTGCGACGAACGGCCGGCACGGGCGACCCACCGGGCGAGCTGAACGACGGAGGAACGAGCGAGCTGCGGTGAGAAACGGGCGAGCGGACGAGCGTGGAGAAGAGCCAAGGCCGCGGATTTATAGTGGGCGAGTGGGTAGCTCGAGCCCACGAGCCGACTTGAGCCTTAGGCGAAGAGTCACGGTGGTTGGGCAGTCTCATGGGCAGGTCGATGCATTGGTGGGTGGCCACATGTTATAACATGCGGGCCAACGAGTTAAAACAATGGAACAGGCCGATGGTTGTGTTATGGTGGCAGGTCGGTTGAACGCCCAAACAGTGGAGCGGGTGGGCATATGAATAAGCAGCAACGAGTTGGTGGACAGGCATCAATCGATCATCGAACTTGGACAGCGAAGTGCAAAGTGCAACCTGCGGTTCTGCGGTTAGGTAGGGCGCGGTGGAATGCACCTGCACGACGGGTGAACTGGGTGGACGAAACATGAACGGGTAGGGTGACCCGCGGTTGGGTGCGCCGGATGAATGTTGGACAACTGGGTGAACGTGCAGGGCGACCGGCGGAGGGCACGCCCGGTTATGTTGAACGGCAAGGCGACACAGAGGTGTGTCTACCGAACGATTGAACGATGAGTTGGTGACTCGGGTGAGGAAACCCACGGTTGGGTGCGTCGGGCGAGGGCGAACGTTCGGTTTATGAATGGGAGGTGCGACAGGCGTGTGGAGGGCGCCCAAGTTGGGTGACACAGACACGAGGAGCGTGCCCAAGTTGGGAAAACGACACAGTTCATTCGATGAGCTAAACGAACGTGTTATGGGTTAAACGAAGAGTTGGGTAGAACGTGTGGCGACTGTTCAGGCGTGCCGATGAGCTAGGCAACCGAGTTTCCCAAAGTTGTAAAATTGGCTAAGTGTAAATTTGGGGTTTCCTCCAAGATTTAACTTGTACATGAAAGATTGTGAATTATATATATTGATATACGGGCAAACTCACAACGGGGAGTTGCCCCTCCCTTTATACTATTGTGCATTTATATATGTTAATGTTGTTTATGGTGAATGTTTATGGTGAATGTTTATGGTTTTCACTATGTATAAATGAAAACATAATACTTAATGAACTAAGTACGAATGTTAGGCGTAGTCCATGACCGTGAGTATTAGTGAAAAGAAAATGGTCGGTGATGCCGCACCTTGCTATAGTGCGGTTGGAAGAGTATCGCTAGTGTAGGAGCATGACAAGTGGTATCAGAGCTGATTCAGGTTTTTGCAAAAGCTAGTGAAGTGCAAAGGGATTTTCGGAAGAAGCTGATCCCACTGTCACTTCGTGAAAAGTGGAATCCAAGCTGATTCATGTTTTGCAGGGAACTTGGTGAATGGTGAATGGTCTATACTAGATCACAAAGAAGGAAGCTAATGGCAGAGATGGCAGGTGAACCTCAAGTTGTGACGGGTGAGTCTAGCCACAATGCAGGCGAAGCTTTCATGAACAGGGTATTGGAAAGACTTGAAGAATGGGATTCTAATTGGATTTCGAAATTGGCCAAGATCATGAAGGATCAAGAAGGCAATGCGAAGATGAAGGAAGAAGTCGATGAACTTAAGGACTGATACAAGTATACACAATTAGAAGAGGAAGTCAAAGAGATTGGGAAGGCAAGAGATCAAGGTTTGGCAAAAATCTTGGAATTGCAGCAATCTATTGACGAAGCAAAGGATGAGATCGCGGTGTTGAAGAAGGCCGTGAGACATAACTCAGGTGGAGGAGTGTCTCATGTGAAAGTCAAGGAACCAAAATCTTATGATGGTACAAGGAATGTGAAGACTCTTGGTAACTTTCTATGGGACATGGAGCAATACTTGGAACGCTTGGGATTACCTGATGAGGAAACTAAGGTAAAAGTGGCTGCTCAGTTCTTAACGAAAGATGCTAAGATGTGGTGGCGAAGAAGGATAGATCAGATTGCCAATGGCAGTGCTGACGACATAACTTCGTGGGAAGACATGAAGAAGGCTTTGCAGACCGACTTCAATCCACAGGATGAAACTTGGGAAACAAGGATGAAGATTAAGTATATGAAGCAAATGGGAAGTATGTAGGCATATCAGCGAGAGTTTGCAAGTGCAGTTATGGAACTTCCAGACATGGTGGAGAGAGACAAGGTGTTCAACTTTGTTATAGGGCTAAAACCTTGGGCATGCAATGAAGTGAAGAGGCAGAAGATAAAGACACTTGAAGAAGCTTTTGCGGCTGTAGATTGTTTGGTGGAGCATTATGACGAAGCTTCTGATGAGAAAAAGAAGAAGTTCGATAAGCCGAAGGAGAAAACTATGAAAGATGATGCTTCGAAATCGAATGACAAGTCGAAGATGAAGAAACCATTGAAGTGTTGGATATGTGTAGAACCACATACGGTGAAGAATTGTCCTTCAAGACCGAAAGTGGCTGCGATAGCACAGTCTAATACGAAGAAAGAAGAGACTTCTGTGGGGGTGATGCAGATTCTTGGAGTTGCAGCTGCTACGGAAGCGGTCTCACGAAGAGATCCGGAAAGGAACAGTTTGGAATATGTTCAGATGAAGATTGGGAGTGATGATGTACTCACTATGGTGGATAGTGGGGCTACTCACAACTTCATGAGTGAAGATATTGTGAGAAGGATTGGGATGAAATTTGTACTGGTGCAGGCACAAATTAAGACAGTGAATTCTCCTCTTGATTCCATGATTGGTGTGGCTGAAAGGTGGACACAACACTTGGTGAGTGGACCGGGAAAGTCAACTTCACTATAGTGCGGATTGACGACTATGAAGCTGTGCTGGGAATGGAGTTTTTGAAACACTATGATGCGATGATAGTTCCACATTTGAAGAAGTTGTACATTTACAATGGAAGGGAAGATGTACCCATTGGTGTTCCAACCATTGGAGTGACAAGACTCGAGTGTAAGTTGGCAGTGATGCAGATGGAGGATAAGAAGCGTATGGATGAGGTCTGTAAGTGGTTGTCTATTGCTGAGGCAAAGCTTGTGGAACAGTCACAGGTTATCAAAACATTGTCTGATAGCATCTTGGATTTGTCTAGGAGGCTGGAGGAAGTTGAGGATGATGATGACGATGATGAGGACTATATGAGGCCGAATATCCAGGTGGAGGATCGGGATGCATATCTTCAGAGGATGGAGGTGGAAGATCCAGACAGGTGGATTGAGCTGATTTGTGAGGGAGAGCCTTCAAGCTCTGCTCCCTCCACATCTTCTTAGATGACTTAGAAGATGGGGCTCATTGTTAGCTGCTCATGGCAGTGAGTCCTTAAAACATTTGAGCAGGTATGACAGGTAGATGATGCAGGAATGGTTTGGCATTAGCATCATGACATGTTGCAGATGGGATGGAGATTCCATGGACCTGAGCATGGGTTTGGAGCAGATTCTTGATGAGTTCGGGATTGTGACAGGATGCTGAAGAAACAACCAACGGTGGCATGGAGAAGGTACATTCTCATGAGTTGAGCGTTACGGTTGGATTAGCTACCCAATCAGTTCGATGACATGAGGGCATGCAGTGCACTAGGTTTGTGTCAGATAGATGTCTTGGTTTTGACTAGGATGTTGTGTTGGCTGGAGTATTATGCAGAGGAGTTCACATGATGGAACGACACATGGTGGAGACGGTCGTTTTTCATATGTTGCAGGGATGTTTACAATGTATGGACTAGTTGATATCATGGATTAGGGAGATGACTGTTCTGATGGATTATGAGGCGTTGGATGGCAGCTATGATGGATGGCCGGATTGCCGAGGACGGCAATGACTTTAGGTGTGGGAGGATGTAACGCCCTGCGGTTGTTGCGACGGACGAGCGGCACGGGTGACCCACCGGGTGAGCTGAATGACGGAGGAACGAGTGATCTGGGGTTGGCGAAAACACGAGCGAGCAAGTTGCGGTTGGCGAAAACATGAGCGAGTGAGCTGCGGTGAGAAACGGGCGAGCGAATGAGCATGGAGAAGAGCCAAGGCCACGGACTTATAGTGGGCGAGTGGGTAGCTCGAGCCCACGAGCCGACTTGAGCCTTAGGCGAAGAGTCACGACGGTTGGGCGGTCTCATGGGCAGGCCGACGTGTTGGTGGGCGGCCACACGTTATAACATGCGGGCCAATGAGTTAAAACAATGGAACGGGCCGACGGTTGTGTTATGGTGGCAGGTCGGTAGAACACCCAAAAGGTGGAGCGGGCGGGCATATGAATAAGCAGTGACGAGTTGGTGGAGAGGCATCAATTGATCATCGAACTCAGTGGACAATCGAACTTGGACAACGAAGTGCAACCTGTGGTTCTATGGTTAGGCAGGGCGCGGTGGAATGCACCCACACGACGGTTGAACTGGGTAGAAGAAACGTGAATAGGTAAGGTGACCCGTGGTTGGGTGCACTAGGTGAACGTGCAGGGCAACCCACAGAGGGCGCGCCCGGTTCAGTTGAATGGCAGGGCGACACGGAGGTGTGTCCGTTGAACGATTGAACGGTGATTTGGTGACTCGGATGAGGCGACCCGCAGTTGGGTGCGCTAGGCAAGGGCTAACGTTGGGTTTGTGAACGGGAGGTGCGATAGGCGTGCATAGGGCGCCCAAGTTGGGCGACACGAACACGAGGAGTTCGCCCAAGTTGGGCAAATGACACGGTTCGTTCGATGAGCTAAACGAACGTGTTCAGGGGTAAACAAAGAGTTGGGCAGAACGTGCGGCGACTGTTCAGGCATGCCGACGAGCTGGGCAACCGAGTTTGCCGAAGTTGTAAAATTGGCTAAGTGTAAATTTGGGGTTTCCTCCAAGATTTAACTTGTACATGAAATATTGTGAATTATATATATTGATATACGGGCAGACTCACAACGCGAAGTTGCCCCTCCCTTTATACTATTGTGCATTTGTGGTGAATGTTTATGGTTTTCACTGTGTATAAAGGAAAACATAATACTTAATGAACTAAGTACGAATGTTAGGCATAGTCCATGACCGTGAGTATTAGTGAAAAGAAAAGGGTCGGTGGTGTTGCACCTCGCTATAGTGCGGTTGGAAGAGTACTGCCAGTGTAAGGGCATGACAGACTCCCTATGGGAGGGCCAAGAATAGGTACGAGTGTGTGTATAATTTGTTTGTGTGAAGTTGTGTATAATTTTGTTTTTGGGGCTTCTCTCGTAAATATGCTTCATCCGTGCCTCAAGAGAGTCACAGAATCTGTTTTAACCCAAATGATGGAACTGAATCCGTTTTAGCCCAAATGTCAGACCATATGGTCTAAGGAGAACAGTGAAAGGTTTGTAGCTCCACATCAATTTAAAGTCAAACATCAAGCACAGATATAGAGAAAGCAAGTAGCATGAAGGCTCTCCTGATTGTCAAGGTGGCAGAGACAATTTTCCACTGATGCTTGTTGTGGCATTGGAGAACAGTGTTGGGCCACTTGTGGGAAGTTGCAACAGAACGTTGTCCATGCACGTGTTGATTGAGTCGTCCATCTGTTTGCTAGAGCTCATGTTGTGTGAGACAAGCAATATGGTAATTTCTATAATTTGTAACCAATGTTCATAAGTTTTCATCTACATTAGATTTGCGTAAAGAAGGCCTCACTCCTCTCTCTGATCTCACATATGCCCATGCTTCTACGCTTTCATTTCAATTTGCTTATGTTCAAGATGTTAGTGTATTTCAAATGTGACAAAAATAGCTAGATCATGCAAAAGGAAAATGATTGTCAAAGCTCATGCTTACTGTGGATTTTGTAATTCATATTCCATGGTTTACTATTGTTGTGGTATTTTCTTTGCAATAGTGTCAGATCTAAGACATGCAATTTCCTTTTAAATGCACAATGGGTTTCTTGTTTTGTATAGGAATTGGAAGGTGTTGGGTATTTTTCGATGGGAAATACCAAAACCAGACATTCTAACACCACAGAGCCAATGCTCTGTTTCACTGTTCCAGGACCTTTGTGCACAGGGAAGCTTTTAAAACAAATCTACTCATAACAGAGTATTACACAGCCATAAAAATATTTCTATTGATTAAAATATAAAGCCTGAAACAACATTCATCCTCTTTGCTGAGAGAGATTTACAAAAAAAAACTTACATTCAGCAAAAACTCTGTTTTCACTTGAGATATTACTGTGCTGGGTTTACTGCAGTGAAACCCCTTTTCACATTACTGCTGTAAAACAAACTTTTACATATGCAGTAAACTTTACATTACATTCACAATTTCAAAATACCTGAGCGCTCTTTTCTTTTGCATTTCAATGCAAATCCAATACATTAAAAATCAACACTATTCTATGCACTGCTGTGCATCTTCCTTGTTGTTTCGCTGCCGCGAGCTTCACCACCAATCAACAAAAGGCATGCTGCTCCCTTGTTCTTCACGGATAGCACTGCTGTGCATTATCCTCTCTCACACTACACCCTTCTCATTACAATGAGCAACTGATTTTATGCACTGCTGTGCAACAAAGTTCATTTACACTGCTGTGTATATTTTCATACGCACTGCTGCGTTCTTCACTTACCACTCTATATATTCAATACACAAAAATATTACATATATATGACAACAACAAAAACATACTTCACGTTTTCACTTCCCATGCTTCCGTAAAAGAAAATAATAAAAATTAAATGCTTTTACCAGCTTTTACTTGTGCCCATACTCCCGCTTAAATGAAATTAAAAACTTCACCAAAACTTACCAACCACAGTAAATTGCATTTACTGTTTTACTGACATTTACTGGCGGTAAAGGAACTTTTACTTCACGTCAAATTTATTAGCTGCTGACCTGTACTTTAACCATTGACTTTATTTGCATCGCATCGCAACTTTTCTCATGTCAAAGACCCCGACTCTATGACATTGCCGATAGCGATATGCCGATGCGATATCGGCGATCGCTTATCGCAAACACAAAAGCTTCTTTATGACTCCTTCACTTTGACTTTGCCGATGCGATATCGGCGATCGCTTATCGCACAAAAACAAAGCCACTTTGTAAGTCCTCCGCTGCGATTTCGCCGATGCGATATCGGCGATATTTCATATCGCTGTCGCTGCATGCCTCCGAAGCTCTGACCAGCCGATATGCCGACTTGCCGATGCGCTTGGTTTATTGTCCTCATCCTGCCGCAAGGTTCAACTGTCGCACAGTTGAAATTATACTTTCAACAGAAGGGTCCTAGTAATATCATGGAATATGTAGGAAAGAAGACTCAAAGACTTTTAATGGGTCGAACTAGAGTTACACTGAATCTGTCCACATATTTGCAGGACACGGAAATATCTTGGAATTGGAAGATTTTGAGAAATTTAATGAGTACAGAGTTACAAAGAATTGTAGTGTTCAATGGTGAATAGATTGTTATTTACATTATTATAGATTAAAAGGGCCTTTGTTCCCCTATTTGGTTCAGTGCATTTCTATACCCAATCACAGGTTGTTTGTAACGGTGTGAGGAGATTGGTAGTGCCGAGTCTAGTGCATTTAGTGTACAACATGTGTCCCAAAGTTTCTTCATAGAAATTTGGGGATCTATCTTCCACGACCAATTAATAGTGTGAGGAGATTGGTAGTGCCCAGTGTAGTGCATTTAGCGTACAACATGTGTCCCAAAGTTTCTTCATAGAAATTTAGGGATCTAACTTCGACGACCAATTTTCCCTCGAGGCTTGATTTTTAATCCAACAACGCATAAGCCAAGGTTAACCAAATTTCAAACCCAAATGAAATTTCAACCACTTATTTTAACCCAATATAATAACAATATACATTTTAACCATTTATTTTAAGCCAATATAATAAGAAGAAGAAAACTCCATATTCCATTCCAACCTCACTCCATATTCCACCTATGTAATTACATATTAGTTTAATCACATAAACTCATGATATTGCCAATCTCTCAATCCGAGTTACGCCCAATCTCTGCATCCGGGAGTCCAATGCGGCGGATATTGCAAATCTCTCCATCCGAGTTACGCCCAATCTCTGCATCCGGGAGTCCATTGCGGCGGCTGCGTACTGAAGTAGGAATGCATGACCCTGGAGTTGAGAAGTTCAACAATGGGGGTGAATTTAACGCATCTGGGAGCTTTGTATTGATTTATGGATGCCCCTCTACTGATAGCGTAATCCATCAATTCGTCGAATGTTCCTTTCTTGACTACCCTAATTTCCAAGGGGCCGATAGACTTATCCGACGCTCTTCCTTGCCGATACACAGAATTCAGGGATTCTTCTACAGTCCGACAGCAATCTTCAAAAACCGAAGGAGGAACTGTAACTGCTTTGTTGTTGACGCGAAGTTCCCAGTAGAGCACATAGTGACCAGGTATTGTAGCTGTGTCGGCATAGCTTGTATACTCGATCAACTGTGCGTCAAACGGCTCCAGATGCTTAACGGAGTTCTGTACCGCACTGTGAAGCTCTACTTCATCCGTTTTGTCTGAGTCTATACTCAGCACAACATTCTGTCTGCATACAAAATGGAATTGAGGCGCAGCGTTGTGGAAGCTAGTCACACGTAGCACATCCCCCACTCTGTAACGATTCAAACCTGCATAAAACGAGTACTTTTAATGCAAAATTCCCACCAATAGAACACATAAAGAAATGTCTAATTGAAAATATTGTACATATAGGTGTACCGGCATATGTGGTGACCACAAGCTCGTATTCTTGCCCAAGCTTCACGTCTACAAGTTCAACCAGCTCCTCTTGCTCTTTCTCGTCGAGGGTCTTTGGCGAATCGAGCGTGTCACCACCTGCTTCTCGTTTCCGGTGAACGGGAAGGAACTCGAAATAGGCCATGTTTGGGAGTAAAGTGTATGACACTTCCGAAGGCTTGCAGAGAGGTTTCAGATTAAGTCCAAAGTAGCATTCGGAAGAAGCGTACATGGTGCATACCAGGGGTAGCCCGCCGCTGTAGTAATCCAAAGTGGGAATATATTGAGCCATTGCACCAGTCACAATCACATCGATGTACCTGGTGTTCGGCCACAGCCGAGTTATAATTCCTTGCCAAGATTCTGTGGAACATTGCCTTTCAATAAAATCAGCTAACTCTGGGTTCGGGTGCAGAAGCTCCCCGAGGGCCCCCCTCACTGATGGATCGGTCACCTCTGTGTTGAGAATGCCGGTTTTTATGTCGAGGCAAAATTGTTTCCAGTGCTCTTCGAGGAAGCGTATAGCTCTGATGAATCCAGAAGCAAAGACGGCTCCCATCCTTAGGACCTCGTTATTTTGAAGGAGGCCACATAGCAGTTGAGAGTACATGCTCTGGTAGGAATCGTGACAGAGGACAGCCTGGTTAGGACTGGTGTAAACATTGTAGGGATCGTAAGGCCTCTCCTTGAAGTGGTTACTCTTGTAATAGCTCGTCAGCGCGGGACGTGCAAGCAACCCTCCTGGAGTCTTTGCCTCCGATTTTATGAAGAAGAAATACATTCCCTTTCCCTTGTCAAGTCCTTCCATGTATCTGCATCTCCAACCATTAAAGATATTCAGTCTAACACTCAACCGGAGGAATATTATAAATATGTAAAAGATGGTAAGAATATTTCATTAAATTGACTTGGTTATAGTTCATTGAATTTTAAAATATTCCTAAAATGTCCCAATTTAAATTCAACAATAAAAAAACCTCTAACAAATTTGAATATGAAGATTGGGCATATTTAAGAAAGAGAAAGACTCACTGATTCATGACGGGCATGAGAAGACTATAGAGAAGAGCTTTTCTCTGCAATTCTTCCTGGATGGTGGGCATCAGCTTCCGTTCACCAGCAGAGGTTCCCGAGCTGTGAAAAATTTCACACAAATTTGTCAGGATCCAAGTTTCTGCAACCCATTGATACTAATAAAAGACATGGGTGATTTTTATATAGATTTTAGCATATTCTGGATATTCAAATTTGAAAATTGGAAATTGACTTTAATTTTATCTATTTAAACTTGAGCATATGTCCATATCTTAGATTATTTTATAGATGTAATAGGTGAGCAGCTTCAGTATTCTGAAATCTTCTGTCAAATACGTAATTGCAAATTTGATTTACCAAATATTTTAAAATATGCGATAAACAAAACAACTCCTATTATATATCCGAAACATTCTAAAATCTATACAAAACCAGTCTCCAAAATATTTTACAATGCGTCCTTATGTTGATTGAGGATTCCCTCCGGGATCCTACCTACATGGGCAAGGTCAAATAATTGACCACGCCCATATGGAATATTCTGGAATCCATAATCGATTTAAGTTCAGGGATTTTACAATTCACCAAAGTGTTAGCCGCAAAGACAAATTATTGACTTTGCTATTGCAAGTTTCAAAATCTGCACTATAGGTAAAAACATGAAATAATTTGTCAGGATAATAAAACAATAAACAGGCAACAACCTGCCTCTCCTAACATTATATTACAAATTAAAAAGAAGGATTTAATGTTTTTTCTATTCGGAACAGTAATTGTTTTCTGCCCGATCAATACAGAGTAGAGTGAAGATGGTTAATACCTTGTGAGGAATTCGGAAATTGGATGAGCAGAAAGAATGGGGGAAGTGTCTCCGCTAGCAATACGACGTATGTCAGGCTTCACATCATCATAAGTGATTACTGGCACACACTTCTTGAAAGTGACTCTATCACTTCGTCCATTGAGACCGTATCTCCTCAAGTATTCGGTGTCTGCATTTCTGGACAAGATTGAGGAGAGCACCTGAGTCTGCACTTCGTCTGCATATGTGGTGACGGTCTCGATGAATTCCAGAGCTCTCTTGTTTCGATCTTCCAGAGAAGAATTCATCTCAACTTCCGGCAGTGGAGTCGTCATAGCAAAATCCCGAATAGTATCACCGATAACTAGGGCGGCTGGTGATCTTTTGGGGAGAGCCCAGAAGAATAAGAGTAGAGACCGTATCGTCTCTTGAATCTTTGTCTGCAAAAGAGGAAGCAGATTTCTACAGGAAAATCATACGCTAAACAAACTCAACACAGCAGCGTTAGTAACTTCCAGATATCTATTCGCTATAGATTTCTGTTGTGATCTTTCCCACATACAAAGAGTGGAATTTATAGATAAAGCAGCTAATGGAAATGAGCGACTAGTCAAAAACATGGGAGTAAATTTCATCCTTATCTCAGTCAACTGTTGAATAGTGAAAGAAGTTGATAATTTACAAGAAGCAGCAGAAGGTATGAGTAGGCTTTAGCCCTTGTCGCACGCAGTAGTGTTTCACCCTCATTTCCGCCCGGCAGGCGGCTGGTTACAGCTGGAAACGTGATTCAATTTCGAAAACCACGGAGACGGTAGCAGTTGCAGTACAACACAGGGCCCCAGCTGTCGGATTCTGACGTCCCCGTGTCGGGGGCGGTAGAGTGGAAACGTGAATCAAAATGACAGTAAGACTTTCACGTTTTTCCACGATAGAAATTGTGCGGAAGGAAGAAAGGACGGAGAGTGAACAAATTAAGAGTAGCAATTCACGTTTTCCAGCTGTATTTTTCCGCCTGCATTGGAACGAAGAGAGGAACGAGTGTTTGAAATGAGTGAATTCTTGACTAGTTCACTGCGTCGTCCTTGACGACCTTGACCCGTGAATTGCGTCTCGGAGAGCCGACCTTGACTAGTTCGTTGCGTCATACATTGAATATCCGTATTTTATTCCCAGACACGACAGATTATGCGATCACATGCATCCCAAATGGACATGAACAGTCTCGCATTTCACTATTAAAATGAAAATGGAGATCACTCAATATTTTAAATACATTTTTTTTATTATGCCATTGAGATCTGTACATCCACTTGCTAGATTGCCTTTTCTTTTTTTCCTTATGGAACAACTATTCAAAAAATTCAGTACTTGTGTATCGTGAATCAGGTTTTTAATGGATGAAAATTTAGATTTTGGATTATGGATGGATTTAGATCAAAATCTTACTTTTAGTGATCTATCCATTGGTTTAATGTAGTATAATAAATGCAAAGAGTTGCCCATTGATTAAATTATTTTATTGTATTGCTTTTTAAAATGTTATTTAGTTTTAAATATAAACCACTGGTTTAATTTAATATAATAAATGCAAAGAGTTGTCAAATCATTAAATAATTTTATTTTTATTTCTTTAGTTTAAATTGGAACAGTGCTCTATGGATTTTGGAAATTTTTTAATTCTATTATCATCTATTAGAAAGTATGATTCATTAAATATATAGAATTAGTTGTTTGATTATTTTAATTGATTTAGAATTAATGGTATGGAAATTAGTTTAATTGATTTATACTTAATTCTCTGTTGAATAGTTTAATTGATTTATTTGATTATTTTTAATTAAAAAATATTGTGCATTTATTAATTAATTGTATTTAATTAGTTAATTTAGATTAACTTGAGAGGATATTCAAGAAACATCTTTTTATTAATTAATTAATTAAATATAATTAGTTGTATAGAATTAGTTAGCTATAGATTAAATTTATTATTTGGGAGGGAATCTAGGAAACATCTTTTATTTATCAATTAATTTAATTAAATAGATATAATTAATTTTCTATTAATTAGGTATTATTGTCTATCTATTAATTTAATGAATTTAGGTATTGTTGTCTATCTATTAATTTAATGAATTTAGGTATGGTTGTCTCCCCATTACATTAATCAAGTTATCTTCTTATTTTGGAAGGAATCTAAGGAACAACTTTTGATTTATCAATTTAGTTTAATTAAATAAATATAATTACTTTTCTTTCAATTAGATAAGGTTGTCTATCTGTTTATTTTATTGTTTTCGAATGAATCTAAGAAACAATATTTTATTTATCAATTTTTTTTTTGTAAGCTACGGTGGAACCCATTCTATTACTCGATAGAAATTAGAACATTACATATCATCAGGAAAGTATAAAAACCCGCCCACATGGGGAAACCGGGTAATAAACCACCTATAGTTTCTGGTGGCTGCCCAAAAATAAAAGGCCCACAGTCTCAGAATCTTAGCCAAACTTACTAAACAGTCACTAGAGTTCCTAATGCTATTTATCTGCAGAAAACAAGTATCTTTCTCTAAGGATCTCAAAAAACTACAGCTAAAAAGGCAGTAAAGATTTTCCAGCATATCTTAGTTCAGGCAGTATCCATGTCTGGTTGTTGACTTGTCCCTCCCGCATCATCACGTTGCATGCTCCTCAGCAGCTGATGCATGGCCTCCATCTTTTCCTCCTGACGCTCCATAGCAACGCGAATGAAGCTGAGCTCTCTGCGCAGGTCCGGTTCTCCCTTGACCAGCTCCACCATCTCTTTAGCCACTTGCTCGAGCGCCTTCGCCAGTAACCCCTTCATCACCCAGTAAATGTGAAGTGACTGTTTAAAGAGCGTCATTCGCCCCCTAGTATGACCAGGGTCGTGGAGCATAGACTCCCATTCTTCCATTTCATCAGCAGACTGGTTCTGGAGGGACTCCTCCTCCAAAAACTGCATGACCTTTCGAACAGCGGGATCAGACTCTCTCTGGAACGCTCGTTCCGCCCGTCTGAGTCTGTAATTCACGGTATGCCTTGTCTTTTTCTCAGGATTCGGCTTCCGCCCCGAAGCCTCGCCTTCCCCCTGCGTCCGCTTCCTCGGGCCCCATCCTCTTTTTCTGCTCACCTCCGTTTCCTCAGCAGGGCTTCCCGCACGGTTCCTCAGCCCCGGGCTCCGCTCCTTCTTCCCTTTCGGTTCAGAGAACCCTTCACACTGCTGATGCTGATCCTTAGCAGCAGCCCGTAGCTGCGTGGCCGACCACCCTCCATCGCCACCCAGCGGAAGTTCTTCCTCCGACTCATCATCAACTTCCCAAATCTTCGTCAGGGGACTATCCTGGGCTATGCCCTTCCCTTTCTTATTCTGCGTCTCCGTCGCCACTCTTTGATGCCCCTCAATCTCTTTAGTCCGCTGTCTGGTCTCCATAATCCACCTGCTTCCTTTGCTGGGTGGTCTCTGATACTCCACGCGCTCAATCCAGGCCAGACGGCTCTCCAGCACCCTACTCGCTCCTCTCCCAATTTGGAAACAAACAGATGTCCGGTCGTCTTCCCCGATCTTGATATAGGTAGGATTTTTGACCTTCTCATCCCGATTATCACCGGCGAACAAATGCCGCCATTTACTTTCGCGGTTGGCAGCATTAATGTTAATTATTCCTTGTTTACTGTTAGTTATCGAGGCTTCTGACAGCCCACCATCCCCTCCACTGAAAATACGTAGATTCATGATCTCACCCTGCGTAAGATCGAGAGCCATTACCTTCGCACACTGCCAAAGTACAGTTCTGTACTCAACCATCATTTCATTAAGCTTCCCCGATTGATCACTGATCACCAACCGGGATCTCCACGTCCTTTGTTTATGCCAGCTCAATGATCCGACAAGGTGCTTACGTGGCTTGGTCATAATCCGAGTTAATGATCTCAGCCAACTCTTTCCACTCGCTGTTTCCACAAACAGCCTTCCATTGTTGATCAACCCTGTTACCCCTGCCGCTGCTGCCCCAATTGGCCAGGTAATCAGCCGCCTGGTTACCTTTCCTGCGGACATGACTTACTACCTTATATTCAATCTTTTTTAATAGAACTGCAATATCCTGAACGATACCCGCAGTACGCCAACTGTTGGTGGCTTTTTCCCAGCTTTTGCCATTATTTAATTTCCTCACCATGTCCACTGCAATCTGAGAATCGCCCGCGATTTCCAGGTTAGGATAACCATTTCTAACTGCAATCCTTAATCCTTGATGGAGGGCCCAGAATTCAGCTTCATTATTAGTCATCTCTCCTCCCCCTTCCGCGAATATCCATCTGACCTGTTTATTACTATCTCTGAAGATGCCTCCGAAGCCTGCTTCTCCTGGGTTTCCTTTCGAAGCCCCATCGAAATTTAACTTAACAAAGGTATCCCTGGGGTAACTGAATTTGTCAGGGCTCTGGCTCCTCATGTCCTGGGGGACGGATAGCTTGTGATGGACCATCTCCAGTTTTAAGTTTAACTTCCTCAAAATTTCTTGTTCCTCCTGATTTGTCTTCCAATCATCCTCGTACCATCTCTCCACCAGAACTGTTTCCCGCATGAGCTCTACAGCTTTTACCCAGGTTGTCTCCGGATCCTTTGACAAATTCTGGAAAATCCTCCGATTTCGCTCCTTCCAGATCATCCACATAACAAACCCTGGAATAAGATTCCAGGCTCTTTTAACGACCTTGCATTGGAAGGCTTCCTTGTTCCATTTGAAGACCAATTCATTAAAATCACTGATAACCAATCCTGGTTTATTGAAGGTCAGCTTAATCTTCACCCACAAATGCTTAGAAAATGGACATTTAATCAGAAGATGATCCCTGGTCTCCCCCTCCTTGTTGCAAAGACAGCATATCGAAGGCCCCTGGAAACCCTTTTTCTGGATTCTATCCCAGGTTAGGATCTTGTTTTTTGCAGCCAACCATATGAAAATAGAGACTTTTGGCCACCAATTATTTTCCCAAACGACTTTCCAATCCAGGTTTCCAGCATCCCCATTCTGAGGATCAAATAAGTAATAAGCTTCTTTGGTGGTAAACAGACCCTTCATAGAATTCCCCCACCTAAGGATATCTTGGCCATCACGAGCTCTGATTTTCCTGGATCCAACTTCTTTTTTGTATTTGTCTTGCAGGTCTTCTTCAATCTCCCTGTCCCATTCCACTGGATCAATCCAAACTCTCCACCCTTCTTCCTCAGCATGAACTTTCCAATAGTCTCTAACACTGGTCCTGTTTCCTTCTATTCTGGCTCGGATTTGATTAAGATCTTGGATTCTACTCAGTCTTTCTCTCTGTTGCCACCTATCTTCCCAAAAATTTGCCTCTGCTCCTCCCCGGATCTCCCAGAAAGCATGTTTTTCCACCATATCCCTGTTCAGGCGAGCCAGGTCCCAAATAGAAGAACCTTTAGGCGTTTCCTGTTGCTTTAGGATCTCTAACGTTGAATCAGGCATGTTATATTTAGTCTTCCATATGTTCTTCCACAGATCATTGCCCCCCCTGAGCCACCTCCACCACAACTTGGCTCCCAGGACCCTGTTGAGAGTTTCAGGGTCTCTCAGCCCTAATCCACCTTTCTCCTTTCTCTTCGTTAACTGTTCCCAAGATACAAGAGCCCACTTCTTTTTTTGGTCAGACCCTCTCCAGATAAAGTTCCTTATGATTTCTCTGATTTTAGCACAAACCCCTAAAGGTGCGGCCATTATTGAGAGAGGATAAATTGGGATCGCTTGCAGGACAGATTTCACCAAGACGATTCTACCTGCAATGTTTAAGGCTCTGAAGGCCCAGTTTGCAACCTTTGCGTTCAATTTATCCAAGACCCCCTGCCAATTTTTCATCTTTTTAGAGGTAAGGTCTAGAAGATTACCTAAATACTTCGTAGGTAATTCCCCTCTTCTAAAACCCAAAAGTCTGGTGAGGTGGTTTCTTACCTGATCTATTGTGTTGAATATGAAGATACAAGATTTGTCTCTATTAATTTCCAGGCCAGATGCCTCCGCAAAGAGATCCAGAATTCTTTTGATATGTCTGACTTCTTTGACTGTTGGTTCTCCAAAAAGCATAATGTCATCCACGAATTGTTGGTGGGTTAAGGGCAGGTTATTCCCCCAAAGCTTGAGACCCTTCAACCTGTTTGCCTCTCTTTCTTGTTTAATAAAGCGACCCAACCCTTCAGCAGCAAGGATGAACAGAAAAGGAGATAAAGGATCCCCTTGTCTGATTCCACGAGAAGCATTAAAAGTTTTCGTTGGAGTTCCATTGACCAGGATAGAGAAATTTGGAGAGGAGATCAGACTATGGATCCAGGCAATCCACCTCTTATTAAACCCAAAGCTCTCTAGGACTTTGCCCAGATAATTCCAATTCAATCGGTCGTAAGCCTTAGACAAGTCCAGCTTAATCAGCATGCCTTTTTGTTTTTTAACCTTAAGAGAGTGCAAAACTTCCTGAGTTACAACAAGACCATCAAGGATCTGTCTTCCTTCAACAAAACCAGTTTGTTCTGTAGATATTAGCTGGTCTAAAAGGGGTTTTAATCTCTTAGCTATCAGGGACGTTACAATCTTGTAAATAACATTGCATAATGCTATTGGCCTAAAGCCATTTGCATCCTCTAAATTCTCACCTTTAGGAATTAAAGCAAAAAAGGTAGCATTGAGAGCCGGCCATACCTTTTGATTCCTTCTTGATTCTTCAACCAGATCAAGGATCTCTCCCCCCAAGAAATGCCATCCCGCCTGATAAAAGTCTACTGTGAAGCCATCTGGTCCCGGGGCAGTACCCTTCTTCATTGCTTTCACCGTCTCTTCTACCTCCTCAAGGGTCGCAGCTCTCATCAGAGCCTTATTTTGGTCTTCAGTGACAAGGCTGGGAATGGCCGAGCAGATTTCCTGAATGGCTCTAGATCTATCAACCTGTGGTTCAGACAATATTTCTTTGTGGTGATCCACAAGAACCTGTTCTATCTCCTCTTGCTCCACCGCTCTATTACCATTCTTATCCTTAATGGATAGGATTTTGTTCCTCTGTCTATGTTTAATCATTGCCTGATGGAAGAATTTAGTGTTTCGTTCTCCCTCTCTTAGCCATTTTATTCGAGATTTCTGTCTCCATAGAACCTCCTCCTGCTTTCGTCTTTCTTCTAATTTCCCCAGGATGACCCCTTCTTTGTTGATACTATCCTCTGTCCTGCCTTCCAGTATCATCTTTTGCTGAATGCTTTCCATTTCTCCTTCTAGTTTTTGTTTATCCTCAAAGATGTTTCCAAACTCTTCTTTGTTCCACTTTTTAATTTTACCCTTCAGCTCTTTCAGTTTTAATTGGAACGTTTGCATTTTTCCTTTACCTTGCATAGAAGATTGTCGCCACCATTCCTCTATTCTCTTAATGAATTCTGGGTCTCTCAACCAGAAAGATTCAAACCGAAAAGGTCTCCTCCCACGATTCTTTTTGATGTCGATCTCTAATCTAATCGGCCAGTGATCAGACCCCAAGGAGGGTATAATTTTTGCTTCTACAAAAATGTCTTTATTCATAATAGCTTCTGAAACTAGGAATCTGTCCAGCCTAGAAGCGATTTGGTTCTTACCTCCTCTCCTGTTATTCCAGGTAAAGATCCCATTGATAGTCTGAATGTCAACTAGTCTTAAATCCTCTATCGTCTCATTGAATCTATCCATGATTTGGTCCACCTTCCTAACCCCTCCTTTTTTCTCATCCAAGGACCTGATTAAGTTAAAGTCACCCCCAATGATCCAGGCAGCTTCAGGATACAGTCTACGGATACCTTTCATGCTTGCTATGAAGTTTTCTTTTTCACCCAAGGAGGGGGGGCCATAAACCCCTGAAACAACAACCTGCTCCTTGGTTCCCACTATCCTACCCTGACCAGTAAGGATTCTACTCATACTAGTCCATCTATCCAGGATGATATCATTAGGGTTCCACAAAATTGCTATACCTCCTGCAGATCCAATAGCATCCAACCCCATCACTTCGTAATGAAGATTATTTTTTCCTATAATACCCTCAAGCTGTTGAACCGATATTTTAGTCTCCTGCAAAATCATAATGCTAGGTTTCTCTTTTTTCAACTTGTCTTTCATGTACCTTTGTTTACCCTTACTGTTTAAACCCCTAATATTCCAACTGATAACAATCATTTAAAACTTTTGATAGGAGGGGAAAAAAACCTCTGACAGAGGTATCACCTTACCTGAATTGATCAACTCTTCTCCCACCGTTTGGATGGTTTCACTCATTGTCTTACGACCCCTCTTTCTACTGTTTTTGCCAGAGCTGTCCAGTCCCATCGATTCTGTCCCCTGATCATTTCCAGTCATCACCTGCTTGACTATATTCTCCCCTTTTTTCTCCTTATATTTCTGGAATACTTCCTTATACAGCTGTTTCTGTTTTTCAGGTATGAATCTTCTGTCAAGGTATTTCCATTCTTGAAGAAGCCGTTTCATTATTCTCTCTTCCTCAACCTCGTTTTCTGCCTGGTTCTCCACCTCCATTTGTGATTGCATTGCGGTATCTTCCAGCTGCTCCTCTGTTCGTTCTCCATCGATTTTTCCTGGGTCTACTTCCTTTCCTTTACCTTCCTTTACTATTTCCATTGGGCTGTTCCCGGGGTCCTCATCATCCTCTAAATTTACTTCATAATCCTCATTGCCTTCCTGTAAAACCTGAAATTTGTTCTGGCTTGACATTGGAGCTGGTTTCCTCTGATGTTGCGATCTAGGGCCTTCCTTGTTTTGCCTTCGTCTTCTTGTAACCTGCTGAAAACCCCCAGACACTTCCTCCTGACTTTTCTTTGGTTCCTCCTCATTGTTCAACGGGCATTGCCTGTATAAATGGCCGTATTCATGACAGTTTCGGCATCTGAAAGGGATGTGTTCGTAATCTATTGGCTGTTCCCAAACCTCATCATGATATTCCACCTCAATGCTGTCAGGAAGGGGTTCCGCCAAATTCATGTATACACAGATTCTTGCGAAGGCGTTATACTTACCCCGTTTTGTAGCCTCTGCAATCTTAACAAAACTCCCGATTGTGTTGCCGATTCCTTCTAATATTTCAGGGTCCCAGCATTCGTCGGGCAACCCAAAGAGCCTGACCCAGATTGGTGCCTCCAGCAGCTTTTCCTTATCTGGGTTATATCGTTCCTCCCAATATTTCATGAACAGACCTGCATTGTTCAAAAAATATGGTCCTTCTTCAAATATCCTGTTCTTGTCTTCCACGTTCGTGAAGATTGCTGTGAAAAATCCCTTGGCTCCCAATTTCAGATCAATATGACCTCGAGGTTTCCATTTCTGGTCAATCCATCGAAGTAGCTCCTTCTCCGAAGGCCAATAACCAATGAATTTACAAATCAAGGCATGGTCCTTCATATAACAGTTGTATTCCTCCAACTTGTTACAAGGGATGACATATCGTGGTTTTTTTTGAGCCCGCGGTAGACATTTCCCTTTCATCCTTTTCTGCCATAAATTACCCATGACCGGGACGTGGCTTTCCTTCTGATTATGCCTCATTCCACTCCCGCTGTTCTCCCCGGTTACCACATTCTTGAAGGAGGGGATCTCTCCCCCCCCCTTCGGCTCTTCCATTTCCTCTCAGTGCCTGTCTCTCTGTTGTTATCCTGGCCCAATAAGTGAGAAAGAACCGCAGCAATCGGGTCTGCCCCTCCTGCCTGATTCTCTTCCTTATCTTGTCGTCTTCAGCCTTGCTCGCGCTGACTCCAGCAATGTCCTCTAGTCAGGTCCTTCTGTGGCGGCTCCTGCAAACCCTAGCAGAGCGCATCCTCCTTCTCCCTCCAAAAATCCGCACTCCTTCTTTTCAATATTTTATTTATCAATTAATTTATTTTAATAAATATAATTATTTTTCTATTCATTAACTAACTTGGTCATATTTTTAGAGTTATGAGTCATTAAATAATGATAATTAGTGGCTTATTTAATTGTCTTATTTCATTGTTTTGAACAGAATATTGGAAACATCTTTTTATTTACCAATTAATTTAACTAAATAAATATAATTAGCTTTTTCTCCATGGGGTCTTGGATAGATGATGATTGGTGCTCTGTTAACATACTTCTTGATGTGAAGTCACTGGTTCAATTTCCTTGATATATTGGACATGTTGAAGATGTAGTCATGTCAAGCTTACAAAAATAAATGTAATTAGTTTTCTATTTATTGATTTGATTTATTTTATTTTATTTTTAAAGTTATGCATAAGAAATTAGAATTAGTTGTCTATCTATTAATTTAATTACTCTTTTTATTTATCAATTAATTTAATTAGATAAATAAAATAAATATCGCAGAAGTTTGATAACTGATTTCTCAACATGGGCTATGAAGTGTGCACTAATTTTGGGGTTTTCGCAAGATTTTATTGTGTTTGTAGGGCTTAGCATATGAACTTCCCTTCAGTATTTGGCACATAGGGTAAAGGTTCTAGGGGTTCAATTACATTTCCTCTATCCCCTTTTCCATCACGAACAAATTATCCTTTTCTTTGGTTGTCTCTTCTACACCCTAGTTGTCCAGATAACTAGCTCACAAGGGAGGATCATTCACTAGATCAATGACAAGGATCATTGCAAGTGGAGGTAGTATAGGAAGCGAAGCCATGTGAGCCAATACAAAAATCTAAATTTGAGTTAATAAAAATTATTTTTCCTTCCCTTGATACTTCTCCCAATCACAATAATGTTGCCATAATTTAGCCTCTAAAATCCCTTCTTCTCCAAAGCTTAGTCTTGGCACGAAAGTGAAGATCAATATCCTAGCACAGGCAAAGAAAAAAAGGTACATCAAGGCAAGGTTTGCAAAATTCTTTATCGTGGTCACTAAGGATACAAATTTGGAGGTGATTCCACAATTTGTTGGTAAAACCCTAGTTGCTCGCTTTTGTGGAATGGTGGTGAGGGAGAATTCTTCATCATAATGGATGGAAAAATAATGGAAGTCACTACTAGGATATGTTCCAAAGTTTCACATTTTGGTCAAGGGTTGGTTCTATTTCATTTTTACTTTGAAAGCCAAATGTAGCGAGATTAAGTGGTCTTTGTGGAACTATGACCCGTTGAGACTGTTCTAAAATTGTTTAGTGGATTTTGAGCCACCTAGTGAGCCAGTGTTTGTTTAGAAGGTTTGGACTATCCTACCTAGTCTCCCTCTCTTTTATTGGTTCGTGGAGATCCTCAATGCCCTTGGAAATAAGATTGGTTTTTTTCGCTAGTTGGAACCCAACTAGGCTATTAAGCCAGACCACAAGTGTGTGTGGATACAAGTGGAGGTAGATTTAAGTGAAAGGCTCCTGGGAGAAATTGAACTACTGTTTGGATCATCATCTTGGACTCAAATTTTTGACTATTGGAAGCTTCCTTTCTAGTGTTAGGTATGTCATGAAATCAGTCATATCTAAGTGTAATATTGAGAATTATTTACCCCAACCTCAGTCAAGAAAAGAGTTTTGGTAAAAAATCAAAGAATGTGGAAAAGGTCAAGGCATTGGAAGTTGGTTCTCAATCGAAAGGAAAAGATGAAGCTCTATAAGAGGCCTCAACTCTCACTGAGTATGCAAGCTCAAGCAGGGATTCGACCCCAACCTCAAGGTGAAATTGGCAAGGATCAAGCTCATGTTCTTTCTTGTTTTATGATTCCTTCATCTGATTTTGGTGTAAAAGGTTCCTTCTATTTTTTGGAAACTTCCCTAACTAAAGAGGTGATTTCTCCTCACCTCTCATACTCCTGTTATCACCCCAAGAAACTCTCCTAGGTTGTAGCTCGGAGATGCTCAGGAACATTACAAACTCAACTTAATTTTGGAAATGGATGAATGGAAGGAATGATGCTTATTCAAGCTAGATAACCACTTCCACTTTGCTTGACTCCAGACATACGTGAACACCCCCAGACTACAAGGCTTTAGACCACCAATTACTCACAGTTCAGAGATTTGGTGAATATGGAGAATACTGACCACACCAATAGATGCACAGGACCTTGTGATGGCCGGCTGCAACCAGTAAAGAGGTCTGTAAATATAATTCCTTAGTGTACAGACAGGATGACAGCTCTCTGTCACTGAGTGAAAAGAAACCTGAATAACACCTTCACTAATACATGCAAGATTCTAACACAGAGGTAGGATGACAGCTCCTCTAATGCTAAGCATCAAGAGTTCAGGAAAACTACATAACAAGCACAACCTAGAATAGAATAGAAATGGAAAGTGAGCAATTAACAACAAAAGAATCTTGTATTAGCTAAAAATGAAGACGAGACGCTACAAGTATCAAAGCAGTTGCAGTCTCCAAAAGTTGAACCTTACATCAAAACAACAACCATCAACCTTGATTACATCTCGTTTCTGGGTATATTTAGAGTTTGAATACAAAGGCACTGGGCCACCCTAAGTATGAGGAGGTCATAATCGACCACCAACCGCTTTAACTGCCTGATGGAGTCTCTGGTGCAATTTGCCTACTTCAATGAGCAAATCTGATCTTCTCAGGTGATCTGTTGTCCTCCTTGGGCAGGTGGAGTGTTATATGGGATGGAGTCCCATAGTTGTTGAATGCATCTACCTGCTCGGCTCTATACCTTTCCTTCTCGGCCATACTGCCTCTTGAATATGGTGGTTGAGGATCTATTACAAACGGTACCGAGAACTGGTTATATCCATCCTTCGGGTGCACAGAGCAGTTAAGGGACGTGGACTACATAGCAGGTAGACAAACTGGACGGAGGAACAAGACTGGCCGTCGGATTGAGCAGATAGACGGCGGATATGGCCTGGCGGGGAGTACCGGGAGATATGGAAGCGGAGTGGACGCAGGCCATTGGATCTCGGGACAGACAGATCCAACGGTCATCGGGTGCTGAAGATGCATGGAGTTTATCGGGCAGGAAAATGGGTTTGAGCGGTAGGTGGTATTGTTCGCACTGCCGTTGGAGGTTAGGTGGTAAACGTACAACGATGTGCGATTCCACTCGAAGGGCGACACGTGGCAGCAGAGGGACGGAAAAACCACTTTTCATCGCACGTTATCGTGTGGTCGGTTTGCGGGTGCGGGGAGAGAAAACGTTGTCCGATCACGGTGGGGGATGATTGGACAGTGTGGATTTGATTGCACAGGTTTTCCACTTGCGCGACAGGGAAACATTAGATCGGCGGGGAGAGTGAACGCCACGATTTAAAGGTGAGGAAGGGTCACGGGAGCACGGAGTCACGTGGAAGAGGTGCTATGAGGTTTAAACTTAGCACTCGGGCTTAAGAGAAAAAGTTCCTTTATGTGTTTTTTTTAACAAAAGACCCAGGAAATGGAGGTGAAATGAGGAGTGAGGTGAAGGGAAGGGTGAGAAAAACTGGTATAGGCCTCTTCTGAGCAAAACCAAGGACCGAACTAACTCAGGCTCCTTGAATATTAGCAACATGTAGTAGAGCTAACACTGACTCCTTCTGGGGATGAGATCCTCCCTGTGAGGTCTCAAGAACTTGCAGACCAATGCCTTTCCTGTGGAAATAAATTAGCAAAGTTTCCTAGTGTTCCATTGGGCATGGAGTCTAACTGAGCCTATACTAAAACAGAAAAAGCAACATATTTACAATTTTAAGGCCAAAAGACTTTAAATAACATAAATTTTCAGAAAACGCCCATTAACTGGGCCACCAAAAACTGTCTCCCCTTCCATACTTTGCAGTATGAAGGTGTTGTTCCCTTGGATATGAGAAACGATAAAAGGCCCTGTCCAAAAAGCATCAAACTTCCCATGGTTGCCTTTCATCTCTTTCAGGGCATCCCACTTAAGAACTAAGTCCCCAACCTGAAAATTATCTATTTTGGCTCTTCTGTCAAAAACTTCCTTGATTCTCTGTTGATGTGCTGCTAACCTTTCAACCAACTGTTCTCTGATTTGATGTACTTCCGCTAAATCAGTTATCCTTTTTGCCATGCCTTCTTCTTCATCATGTTTTTTTTGCAAGAATTTTGCCACAGGGAGGGTTAACTAAATCGAGAATACAGCTTCAGTGCCATATACTAGCTTAAAAGCAGAATTCCCTGTGGATTTTTTGGTGGTCACTCTGTCAACCCATAGTGCATACTTGAGCTTAGAATCCCAATTCTTTTTGTTGTCTTCCAATAGCTTTTTAATTATCCTTATCAGGCTTTTGTTGGAAGACTCTGCTAGACCATTGCCTTGAGGGTAATATGAGGTGGAATGAACCAGCTTAATGCCCATTGAGTCACACAGGTCCACCAATTATTTTTCCCTGAAGGCTGCTGCATTGTCTATGACTAATTTGTGTGGACAGCCGAACCTAGTGAAGATGTTCTCTGTTAAGAATTTCATAACCACCTAATGCTCAGCTTTTCTGGTAGGGATGGCTTCAATCCATTTAGTGAAGTAATCTGTGGCTACTAAAATCCATCTGTGCTTGCCACTGGAATGTGGATTGATTTCTCCAATGAAGTCTAAGCCCCACTGCTGAAAAGGGCCATTTTCATGTATTGGTTTCAAGGGCAGGGACTTCAATTGTTGTTTCCCTTCAAATCTTTGGCACCTGTCACAAGATTTAACAAATGAAAAGACATTAGAAAATAAAGTGGGCCAATAGTACCCAGCTCTAAGAATCTTGTGGGCTGTAGTTTTCCAATAGTGGTGTCCTCCACATATGCTGGAATGGAACTACTGCATGACTTCAATGGATTGTTCTTTGTCCAGACACCTCAACAGCATTCCAGAGGGGTCCCTCCAATAGAGTAGATTTTCATGGATGCAATATTTTGCTGCCCTGAGCTTAACAGTTTTGGCTTGGCTTGCACTAAAGCCTGGAGGGATTTCTAGCTTCAGCAAGAATTGGGCTATTGCATGGTACCATTCACAAGAAGCTAGATTTTATGCTAATGATTGTTCTTTCCCTGGTTCAGCTGCTTCCTCTTCTTCTGTTTAACCATTTTCTGAAATTGTTCCCATGAGGTTTATGTCCAATGTTCTGCAATTTTCTTCAGCCATTAGTCTAGCAAGGCCCTGACCTCTAACAAGCTTGGTGGGCTTCAATTCTATGTTAAACTCAATCAGCTTTGCAATCCATTTAGCCCTTCTTCCATCAGCATTAGGCTGCATTAGAACATCTTTTATTGAAGCAAAGGGTACATATGTAATTATCTTGGAATGCATAATGTAAATTCTGAAAGCTTTCAAAGACTTGATAAGAGCATATTCCTGTTTTTCGATGATATCATAGTTCAGCTCAACATCCCTTAATGTTTTGATGAAAAATGCCATTGGATGCTCTGAGCCTTCTTCATCTACCTGTAATAAAACTGCTGCAAGGGTATCATAAGAGGCAAATGAAAATATATGGAACTCCTTGTTGTAATCTAGACTTCTTAAAGTGGGAGCTTCCATAATAACTTTCTTAATGGACTCAAAGGATCTTCGTGCTGCATCAGTCCATTTGATTTCCGACCCCTTTCTCAACATGGAGGTAATATGCTTTACCAGTTCTGCAAAATTTGGGATAAACCTCCTTACAAAATTTATCTTGCCCAGAAAGGACTAGATATCTTTCTTTGATCTTGGGACAGACAAAGTCTGTATTGCTCTTACTCTTTCTGGGTCAATTCTGACACCTGTAGCAGAAACAATATGTCCTAACAGCTTGCCCTCTTCCAAAGCAAACTGTGACTTTTTAGGATTAACTGAAATTCCAAACCTTCTGCACTTCAAGAACACTTTCTTCAAATGCTGTAAATGGTCATGATGGCTGTTGGAGTACACTGTTATATCATCTAGGTAGATAAGGACAAACTTATCCTTCTCTCCCACAAATGCTATATCCATAGCTCTCTGAAAGGTGGCTCCAGCATTCATCAACCCAAAAGGCATCTTGGAATACATAAAAGTGCCCCAAGGAGTGGTGAATGCAGTCTTCTCTTGGTCATCTGGATGTACAACAACCTGATTATATCCTGAAAATCCATCCAGGAAAGACATCACTTTGGCCCCTAAGACCTTCTGTAGCAAATGCTCCATCTTGGGTAGAGGATAATTATCTCTCTTAGAGAATTTATGTAAGTTTCTAAAATCAACGCAAAGCCTGATTTATCCACTTTTCTTCCTTACTACCACCAGATTGGCTACCCATTTTGAATATCTAAGAGGAACTATGATTTTGGCAGCTAGTAACTTTTTTATTTCTTTTTCAATCAGAGGAAGGAGAAAAGGATTTATGGGCCTCAGCTTTTGCTTAAAATGGATGGTGTCTTTCTCTAAAGGGATTTTATGCTGAATGATCTTTTTGTCATATTTTTTCAGGTCACTATATTCCTAGGCAAAGACATCAGCAAATTTCTTCATTAAATTGCAGTATTCAGCACTCTGGGCAGCAAACAAATGGGTGGATAGATTTATATATCTTGGCTGATCTGGACTCCCTATATTATGCTTACAAACTGCAGATTGGTCTTCTTTTTGGGCAGCCTTAGAAGGCACAACATTTTGGTCAAACAACTTTTCTAATGGAACCACACCCCTAGGTATATAATTGCTGGGAAATTGGACAATGATATCTTTACCAATTCTGTTTCTAAGCTGGAACCGGGGGTTTTCTTCCAAGGCTTCATTCTCTTGGTCAATTTTCATTTCAGAGAATTCCTCAATGACTTGCAGGAACCTATTCACTTCATCATCATCTTCAAAGACTTTCCAATGCTGGACATTATTAGGCAAGGATGGTCTGTATTTCATTTGAACTTCATAAACTAGTCTAGGAGGCATGGGAGGGATAAACATGCTAGCGGACACAGTAAGGGAATCGACAAGCTGATTTTTTACTCTTGGGATATATGAGATACAAAAATTATAAAAAGAATCTTTAAGTCTCCATACCTCATCTCTGTATGCTTTCAGCCTTGGGTGCTTTGCTTGGAAGGTTCCGTTTACTTGTTGAATGATAAGATCAACATCTCCAAACACCTTTATGCTTCTGATTCCTCTGTCTTTAGCTACATTGAGACCCAATATCAGAGCCTCATACTCTGCTATATTGTTGGTGACTTGAAAATCCAGCTTAAAAGATAGGTGTGTGCTTTCTTGTTCTAGAGATACCAGCACCACCCCTGCTCTTGCAGTCTCCCTGGAACATGCTCCATCAAAGAACATCTCCCAAACCTAACTTCCTTGCTCTCCCTTGGCATGATTTACTGGTTTCTTGATCCGCATTGAGGCCTTCTGGGATTCTTCAATTTGGAGAATACAAGCTCCAAATTCAGTGTCCACAACCTATATGGGATGATTAGAAGGATTCCTCTCATCACTGATGATGTAGGCCAGCTGTGCTTCTCTATACAATCTCCTGATTTCCCCTCTAAAGACTGGGACAGTAGCATAAGATAAGTCATTCTGTAGTGTCCCACCTAGTCTCTTAATCCACCCTTTGGACAACAACATGCCAAACTTGGGGGGGATATCTGCTACCACAATATCCATCATCATGCTCTTCATGGGAAATTGAGTTAGGGTAATGGCTAGGTCTTTGATTAATCCTAGGAATTTTACCTTCCTTGAATCAAATGAGAATAAGTCATGATATGGTCTAGTGATATCAAGGCCTAACTCTTCCATGACAACTTTAGGCATCAAATTGTGGCTGGCTCCTATGTCTAGCAAGCAGTTATGGAGGGTTTTGTTATGAATGGTCAAGGAGACATAAAATGATGGGGAATTATCATCAACAGGTTTGATCATCGGGCTAAGCACAACTGCAGGCTTATCATCTTGCAAATTGACATAGTCAGTGGAGGTTTGTGTGGCTTTCAGCTCAAGGGCATCAAGGATAGGATTTCTAAAAACTTCACTCTTTACAAGTTCTAACAGAGGCACAGATATTTTTAGCTTCTGGACTTTTGACTCAAAACTGAAAGGGGAAGGGAACTTATCACGACCTCTTACCTCTTGAGCTGGTGCTTTGAGGATGATTGGATTAGCTACTGGCTTCTTCTGTCTGATATTCTGTTGCTCTGTTTGGACAACAGCTCTTTGGGCAGGATTCTCCTTGAAATTGTTTGCCTTTGACCTCAGATTATATCTTTGTTGTTCACCAATCTACAAAACAACCCCTCTGTCCCACTTTTGACTGGTTTGGTCCCGTAGTAATGATTCTTCATATGCAACCAATGTCAAAAAGGCAACACTACCTTTGTCTTCCATGTAATGGATTTCATCCTCTTCTTCAAACTGCTCTTCCTCCATGACTACATTATGGAAAGGAGCCTTAACTTTCTATTCTTCATTTGCTTATTTACCCCTTTGAATGATTTTCAATTGTTCATTTTCTCTTTTAAATGGGTTTGGATTTCTTGGAGCAAATGTGTTTGGAAGCCTTGCTTTTCCAGAGCTCTGCTCAACTTTCAGCTTAGATATCTCAGTGGCCAATGACTCTATCATTTTAGTCATTTTATCTAATTTGGGTTCTGAGGATGAAGCAGAGGAAGAAGAAGCCTCACCTCTCTACCTTCTTCTATCATCATGACTTTTAAGATTTTATGCAGCCATGATATTTGATTCCACCTCCAGTGCTGCATCTTGCATATTAGCTAGAGTGGCACATCTTCTTTCTCTCAAAAGCAGGTAGAATTTAGAATCAAAAGCATTGGCATGAGTGAGCTTGGCAGAGCTGGGGGTAGGCTTCACTTCAGCTAGTATCTTGCTATACATACGGTTAAATATTTTATTAAAATCAGGAAATGATTCCCCATTCTACCTCTTTATGTTTCCAAACTCTATATGGTAATAGAGTAGATCTTTCCTATCCCCCCATTGCTTCAAAAACGCATCATCCAATGCTTCAATGTCTACTATGGACCTATGAGGCAATTCTCTGAACCACTTCCTAGCCTCACCATCAAGGCTCTAGACAAACACTCTCATCCACACATCATCTTCACTGATATCTAGGTTATCAGCATAGTTATAAAAAGACTCAAGGTGTTCTTCAGCTGTTACTCCCTTTGTACCAGTGAATTTGGGCATATATTTTTGATATTCTCCTGCAGGCATGGCATTCAAAGGAACAGGCAAGACCAAGGGTCCATACCTAGTAGCTATGATTCTTTCCATCTTCGTGAGTGCTTGCTGGCCTGCCATGGCTAGGATAGATGGAAGGATACTAGCAGATTGAATGGTAGGAAGTAATGAAAAAGATGACAGACACAAAGGAATATGATGGACTGTATGGGAGGCTTTCTTTGGACTGAGATCCAAAGGGGAACTAACTGAGCATGGAGCTTTGTGAATCTCTAAAGGTATTTCTTTACTAACAATGCTAGGCTCTAAGTCTTCAAACTGTATATCCTCAGCTATAATCTTCTCTTTCAAAGATGCATAAGATTTCTTAGGCTTACCTGATCTTGATGCTCCTTTCTATGATGTTTTCCTTTGCTTAGCAATCTTCTCAGGGTCAGGCACTAGGTGAGCTGGTGATTTCTAAGGATTTCTCCAGGTATGCCTTACAAACTGAGCCAGCACTGAAATGTGGAGTCGCCACTAGGTTGGTTCTCTAGTAGAGTTGCCAAATAGATGATTACAACCAGAAATGTGTCCAGGCTTTGTCTATCATCAAAGCATGGAACTGTGTCATTCTCCTAGGGAAGCTGAGCTTCAATCTCCTCTCCCCGGCAATGGCGCCAATTAATGTTATCACCCCAAGAAACTCTCCTAGGTTGTAGCTTGGAGATGCTCGGGAACATTACAAACTCAAATTAATGTTGGAAATGGATGAATGGAAGGAATGATGCTTGTTCAAGCCAGATAACCACTTCCACTTTACTTGATTCCTGACATGCGTGAACACCCCCAGACTACAAGGCTTTAGACCACCAATTACTCACAATTCAGAGATTTGGTGAATATGGAGAATACTGACCACACCAGCAGATGCACAAGACCTTGTGATGGCCGGCTGCAACCAGTAAAAAGGTCTGCAAATATAATTCCTTAGTGTACAGACATGATGACAGCTCTCTATCACTAAGTGAAAAGAAACTTGAATAACACCTTCACTGATACATGCAAGATTCTAGCACAGAGGTAGGATGACAACTCCTCTAATTCTAAACACCAAGAGTTCAGGGAAACTGCATAAAAGGCACAACCTAGAATAGAATAGAAATGGAAGGTGACCAATTAACAACAAAAGAAGCTTGTATTAGTTGAAAATGAAGACGAGACGCTGCAAGTATCAAAGCAGTTACAGTCTCCAGAAGTTGAACCTTACATCAAAACAACAACCATCAACCTTGATTACATCTCGTTTTTGGGTATATATAGAGTTTGAATACAAAGGCACTGGGCCACTCTAAGTATGAGGAGGTCACAATCGACCACCAACCGCTTTAATTGCCCGATGGAGTCTCTGGTGCAATTTGCCTGCTTCAGTGAACAAATCTGATCTTCTCAGGTGTTCTATTGTCCTTCTCGGGTAGGTGGAGTGTTATATGGGATGGAGTCCCATAACTGTTGAATGCATCTACCTGCTCAGCTCTGTACCTTTCCTTCTCAGCCATGCTGCCTCTTGAATATGGTGGTTGAGGATCTATTACAAACGGTATCGAGAATTGGTTATATCCGTCCTTCGGGTGCACGAAGAAGTTAAGGGACGTGGACTACATAGCAGGTAGACAAGCTGGACAGAGGAACAAGACTGGCCGTCGGATTGAGCAGACGGACGACAGATACGACTAGGCGGGGAGTATCGGGAGATATGGAAGCGGAGTGGACGCAGGCCATTGGATCTTGGGACAGACAGATCCAACAGTCATCGGGTGCTGAAGATGCACGGAGTTTATCGGGCTGGAAAATGGGTTTGAGCGGTAGGTGGTATTGCTCGCACCGCCATTGGAGGTTAGGCGGTAAACATACAATGACATGCGATTCCACTCGGAGGGCGACGCGTGGCAGCAGAGGAGCGAGAAAACCACTTTTCATCGCACGTTATCGCGCGGTCGGTTTGCGGGCATGGGGAGAGTGAACGCCGTCCGATCGCGGTGGGGATGATCGGATGGTGTGGATTTGATCGCACGGGTTTTCGACTGGTGCGACAGGGAAACGTTGGATCGGCGGGGAGAGTGAATGCCATGGTTTAAAGGTGAGGAAGGGTCACGGGAGCGCAGAGTCACGTGGAAGAGGTGCTATGAGGTTTAAACTTAGCGCTCGGGCTTAAGAGCAAAAGTTCCTTTATGTGTTTCTTTTAACAAAAGACCATGGAAATGGAGGTGAAACGAGGAGGAGAGAGGTGAAGGTAAGGGTGAGCATAACTAGTATAGGCCTCTTCTAAGCAAAACCAAGGACTGAACTAACTCAGGCTCCTTGAATATCAGCAACATGTAGCAGAGCTAACAGCTCCATACATACATTATGGTGATCTCCTTCTCCATTCCCTCTCTCCCTCTCCTCCCATAAATCCTACTAGTCCTCATGTTGAGCCCTCGGCCTTAATGGGCTTATCCCCATCTGAAGGTCTTAATCCATCATCCTTGGTTCCTCCCTCTAAGACCTCACCTAGGAAGGGTTACACCCTTCACCCATGAACATTGCTAAAAGAATGTTCCTCCTCTCAAGGGATCTTAAAGCTCTCAACCCAATTCAATCCAATATGGTTAATCATAAGTCCCACCTCCTGAAGCCATAACATTAAGTAGTTTTAGACATCAAGAAATCTAAATAGTGGCCATTAATAGGGCCCTTAGAGAAGGGAATGCCCTAAAAAAGTCGTCCTCGTGATGGTTCTATCCTTTAATTCAAGAGGGGTAGGGGGTTTTATAAATAGATTTCCCTCATAACGTTGATAAAATCTGGCAGCCCTAATGCTGGAAGTTTCTTGAGAAAAAGTTGGTTTGGGACCTTGGCTTAAATTTTAGGCTTTTTCATTGATGGATGAAGTGGGTATTTCTAATAGTCTACTCACCAGTTGGAGTCTTGCCTTTAAGGCACTTTCAACATCTTCTCTTAATTCTACTATCTCAATTCATTAGTGGAAGCTAAGGAGTTTGGTATTGTGTTAATGATTATTAATATTTATGGTCCATACATAAACAAACTCTATTTCTAGGAAATCCTATAGGGGTCCAATGTATGGAATGTTCTACATATTCTCATTGGTAGAAACCTAAATTTCACTAAACCATTGAGGATGGTATGGGGGGAACTCGATACAAGACCAATTTAGTGGTTTCCTCTCAACTTTTATTGAGAAGCATGGCCTTGTGGATGGAAGCTAGTTAAATTATCTCATTTCTAGAGAAATTTTCATGTCCACGAAGATGTTGTATTTAAAAAACTAAATCGCTTCTTCATCTCCACTTTTCTAATGAACAATTCTTTTATCACTAAGTCTTGGGTATATTTAAAAGGTTTATCAAACCATCTCCTGAACGTCTTTATGATGGTATTGGCGAAAGAAAAACAACCTTTCCATTTAAGGTACAACCATAGTTGATTCTAGGAAGATGATTGTAAAAAGCTAGTATTGGGAACATTTGGTTTTCTCTCCTTAAATATCTCATATGTCCCGATTTGTAGAGAATATATCTAGGATCAAGGAGGATACAAAGAAATGGTTTATGACTTATAAGGAAAAATCACAATCTTTGATAAAATAAGTGGAAAGGGGGATCATAAATATTTATCAAAGGAATTCTTTTGGTATTTTTTTAGCATCTAATTTAGCACATCTTCTGGGGTTGGAGTAAAATATCTACAAGAAAGATAGGAAATTGCCTAGAGGCTCAAAAATATAGCCATATGCATCAAGGAAGGAGGTAATAACAAAAAAGAAAACATTAATATGAATCCTATAGAAATTTTTTGAATTCAATTTGGGAAATAAAGAAATTGAACAACCGTTTGGAATTCACTTTCAAGGAAAAGGTTCTCCAAGATATATCCCATTTTGAATCCCAATTTAAAGAACTTGTCAGCTTCCCCATTAAGGAAATCCTGAAGGTGATATCCAAAGTCCTTCAAATTTTCACTGAGGAAATGAATAGAGTCTTGGAAAATGAAATAATGGAAGATGAGGTTAAGGTTGCAATCCATGCTCTGCATAAAGGAAAGTCCAAGCTTGGATGGCCTTTTAGTTGAATTTTTCATCGAGTTTTATGATCTTCTTAAGAGAACCTCCTAAAAGTAGTGAATGAATACAAGCAATCCAAAAAGGTGTTGGGAATGTTCAATTCGACTTTCCTCACTACGATCCACAAAAAGAATGATGGAGTTACTTTTGACAACTTCTAGTCAATGTCTTGCCATAATGTCATATATAAGATCATCTTCAAGGTTAATTCCTGCAGCCTAAATCTTATCTTGAGTGACCTTATTTTGAATAAAAAATGGTTTTATCCATGGAAAACAAATAAATTATGTGATTTCCCTAGTTTAAGAGGTCATACACTGAAAGAAGTTTTCTAACATCCCACCAATCACTCTCAAGCACAATCTTTCCAAGGCATACGATCATGTGAGCTAGAGATTCCTTTGTCTTGTCCTCCTTAAAATAGGAATGGGCCTCCATTTTCTCAACTAGATTATGGGATGTATCCAATGTGTTTCCTACACAGTGCTTATTAATAGAGCCCCCTCCTAATTTTTTAACGCTTCTCATGGGATGTGACAATGCTATCCTCTCTTCCCTTTCCTTTTTCTATTAGTTGCAGTAACATTCAATAAGTTGTTCCCTTATGCAAAGTCTATGAGCTTGGAATTAAGGTAGTGGATCAATAATGTCTTTCACATTTACTCTTTGTTAACAATACCTTTATTTTTCCTTTGTCTCTTAGGGGGACCTCTCCGCTTTGAAATCCATTCTAGATTTTTTTTGTAAAGTTATAGGGATGGTAGTGAAAATTAACATATCTTGTTTCATTTCTCATGCTTTATCAAATACTATATGTTTTCAAGTCAATATTTTATTAATTTTCCTGCACAACCCTCTAGATAAAAGTTTGAAGTACTTGGATTTCAATCTTAAACCAAAAAACTATAGATTTGTTGATTGTTTAAGGTTGTACAATAAATTGAAGCTCGTTTCTCACTCTAAGTCAATAGACTTCTGACTAGAGGAGGAAGGTTATGTTAGAAACTAGGACAATGCTGAGAGGGGGATTGAATCAGTGTTGTGAGCAAATTATACAACTATTACCATTTAAAAAATAAATTCTCAAAGTAAATAATTCTTGAACCAGTAAGCAGAAGCACACCAATTCATAAATCAGTACACAACAATATAATGGGGAAACCACCAAATTTATGATGCAATTTATAAGTTACAACTTGCATTACATCAATCTGCCTGCAAACTCTTACTCGCATGTTTCTCGGGTTGCCACCCAAAGGAACCTACCACTTTGTGATTTATCATCTACCACCCCTAATTTATTAGCTACTATTGGAAGTAGCTACCACCCTTGATTTATCAGCTACTACTGAAAGGAACTTCCACCCCCGATTTATCAATTTCTACTTAAAGGAGCTACCACCCCTAGACTGCAAGATCTAGCTTGTTGGCCATGTTGATCCATATTTCATACCATGTTTCAAACTCAAATCAACAATACTTTATTTCTTCAAGCATGATTCCCCCTCTCTCTAACACACCTCAACCACCTATTTCAATCACCAATATCACCAATGCATTCTCTGCATTTTTCCACATCCCTTAGACACCAATTCTAATTCACCTTTATGATACACACATCAATACACGTATGCATTATCTTGCGTAGTTAATTTTTCTCAAGCTTTTCTCATAAAAGCATTATAATACACCTTCAGCAATTTCCTTCTTCGATATTTTATCTCTAATTGATAGTTCAACAACAATAATAATAGCAACTCCTTTCTCTACTTATTCATTTTTTGCTTATAAAGAATTTGAGATGATAATTTTAGGATTTATCTTTGGTTATCTTCGGCTCAATAAATCCTCATCTTGACTTGTCTTTCACTTGTGTTCCACTTCTTTCAACTAATATTGATGTGTACTAATGGTATTCAGTCTCAGAATTGTTGTCATAATATCAATCTCTAAGTCTTATGTCGATTTATTTAATGCTCGTGCATTTATAGGTTTTAATAGATGGTTTATCTCCATTTCTAACTTTAGTTAGCTACTAAATATGGAATTACTTCCAAACATGTCGTCAAACCTATCTGCTCCATATAGTTGCAGTTACATCTATTGTTAAACTTGGTGAACTACCCAATATAGTGAGTTCCACCAAATTCTTCGTCAACTTCTGAAGTGCTTGTTTGGTGGCCCCTTTTCCAATACAGCCAAGGGTTGTGACCTCAGCTTAGTTCCTCAAATGTGTACCTCCTTATTTGTTCGAATTATTTTTTGTGCTTACATCATGCTGACATCACTTGTGCCACAGCTTCTACTGACATCATCATGTGTTGTGTCAGCATGCTAACTATGTTGTTGCATATGTTGTTGTGACAATTGTACACATGTCACTTGTTGATCCCACATCATGTTTTTTGGTCCATGAGTCATCTAGTTCATCAATATGGGTGTGTTACCTATCCACTATTAGGATAATGCATGTTCGACTGGGCGACAAATCCTTGTCGTTAATATTTTGTTAATTGGTTGATTGGACAACCACTATCAAAACATGGACTCCCCCTTATTGATCTAACATTGAGGAGACGGGGGGGGGGGGGGGGGGGGGGTGTTTGGGGGGGTAGTTCTGCTATTTGTCATTGGCAGATGATAAACCCCTTTCACCTTCACCATTGTGCATCAATCTATGTCACAGGTTGATTGATCCTAGATCAAAAGGATGACCATAATTAAAATGAAAATCCCCGTGTGTGTTCGACGTTTAGCAAAGGTGGGGGGGTTTGATATTTAGCTTGTAGCAAAACCAATATGCTTGGAACCCTGCACCTTTGACTACCAAGTTTGGTGAAACTCCATACTACCACCAAAACTAGCACCAAATTTAGCTTGAACCTTGACCTTTTGGCCTCCAAAAATTCATTAGCCATATCTTTTGATCTTGGAGGTATTTTTCATACTTCCATATACCATTAGAAAGGTAATTCCTAGAACTATCCATCTATGGCACTTGCATGAGTAATTGAGTAAATCTTCTATACTAAAAATTGCTCCAAATATTAGGAACCTTAGCCACCTTTATTAGCACCTTTGACATGCTTTTTAATCCACCTTTGTGTTGTGGCCAACAACAACCCCCCTTCTTATTTAAGTTTTGACATCAATACTAAATAAGTGGGGACCCTTCACCTAGAAAATAACAATAAATTAGAGCTTATATTCCCTTTTTGAATAAATCTTACTATCATAAACTTAGGAGAATATATGCAAAAATCCAAAAAGACTTAAGTTTATGATGAGTTCGAACAAAATCTTTCTCTCAATGATAAAAGCATCGCATCACAAAAAGGAAATAACGACATCATATAAGCAAACTCCTACAAATGCGAAATTGCGATGCGAGATCGCACACTGAAGGAACTCATCACATTGCAGTTTTCATATGCTTCAAATATCACTTAAGGTGAAATACTTCAAAGTCGGCGATATGCGATAACATGTCTCGCAAATCGCATTTCACAGAAACACATGGTAATGAATGATTGTCAAAATACAACGGATTAGCGATATTGCAATCTGCGATATTGCGAAGCAAATCGCAAAATCGCTTTATCACAGATTTGCAGGGCACATCGTTCCAAAAAAGTTTTCATAATCCGAGGTCAAGTCATGCACATTAATGTTAATTTAATAGGTTAGTGGATGATCATTAATGACATAAGGTTTCAATCTAATCAAGAAGTCAGTTCATGTAGGGTGATATATTTTATATGATTTCAACATTTAAAGCTTTCCCGTCACCTTATTCATATCATTACTCTTTCCTGATTTCGTAAATTGCAGGAGTGGAAAGTAGAAAGGTATACGTAGCAATGTTCAGAGTATAATGGGAAAAGAAGGAGAAACTCAGATTTCTAAATTCATCTGTCAAAATGCGCAAGAGGCAAAAAATGGCACCAGGGAAACCCGGATCAAGAAACATAGGCAATTTCCGATGCGCGCCAGGCAAAACCCCTTGAGAAGGAAAGCCTCTGAACGGTCAGTTGCCAGAAAGTCTGAAAAATTGCAGGAAAAAGTACTAAAGGCTAAAAGAAAAACTCAAGTTCTAAAAACAGTGGTATTTATCAGGGATATATTTAAATGGTATGTAAATTTCTGCCAAATGCACAACATCTACAGACCAGCTGGAGGCAAAAGGCTGAAGAAAGAGAAGAATCCATCAATAGGTTAACTAAGTTGAATTGGGATTCTTACTGGTAGTACTTGGTTAAACCACACATTCAATGCATGAATCTCAAATGCCTCACTAACTCTGTCGAGAAGATAGCGCCAGCACTTTCCGAATCTGTTTTTGCAGGACAACTAAAGTCGGAGATCGGCCAACCAACTCTCGTCAAGCCGTTGCTAAATGCTTGCGACCACAGAGAATAGATACATAGATAGTAATTTCCAAATTAATTTTTAGTTTAGTTTTAGTTTTATTTTTTCCTTAGATGAGGACGGTCATTTAAACCATCTCCTATAGTTTTGTAACAGACTATTTCTAGGATTTAGCTAGTAGTATTTAAACCCTTCTCATGCATTTATAGAAGGGTCCTGAAATTTGTCGAAAACGTTTCCTCAGAACATGCACTCCTGCACCCTCGGAGGAGGTTTTGATGAATGAATGGAACAAGGTTTATTGATATTTGCTACTGAAATTGCACTTTTGTACTCTTAGTAGATGTTGAACTAAGAAGAGATAGATCATTATTGCTGAAGCTCATGAGTAGAACTTGTTATCAATGGTACTTTTATCTCTTAATGATTTCTGCCTATGTGTTTAAGTGATATTTATGTTCAATTATTTATATATGAATGTTTGAATGTTTGAGTTATCATTTGGCACTTTTGTATGGTGATGGATATTCTATTTATGCTTAATATATGAATGACTTATCATGCAATATGCTTTTCACAACTGTTTCGGATAACTTTTTATACACAACTGTTCATCTTTATTGAATTCTTTTCTCATAGCAATTGAATGATCTCTATTACCAATTGCTGTTAGAAACTATTTTAGATCGGATAATTGAAAGATTAAATCCCGGGTTAGTTTTAGAATTAGTTATTTCCGTTTATTAGAATACAATTGCATGTTGTTAGATTAGATTTAGAATAAAAGAATTTTACCTAGGAATTATTAGAAAGGAAATATCAATTCTCAACACACACACACACATAAATTGGGAAACTGGTCCCATATCCCCAGTCAGACCCTCCATCCCAAACGGAAAAGGAGCTGCTAACAAAGGTCCAGACTAGGTGGGTATCCCCCTTGTTGTAGACCTGATTTTCGGGGCTTCAACACTTTGAAATCACTTTCTAACAATCTCCATGATACTACTTTTGACATCAATGAGATCATATTTCTAACAATCCTAATGACAACACTTTCTATCAGGTTAACACTTCTTAAAGAAATTCTCAAAAGCATCCCAATGTATTGGATGTCGATTGCTCTAATTTTGAAATGCATTATATCTATGATCCTGAAAATTAGTTTTGATTTCGTATGTGTTGGTTCTCGCCAAGCAGGTGGTATCCCCCAATTTAAGTAGGAAAAGACAACATCCCCTCAAAACTTAGGTGGGTGGGTTATTAATTTTTTTTTTTCCATTTCAACCAGCCTTTGGCATCCCACAGTATATGGAGGCTAACTCATAACCATTCTCTATGGGGTCAATTATTGAAGTCAAAAATATTTTCATAATGAACCTATTGAGGACTAGTTTAGGAAGCCAAGGAAATATTATAAGGGATTCATTATTTGGAAATATCTTGTTTTATCTCTTCGTTTGATCAACAACTATACAATTTGGCATATAAGGAACAACAAGAAAGTGAATCTAGGGGAAGACCCTTGGCTTGGTGTAGGTGATAATTATCTTTTATCATGTCATGTTAGGTCCCTATACTACTAGTGTAACCCCTTATTGTTATTAGTACAACCCCCTTATTATATTGTTGTGCCCATGTAGTCCCCATATTGTTATTATTGTGCCCCATAGAAGCCCACTATTGTTATTGTTGTGCCCTTACATTATTATTGTTATCTCGACTTTGATTACATTATGACCCCTTAGACTCCTATATATAGAAAGGAGGTCTTGTCATTTGTATCATCCAAGAATTATTCATTTGTGTAATGTAAGGGAGGTTGCCCCCTGGAAGAGGCTGAATTCTAAGGCATTGATTTTTCTTTTCTATCTTTTTGTGAGCTGGTTTCATATCATGTCCTCTTCTCAAATGACTCCATCAATCTAGCTATTACTTCTTTGTTGATGTCCAAGCTCAATTCCCCCAATACTGTGGTATATATGGATGGAAATATCTACTCAATTTGGAATTGACAAGGCTAAAACCTTCTAAATGGGAAAATATATGGGCTTGCTAGCTTCAAATTCTAGCAAACTAAGAGAAGACATAGAGGACGAGCTATGTTGGTCCAAGAACCCATGTAATAGAGATTTTACTACAAAGTTAGGCTATTCATCTTTTGTTGAATCTCAATTTACTGGAGAAATGAAATGGTGGTGGAATATAGTTTGGAAGTTATATTGATCCAATTACTCAAGTAATAGAGATTTTATGAAAATCTCTATTACTTGATCCAACAGGTGAAAATCCTTGTCTAATATTTATGAAACATTCCCTCTATCACAATTGACCCATAACTTCAGCTAAACACATCGCTAAAACGAACGTTCAACATTAAATGTATGACCCGTAACTTCAACTAAACACATCGCTAAAATGAGCGTTCAACATTAAATTTATGACTAAATGTTGTCGATGAAAAGAACAACACAACATGACGGAAACTCTGTTCCATCTAATCCATTTGACCACAAGTTCAGGTGACGGCAGTTTACACCAGGGAAGTTATTATGAGAAGGTTACAAGAGAGTTACAACATAGTCAAGGATTATATCAAAAAATATTATTAAATTAAAAGACCATTAGGAGTCTAAAAAAGATACACGGGTTGGATCCCTTGCACTCGAATAGGGAGGAATAGGTGCATTAAAATCACCTTGAAGATGTCCTTCCATATGGGTTAGTATAGCATCAAGGTTGTCCATACATAAATGTTGACTTCTTAGCATTCTTTTAAATTTCCTCCAATGAGGCAAACACATTATAACTTTCCAGCTACTTATCGTTTAGAACCATACCCAGTAGTGTCTCCATTTTCCAATGCAAAGCAATTGCATTAAGAGATTGCTTCCTCCGCCCCTTGGTATGACCAAGGTTAGGTATCGAGCTGGATACTTGCTCCAAGATCTCATAATCATATTGACGTTGCCTTTCCACACCCACCATGGTTTTTAACTTGCAAATTTATCATTGAGTCTCGAGAGGTACACCATTAAAATAAACCTTAGCTAAGACTTGGGTGAACAAACGAGGCATGTGTTGACCCTAGGCTTCGCTTCCACCACTACCTCTCCTACTATGTATTCATTTCTTAAGAGGGATGATGCATTAGGTGGGCTCTTTCCTCAAGAATCTACATGATCTACCACCACTAGAAATATGCAATGCTCAAACCTGGAGAAAAATCTCTTACAGCACACTAGTTACCAATAAACTCTTAGCCCATCTTCTTAACACCAGATATATTCAAGGTACACACTACCCATTACATAGGCCCTAGAGTATAATTATCTATAAGAAAACGAGACACCCCCCTTCTTTTTTATGCAAGAAACTAGAGGTACAAACCTCAACAATCATAATACCATTATAACTTGAAGAGCATAACTAAAAAGCCCCGAACCAAGATTAACTATTTTGAAAACACCACAGACCCAACAACTTAGTGCTATAGGTACTTGCAGGGGGATACCAAAAACATTTGTCCAAGAAAACGACCCAATTGATACCAAGAAACCTTTATAATAGAGAAGAACAAGACTAAATTCCTACTCCAAATTGCCAAACCCAAAACCCAACAAATCTCAGATAACCAACACATAGACAACACTAGGAAACTTTTTTCCAAGACAAATAACATACCAAAGAGAAATTACAAGAGAAGGCTGAAACTGAGCGGTTAGGAGAACAATTTCCATGAGCGCCAATGCCCACTAGCTGTGTGTATAACCCAGTTTCATTGCAACTTCATCCAAAACAAGTGTTTCACTGACTCCCACCAAACTACACACCCAACTAGAGATTTGCCTTCCCCGATTAGTGCCTCCGCACCTCTGGCCACACCATACTTTGCTTGGTTCTTGAAGTTTGAACAAAGCAATCCCCAGAGAGCAACAAGTCTTAACACACACACACACACACTAGAGGTAGGGGTTTTGTCTCCTCACCCCTACTCAGGCGATGACCTCTACCACCACCCACCGAAACCATAATTCTCACCACCCCAACCATGATATTAATATCCATCTATAATATTGCATGTGGGTTCATGCCAGGGACAAGTTGTGCCCCCTGACTTTTAATGCCCATCACTTCAACAAGGGTGGTGGGTTCATCCCACGAGACCCTACTTCGATCCTTAGACTCATCCCTTTCCAGAACCTTAAAGTGCAAATCTATCTTATACTATAAAACTTGAAAAATATTTGCATCTCTAAATGATAGATCTAAGATTAATATGGATTAATTTCAATTACATTTTTTATATAAAGTATAAAGTTGATATGTAAGTTAAAATGGAAATTGAATTATTTTACTATTTGTTTCTTAGGTTAACCCACTAGGATTTAACTCTAAATCAAAACTTTCATAAACTGAAATTTGAAATATATATATATAGTTGTGTGTGGATTTTGTTTTATATGTGTGTATTAACTAATTATGCATCTCTTTTATGTTGGATTGCAGTATCAATATTAGTTGTGAGGTGGCATCTCCCTCATATTGAAAAAGCAAAAAACAATTATAAATGAAATTATCAACTTTTTGCTTTTGATTATTTCTTTCTATATAAGATTATGTAAAAATAAAGATTTGTTTATTATTATTATTTTTTAATTGTTAATATAAATATTATTTTATTATTTTAAAATGTTATATTAAGGGACAACATCTCCCCATACTCAAGTATAAAATATATATATATTCATGAAATGGAATCTTTGGTTTTATATAGGGAGATAGATATTTACATCCATTTTTTTTATTAATAATATTTTTTTGAAATGTTACATGCCAACTCCATATTAAGCATTAAAGGGAACACAAATCTCCCTTCCACCTTGCATTAAAAAGCATCTCTCAATGAAACAAGAAATTTCTATCTAAAATATTTTATTTATAATCCATGTTGAAATTTCTTTTGTTATTAATATTTTTTTAAAAGATACAGATCGATTTTATATTAAGAATTAAATAAATTACGCATCTCTTTCATAATGAAAAGTGAAATTACAAGAATTTTTTTAATTTCAATTACTTCATTCTCTTTATATAAAATTGTGATAAAATTATCTCTCTTAATATAGACTAAAATAATTTAATTTTACTTTATGTCAACAAAACATAAAATCAATTATTAATCACCTTATACTAGATTGTCTAGATTGTAATATCAATATTATATTTTTAGTTTTTTTGTGTAAAACTCTATATTGATTAGTAAAGAAATTATATATACTAAAAAGTAGAAAACAATGCGAACATAAATTGAATTTTTTTACTTTTAATTACTCTATTTCTCTATATAAAATTGATATTACTCTATTTCTCTATATAAAATGTATACTCACAAAACAACATCTCCCCTATAATTAATGTTGAAAATAGTGCTTCCATTAATGTAGTAAGCTAAATTTATTTGGAGTTGGTTTGATTTGTTGTAGATTTTTGAGATATTCTCTCCACTACAATCTCCCAATTTAAAATTAATTGGATCTAATTCTAACTATATATATAACATATTTGATAAAAATCGATGTTTTATTAATTAAGTGGCTCTCTAGGTAAGATACCTGGAGAGTGACCAAGCACTTCACACATACACATTGTATACAACCAGGAGAACAACCTATTATATATAGGCTTTCTCACAATCAATTTGGTTTCAACCACTCCCTAGATAGTAAGATCTGAGACCTAATCTTAGAGTCTCAATCCTATCCTTAGACAACTAACTATATCTTTCTCCATTAATTCTAACACTCCCCCGTAATGGAGAAAGGGTATTGGATAACAACATACCCTTGCTGGTCTCAGTCTCGGCTAGGCTTACAATGGTAAAATGCAGAGCTTTCATTTTTGTCTTCTTGCAGCAGAGCCCATACTTGTTCATTTGTGGATGAAGATTCATCTTCACTTTCTTTGCCATGAGGTAGTGTTGTATCTTCACCTCATTTCTTCCTCTATGAAGGAAAGCTTGAATTCTTATTCTTCTCCTTCCCAGAATTATGGCAGGCTAGATAGGAGAATTTTCCTTCTCACTATTTCCAGTGCCAACCATCTGAACGCCAACGATGATGTCTTCACCAATCATTACTACAACTTCTGTGTTGACTTCATAAATACATGGTGTTTCAAGCCATGCTTCAAGAAACTTCAATTCTTCTTCAAACTTCGTTACTTTTTCCTTGTTGTTGTTGGTAACATCTGCACACACAGAAATATTAATGAGATCATCACAATTTAAATTTTCTCCAACTTTGTTTTCTTCTGCCACATCTTTGCAATCAGCTTCATCTAGCTTGTCCCATTGATCTGTTGGCATTATGAGACAAGTGTTGTCCTTGATGGCAAATGACATGGATGACAGATCATAGTGCAGCAGGTCAGCAGCAAGGATTTGATGATCAGACTACAAGAATGAAGATAAAATATATATATGCAGGTTCATCGTGACCGAGCCGCATATACACGCGGGTTAGTCGTTGAAAAGACGCGTATGCATATACACACACTTTCATGCAAGAGAAGGCGTGTACATCGGGTTTTGGTCCATGGTAGTTAGTCCTTGGTATTTGAACCTATGGTTTTGGATCATAGTATTGTTGGAAATAATACTGAGAGGGGGGGTGAATCAGTATTATCAGATCAATAAAACCTTTTCAATTTCATACTCAGAAACATATACGCGACTTCAGTTAAGTGAACCCGCGTGTACACGCGACTGTGTCTAAAGCAACTAGCGTATATGCAGATATCTTATGATTCAGTTAATCTTATCTTCAGTAAATGCATCAGAACATTATTAAGCAATTTAGCAGTAAACAGGTGCAGTATAACAGAACAGAACATCACACAAGAGCCACACACATGAACACCATGATATAAGGTGGAAACCCAATGTGGGTGAAAACCACCTGCTGCAATTCGTCTCTTTCTTCTTTAATGAGAAACTTCTTTTACAATATACTGGTGCAGTCCTTTACCAGTGTGCAGGCTACAACCTGCAGAGGGCTACAACCCTCTCTCTCGTTTTCCAACTACTTTTGGAAGGGAGCTACAACCCCCTCAGCTCTTGTACTAGCTGATCCATTTACTAGTACGTAGGTGCTGACCCTACAACCTTCAGGGACCACGTTTCATCAATTTTCAGACTGGATCCAAGAGTACAAAGCAAACATTACCGCAATACAATCATCAACTTATACTTGCATCATAATTCATTAAACAACCCAATACCGAATCACTGAAACCCTGTCATCAAGAACACAGAACCCAAACCAGAATCTAGAACTCTGCAACAACCACCAGAATCAGCAACAACCTGAAATATCAACCCTTATCATGCATACGCTACTTCACTGTACCAAAACCGCGTGTATACGCGCTTTCTCCAAAGGCAACCCGCGTGCAGATCTAGAAATGATTACTTCTGCCTTTGCTGTCAGATCCGACCCTTGCCAAGCGTCCCGAACAGATAACCAGCAATACCAGATCCTCTCACTGCGTCAGACACCCACACACACTTACTCTTTGCCTAGTGATCTTCTCCTTATATAGCCTTAGGCCTTGTTCAATACCAAGAGCCAAAACCATAGAAACACAATACCATCAACTTCAAAACTAGGGATCGACACGCCCGTCGAGATACAATGGTCCGAAACCATAGGCACAACTTCCAAGGACTAACCGCCATGGACCAAAGGTGCTTTTCCACATACACGCGCTTTTTCTGAAGCCAACCTGCGTGTACACGCGACTTGGGCTTAACAAACCTGCGTGTATGAACTTCCTTGGCAAGCTGTACTAGGATCTGTCTTCTGAGTAAGTTGCCATCACCTGAACCAACTTCTGAGTATCTGTACCAACCTCTGAGTGAGTTGCCATCAAGGACAACACTTGAATCATAATGCCAACAATCTCCCCCTTTGGACTTGATGGCAACCACTACACCAAGTCACTCTCCCCCTTTGACATCAAGGGCAAAGGGCGGACCAAGATATTCTCTTCTTTGGTATACCTTCTGCTGTCCATACTCCCCCTGAGTACTTGCTGAAATCTCCAACTATGCTCCCCCTTTGTGTATGCCAAAGTGTACCAATCTATCCATCCTGCTCTTGCTGAATTGTGCTGTTCATGCTCCCCTTGACTGTAGGCAAGATCTGCAAAAGATGTTCTTCAAGAAGAACAAGGACTTATACATTATAGAAGACCTTCCTATCACCAAAAGACTCAACATACATTCATCATTCATCCCAGGCATAGTGGGGAAACCAACATAGGCCGTTACATGACCTTGACACCATAAAAGAGATATCACAAGAGATACATGACATAGAGACGAAATATCTAGACCAAGACTTATGAAAGCCACCAACAGCATCATGATATAAGCATCAGCCTGCAATACCATTCCTAAACAGTAAGATGTATCATTTATCTTCATAGACTTTATCAACAACTTCTAACCATAATGCCAACAATGCATTATTTGAAGAATATTCTCCCCCTGAGTGTGAGCCAACCATGTCTGAACCATTCTACTTCTGCATCTGGCTGCAACATGTCCAAGATTATGACATACATAACATTCAACTTTATTCAGCGGAGGAAATAATCGTCTATCACGTCCATAGTTAGGAGTAAAGGATCTTCCTTGAGGAATTTCTTTTCTTGGTTGTTCCTTGAGCATTTCAGATTTCTCATTAGAGTTTCTTGTCTCACCTTGTGAACTAGATTCACCTTCAACATATTCATGAAAACCAAGACCAGTCTTGATAGCAGGAGATCTTTGACTATTAAGAATATCATCCAAGACTTTAGAACTATCTTGAAATCGTAAAAGCTTATCCTTTTCTTCTAGTTTACCTTTCAAGATATTTACCTCAACTTGATGTTGTTCTTCCTTTTTCAGATACTGCTTCCTTAGGTCTTCTTCAACTTTTCTCCCTTCTTCTACTTGTCGCTTTAGTTTGATCACTTCATGTTCTTGATCTTCAAGATCTTCTTTTAGAGAGAGGATCTTTGATTCAAGTCTCTGAATAGTTGTGCTCTGATCTTTTGCTATATCCTGCAATTTCTCCCTTACCCTGGTTTCTGTTTGCAATAGTTCTTTTAATTTGGCAGCTTCTTCAGTTTCTGCATTCTTCTCTTCATGTGCCATGAGACTTTTAATATCCTCGCTATCATTGGATGAAGCATTCTTCTTCTTGTGCGCCATGAGACTTCTAATATCTTCACTATCATTAAATGAACTTTTAATATGGGAATAATAGCTTCTACCATCTTCTTCATATATCCTTTCTTTGTTATGAGGACATCTAGCAGCATAGTGACCAACTCTACCACATAGAAAACATTTGAAAGGCAGCTTATCTTTGAACCGTCCAGTTCCCCGTTCAAGATTCTTGACAAAATTTACCTCATCTTCTTCCTCTGACACTTCGAATGCGGCCTCTGGTGGTACCTCTAGTCGCATTTCAAAAGCAGTTAAGATCCTGTGAAGCTGTGACATGGTAATTTTTCGCACATTCTCCTTTTCTTCTATGGCAGATACTTTAGAATCAAATTTAGTAGACAGAGATCTCAAAACCTTTTGAACTAAGACAACTTCCTCAAATTCTTCACCCAGATCCCTCATACAATTCACAATCTCATCCATACGCAGGAAATAATTAGCTACACTTTCATTACTTCGCATCTTAAGAGTTTCATACCGGATTCTGAGAGTTTGAAGCTTCGCTATTTTTACCTGATCATCTCCTTCGTAGCTTGTAACGATTTTGTCCCATATTTCCTTAGCTGATTTGAGATGCATGATCTTCATAAATTCTGATTGAGTCAAAGTACTCAATAGGACATTAACTACTTTGGCATTGAGCTCATATTGCTTTTTCTCTGCTGGATCTGTAGGAGTTGCTGATGGGAATTTGTATCCTCCTTCTATGAGTCCCCAAACTTCTGCTCCAAGAGACTGTAGATATGCAGTGGTTCTTATCTTCCAGTGAGTAAAATTGTTCCCGTCAAAGACTGGTGGCCTGATGTGTGCCTCTCTTTCTGGATTAGCCATTTTGATGGATCTTTTCCTTCAAGCGATCAAGCTTCCTCTGAAGGACCTGCTCCGATACCAATTGTTGGAAATAATACTGAGAGGGGGGGTGAATCAGTATTATCAGATCAATAAAACCTTTTCAATTTCATACTCAGAAACATATACGCGACTTCAGTTAAGTGAACCCGCGTGTACACGCGACTGTGTCTAAAGCAACTAGCGTATATGCAGATATCTTATGATTCAGTTAATCTTATCTTCAGTAAATGCATCAGAACATTATTAAGCAATTTAGCAGTAAACAGGTGCAGTATAACAGAACAGAACATCACACAAGAGCCACACACATGAACACCATGATATAAGGTGGAAACCCAATGTGGGTGAAAACCACCTGCTGCAATTCGTCTCTTTCTTCTTTAATGAGAAACTTCTTTTACAATATACTGGTGCAGTCCTTTACCAGTGTGCAGGCTACAACCTGCAGAGGGCTACAACCCTCTCTCTCGTTTTCCAACTACTTTTGGAAGGGAGCTACAACCCCCTCAGCTCTTGTACTAGCTGATCCATTTACTAGTACGTAGGTGCTGACCCTACAACCTTCAGGGACCACGTTTCATCAATTTTCAGACTGGATCCAAGAGTACAAAGCAAACATTACCGCAATACAATCATCAACTTATACTTGCATCATAATTCATTAAACAACCCAATACCGAATCACTGAAACCCTGTCATCAAGAACACAGAACCCAAACCAGAATCTAGAACTCTGCAACAACCACCAGAATCAGCAACAACCTGAAATATCAACCCTTATCATGCATACGCTACTTCACTGTACCAAAACCGCGTGTATACGCGCTTTCTCCAAAGGCAACCCGCGTGCAGATCTAGAAATGATTACTTCTGCCTTTGCTGTCAGATCCGACCCTTGCCAAGCGTCCCGAACAGATAACCAGCAATACCAGATCCTCTCACTGCGTCAGACACCCACACACACTTACTCTTTGCCTAGTGATCTTCTCCTTATATAGCCTTAGGCCTTGTTCAATACCAAGAGCCAAAACCATAGAAACACAATACCATCAACTTCAAAACTAGGGATCGACACGCCCGTCGAGATACAATGGTCCGAAACCATAGGCACAACTTCCAAGGACTAACCGCCATGGACCAAAGGTGCTTTTCCACATACACGCGCTTTTTCTGAAGCCAACCTGCGTGTACACGCGACTTGGGCTTAACAAACCTGCGTGTATGAACTTCCTTGGCAAGCTGTACTAGGATCTGTCTTCTGAGTAAGTTGCCATCACCTGAACCAACTTCTGAGTATCTGTACCAACCTCTGAGTGAGTTGCCATCAAGGACAACACTTGAATCATAATGCCAACAAGTATCTCGTCAGAAGTGTTGATCCCAAGTATTGGGTCCATGGTATTGTTTTATTATGGTTTTGGACCATGCTATTGAGAAAGGCCTAAGACTATAAAAGGAGAAGAAGATCATTAGGCAAGGGGAATGGAAAATGTCTTGAATATCTGATGAAGTATGAGATCTAGTATGCAGGTTATGGGTTGATGATGCATTGCTTAATCTGAGCTAAGGAGGGATCTCACCGGTTGATGGAGAAAAAGATCTAAGGATAGATTGGGATCAAATGGTTTGAAATGAAATATCTCTATATGATTGATTATGTTTATTCTAGATCTGTATACTGACACATGTAATGATCTGAACTGGGTATAACATAAGTTTGAAATCGCTTCAAGTCATGATTGAATATTGATAGATCTGTACATGGGTTGGATTTGGTGTAAGCGCGTATGTACGTGGGTTTGGTTCATGGTAGTAGCGTATACCATTTGAGCTTTGATGTTTGAAGTTATAGGTGGTTCTGGTTGTTGATGAGTTCTGATGACAGTTTAAAGGTGTCAGTATTCTGCATATCCTGTTTGGTTGATTGTGTTTAGCTTCAGTATTGATGGATGAGAACTAATATTGGATCAGGATCATAATGACTCATATTTATGTGATTTGATGGACTAGATCTGGGTGCTAACACACATATTATCCTTGTATATGTAATAATCTGGATATTTCTGAATACAGGAAGTGCATTAAGTTATAAGTAAGCAATTGATGACATATACGCTGGTTCACCTTGGTGAAGTTGCGTATACACGTTGGTTCAACACTTCCAAGTAGCATATGCACTCTGATGCATGATTTTGATGATACAGTTGGTTCTGAATATTGTTGCAGAGTTCAGTGTTCTGCTCTGTGTTCTGGTGACTGTGTTGTTGACAGGGTTTCAATGTTTCAGTGATTCATGAATTGATGATGCTAGTATTGATTGTTTTGTGCTTCAATGATATTTATGGGTCCAGTATGAAAATTTGATGAAACGTGGCCTTCAAATTATAGTGTTGTGCTTTAGGAGTATCTAGTCTGAAAATGTATGAAATGTGGTGCCTGGAGGATGAAAGGAGATTGTAGGCCGGCGCCTACGTACTAGTACATCAACTAGTACAAGAGCAAAGGGGGTGGTAGCTCCCTTCCAGTAGCAGCTAGAGAACAAGTGAAGATTGGAGCATTCAGTAGGCAGGCACCTACATACTAGTAAATGGATCAGCTAGTACAAGAGCTAAGGGGGTTGTATCTCCCATCCAAGAGAGTCTGGAGAACGAGAGAAGGTTGTAGCCTTCTGCAGGTAGAAGCCTGTGTACTAGTATAAGACTGCACCAGTACAGAAATATTGTAAAATGAAGTTTCTTATTAAAGGAAGATAGAGATGACTTGCAGTAGGTGGTTTCACCCACATTGGGTTTCCACCTTATATCATGGTGTTCATGTGTGCTTCTTATGTGTGATGATCTGTTCTGTTTTACTGCACCTGCTTACTGTTCATATGGTTAATGAAGTTATGATGCACTAACTAACTACTGATGTTTAGAAGTGTTTTGATCCTAACTTGATGATGATGATGTCTTGATGCTTATTGCTGATTTATGCATGATCAGATCTAACAGTAAACAGATGGCACAGGTTGAGGGGGAGCATATGCCTTTAATAATGCATTGTTGGCATTATGGTTAATAGTCCTTGGTGATGATGCTTATATGGCTGAATGATATATCTTGCTATGATGTGGTTATGATTTGTCCATGTTAAAATCTCATATGATTCTTGGGGTTACATAGTAGATGTTCAGATCATATTTGTGGATTGATTCTTAGATGGTGCACATATGATGCTTACATGGTGATCTTCATAAGCATAAGGAGAAGTACAAAGCTTGAATACACAACTTCATTACCTGATGATGAGTCTCTCATATGCTGCTGTCGTCATGTGCATAAAGATCATGATGTAGGATTCCTATAGTTCTTGGTGCTCATGTGGATGAGGATTGTTGAAGTTGATGATATAAAGAAGCCTTGACAAAATATCTTGAGCTCAAGATACATAGTGTTGGATACATAAATGATTACTCAAAGTTGCATTGTTGGAGACATGATGATGATGAGTTCTTACCTATATGTTGATACTTACATATGTTGATTGATGTAGATATTCCCAAGTGATGATACATGGATGATCTTGTTGATAAGATGGCTATGGTGTTTTACACATATGATATAATGTGAATGATTTTATGATGATGAGTTGATATCTATATGCGGATAGACCCTGTCATGGGACATTTATAGGTTGCTGATCTGGAAATGGTTGTACGCGAGTTTCATAAGGAGTATCCACGTATATACGCTTGTTTCTGTGGATACAGTCACGCATATGTTAATTTGAAGGAAATCAGTGGGCCAAACTCTGAATGAGAAGAGTCTGATATGGGCCTGACAGAAACCATCTAGCACAGATGGAACAGGTACAGAGGGAGAACATGATTGGTGGTCTAGATATTGTTGAAAGATGCTTATGGAGCAGATCTTTCATTATGTATAGTTGCTAATGACTATCATGGTCTTATTTAGATGTTTGGTCTCATGTAAAGGTCATATCAAGACTCATGATGTAATAGTGTGTCTCTATCTATTGTAGTCATTTGATGAAATCCCTTCTGGTCACATGATGTAATTTGTAACCCCTCTATGCATAAGAAGGATGATGAAATATTTCAGTCATGTATCAAGGTCATGTAACGGCCTATGTTGGTTTCCCCACTATGCATGGGATGAATGATGTTATACTCTTATTATCATGTGTAAACCTTTGGTATATCCCCACTTGGTTGGTAGATGGATGTATGTATGAGTCTTTGGTGCTAGGAAGGTCACTTATGATGTATAGAGTCATATTCTTCTTGTAGAACATCTTTTTGCAGACCTTGCTTACAGTCAGGGGGAGCATGAACAACACACTTCAGCAGAGCAGAAACTTCAGCATGTACTCAGAGGGAGCATGGTCATATTGGTACACCTTGGCATATACAAAGGGGGAGCTCACTCAGAGATTTCAGCAGGTACTCAGGGGGAGTATGGACAGCGGAATGTTTACCAAAGAAAGAGAATATCTTGGTCTGCCCTTTGCCCTTGATGTCAAAGGGGGAGAGTGATTTGGTGTTGTTGCCATCAAGTCCAAAGGGGGAGATTGTTGGCATTATGATGCATGTGTTGTACTTGATGGCAACCCACTCATAGAAGAACATCTCACTTAGTTATAACTAGATGAATCTTCAGAAGCGATATCAGATGTGACTGAATGCATGGGATGCAGGACAGCTCAAAGGAATCAGATGATAGTTCTAAGTGTGAAAAGTTAGCTTTGCCATCAAGTCCAAAGGGGGAGATTGTTGCATTATGAGACAAGTGTTGTCCTTGATGGAAAATCACACAGATGATAGATCATAGTGCAGCAGGTCAGCAGCAAGGATTTGATGATCAGACTACAAGAATGAAGAGAAAATATATATACGCAGGTTCATCGTGACCGAGCCGTGTATACCCATGGGTTAGTCATTGAAAAGACGCGTATGCGTATACATGCACTTTCATGCAAGAGAAGGCGTGTACATTGGGTTCTAGTCCATGGTAGTTAGTCCTTGGTATTTGAACCTATGGTTTTGGACCATAGTATCTCGTCAGAAGTGTTGATCCCAAGTATTGGGTCCATGGTATTGTTTTATTATGGTTTTGGACCATGGTATTGAGAAAGGCCTAAGACTATAAAAGGAGAAGAAGATCATTAGGCAAGGGGAATGGAAAAAGTCTTGAATATCTGATGAAGTATGAGATCCAGTATGCAGGTTATGGGTTGATGATGCATTGCTTGATCTGAGCTAAGGAGGGATCTCACCGGTTGATGGAGAACAAGATCTAAGGATAGATCGGGATCAAATGGTTTGAAATGAACTATCTCTATATGATTGATTATGTTTATTCTAGATCTGTATACTGACACATGTAATGATCTGAACTGGGTATAACGTAAGTTTGAAATCACTGCAAGTCATGATTGAATATTTATAGATCTGTACGCGGGTTGGATTTGGTGTAAGCGCGTATGTATGTGGGTTTGGTTCATGGTATTAGCATATACCATTTGAGCTTTGATGTTTGAAGTTACAAGCGGTTCTGGTTGTTGATGAGTTCTGATGACAGTTCAAAGGTGTCAGTATTCTGCATATCCTGTTTGGTTGATTGTGTTTAGCTTCAATATTGATGGATGAGAACTAATATTGGATTAGGATCATAATGACTCATATTTATGTGATTTGATGGACTAGATCTGGGTGCTAACACACATATTATCCTTGTATATGTAATAATCTGGATATGTCTGAAGACAGGAAGTGCATCAAGTTATAAGTAAGCAATTGATGACATATACGCTGGTTCGCCTTGGTGAAGTTGCGTATACACGCTGGTTCAACACTTCCAAGTAGCGTATGCACTCTGATGCATGATTTTGATGATACAGTTGGTTCTGAATATTGTTGCAGAGTTCAGTGTTCTACTCTGTGTTCTAGTGACTGTGTTGTTGACAGGGTTTCAATGTTTCAGAGATTCATGAATTGATGATGCTAGTATTGATTGTTTTGTGCTTCAATGATATTTATGGGTCCAGTATGAAAATTTGATGAAACATGGCCTTCAAATTATAGTGTTGTGCTTTAGGAGTATCTAGTCTGAAAATGTATGAAATGTGGTGCCTGGAGGATGAAAGGAGATTGTAGGCCGGCGCCTACGTACTAGTACATCAACTAGTACAAGAGCAAAGGGGGTGGTAGCTCCCTTCCAGTAGCAGCTAGAGAACAAGTGAAGATTGGAGCATTCAGTAGGCAGGCACCTACATACTAGTAAATGGATCAGCTAGTACAAGAGCTAAGGGGGTTGTATCTCCCATCCAAGAGAGTCTGGAGAACGAGAGAAGGTTGTAGTCTTCTGCAGGTAGAAGCCTGTGTACTGGTATAAGACTGCACCAGTACAGAAATATTGTAAAATGAAGTTTCTTATTAAAGGAAGATAGAGATGACTTGCAGTAGGTGGTTTCACCCACATTGGGTTTCCACCTTATATCATGGTGTTCATGTGTGCTTCTTATGTGTGATGATCTGTTCTGTTTTACTGCACCTGCTTACTGTTCATATGGTTAATGAAGTTCTGATGCACTAACTAAGATCAACATTTAATGGATTAACTAAATCATAAGTATTATGGATATACGCTAGTTGCATTAGACAGAGTTGCGTATACATGTGGGTTCCATTAACTGAAGTAGCGTATATGTATCTAAGTATGGAAATGAAAAAGTTTTATTGATTTGATAATACTGATTCACCCCCCCCTCTCAGTATTATTTCCAACATGATCTTCAACACTTTGTTCCTCTTCACACCCTTCTTGAAGATTAGCTTGTGAATCTTGCACAACAGACTGTGCCTCTTGATTCTTGTGGTCATCAACAGAACCACATTGTTTTTCTGAAATTTCTTCTGACTCGAATATACTACCCATGTTAATGCCAAATGCCCACATGAGAAAAATATCATCATCAGAATTAAAAATATCTTCAAATAAAGACATGTTGTTAAAGTCCAGCTTATCTCACTTCAAGATTCCTTTTTGACTCCACATGGTCCTCTAATGAGCTCCAACAACCCTGTTACCACACAGGCGGGAAACTTCTCCCTTTGGCAGCTCTTCAACTATAGAACCTTGTAGATTTTGGCTTCTATGCCAAGCGAGTCTTAGTGCCCTCAGCTTTAGCGATGAGCGACTAAATGACCTCTCACAAGCTAGAAATGTTATCAGTATCTAATTCTGATGCACATATTTCTGAAGATGGGTTTAAATCAGCAAAAAAAAATCGCATTTTCTATGACATATAATAATTTAGAAGAAAATTTTCCAAATTGTTTTTCAGATCTCCACAACCTGCACCTTCTAGGTTACTCAAAACAATTAAATTTTTGAGGACAAATATGCTACAAGAGAAACATTGCCACATGGATGAGCAAGCTACCACTGAAAACATAAACCAACGTTCTGCAATCGACTGCCCTCCTCCGATCCTGCAACGATTTTCACTCTTTTATGTTGCACATATACCTATTCACCATGCCACGAATCTACAATGGTCGAAGGCACCAACAATTCAATGATCAACGCAGTGCTGGCCTCAGACTGTTCGGCCTCAATCAAGACAAGACCTTCTCGGCCTCACACCTGCCACCCATACGCCCATTCCACTTGCGTGAATTTGAAGTGACTGTGGTATTGGACCAAAAAATTAAATTAGGAGTTTTTTCCAACACCTAAAGCCAAATAACTCTTTCTTGGATGGAATATGACGAGTCAACGCCTTGTTTGCAAAGGATGTCGGCTCTGTCATAAAGCGTGAAAATTATATGGCTTTTCACTAAGCCGTAGAACCTCGTCCCTCGCCGCTGATAAGTATGGCCTATCGGCCTTTCAACTTTCAATACAAAGGCCCTTTCTTGATCCACAGTCTTCAAACCCTTGTGTAAGGTATGGTCGTGACCATTTCTGCAAGAAATGTGTGTATGGCCTTACGGCCTTAAAAAATGCAATAACTCTGAATAATAAACAAAATACCACTCAGCCTTTTCACGCAGAGATTTACTCTGTCGAGGGTCGACGCGATTTCACACCACGCATTCACAAAGATTGTCACACATGTACACTTGATAGCTGCGAAGACTGTCGAGATAAAAAATGCATGTAGTTCCACAGTGGGTCGGTGCGCTTATGCACCTAAAACATGCGACGCCTTCACTCGTGATCTCCACCCTGAAGCTCTGATACCATGATAAAAATCAATGTTCTATTAATTAAGTGGCTCTCCAAGTAAGATAATTGGAGAGTGCCTAAGAAGTTCCCACATACACATTGTATACAATTAGGAGAATAGCCTAGTATATATAGGCTTTCTCACAATCAGGGTGGTTTCAACCACTCCCTAGATAGTAGGATCTGAGACCTAATATTAGAGTCTCAATCCTATCCTTAGACAACTAACTATATCTTTCTCCATTAATTCTAACAATATTTGTGATTAAAGGTGTGAAAACTATTTGTATGTGTAACTCAGTTTTCTTTCTTGGTATCAGAGTCCTTTTCGGCCTGACTCCCTATGGGAGGGCCAGGAATAGGTACAAGTGCGTGTACAGTTTGTTTGTGTATAGATTTTTTTTGGGGGACTTCTCCTGTAAATATGCTTCATCTGTGCCTCAAGAGATTATCTTAGAATGATGGAACTGAATCCGTTTTAGCCCAAATGTCAACCATATGGTCTGAGGAGAACAGTGAAAGGTTTTGTTGATGCCCCGAAAATCGTTGTATCAACATTGGGGGATAACCACCCGGTCCGGACCTTAATACAACTCCTTTTCCGTTTGGAATGGTGGCTCCGACTAGGGATAATGGGACCAGTTTCCCAGTAATGAATAAAAGGGATGAATGAATGATTGATTGTCTAATCTAATGATAGGTGAATAACTTAATCTATCAGCAAAATAAAAGAACTACTACTAATCCCGGGAACTATTGTACTTTGAAGTGTAGCGCTTGATGATCTATGTCTATTGACAGGCATATAGATGACTCCATCTAATAGACATGGACATGTATTCATTCAAGGATTACTTTGCTTAAATAGTTAAACAAAGTGATTAACACAATATTGCTACACTTATCATTTATATCATCGATACATATATGATCAAAAGAAAATCATGCCATAAACATCCAATAGTGGAGGGAATAAAAAAATGTTGTTAAAACACATACATATATTCGATAACAGCAAAGGCGATCAAATGACGATTCATATAAAAAGAATGAATTCAGGCATAGATAATAGTACCATATGAGCTGCGAGTCACTCCCAATATCAATCGCTATTTGAGATTCTTCTTCCGACTCAGAAATACTTTCAAACAAAGACAGTAGTGAACAATGGCATAAAAGCTTCCTTGTCAAAATCAGAATAGTTGGTCCAGTTTTATAAAAGAATATGCCTGAAGTACAGTAGTGCAACTTCAGGCTTTTAAGTCAAGTACAAAACTTTACGACCCCTTCCAAATACAATGAAAGGGTCTATAGATAGTGAATTAAGCTAACTATCTATGAAACTGAAATCCTACTTAATTGGTATCAAACGATCTTGAATATCTCCTTCTCAGCAATCTGGCAGTCGACCGCATGAATCATCTTGTAGGTTGTTTGCCTTTAAACCTGAGCTGACATATCGCAAGCATTGGCTCCACTTCGGGCGGTCTGTTGAGGCGAGAGTTGAGTTGGGTGGCATAGGTGGCATCCTGAATATCGAGAATAATATACCCGATTGCATCTGTAAGGCATTTGAGGACGTCTCTCTGGCTGTGTGGTTTTACTAAGAAGAACCAATAGGCATCCCATGTTAAACTGTTAATCCCTGCGATTAATCTCCCATTTTTCTCTAGATCCGAATAACATGACTGCTCCAATGTTTTCACCGCTGTCAATTTACCTAGAGTGCATTGGGAAATCATGTTAGACAAGTAGAGAGTATTATTAACCAATTCAACCAAATTACTCGTGGTTGATTTTCATCTTGAAATTGCCCTCTCTGCTTTCATTAACTAGGACTGCCATTCTATAAATAATATTTCCTTATGTGATTCTAAAATATTTGGTAAATTAGCCGCCTATCCCTGATCGGTATCTTGCCATTCAAGAAAATCAGTTAATGTTTCATCAGCTTGATCCAAGTATGTTCTAGCTTTTTCTAATTTTTTACTTATTGATGTCGTCAAATCGCATAATGGTTCTGCCTGGACGATTTGTTGACATAAAAGCTTGATCTGTGTTATTAATGCCTTATTTCTCTGTAATGCTTCTGATTTGAATTCGGCTATCTGTGGAAGATTCTTTGTCTTCTCAAGCTGGGCTGATAGTTGAGCAATCTGCTCATCTTTTAACTTCAGCATTTGTTCATTTGTCGCCTTCAGTTGTGCCAATGCCTCAGACAACTCTTTCTGCTTCTGGACTGTGCTGTGATCAATCCTCTGTTTCTCTTCTTGCAATTGCTGAGTTAATTGATTATTTATTTGCTGTTGTGTTAACAATTGCCCTTCTGCCTGCTCTGCCTTCTGTTGTACTTCTGATAGTTGCGTTTGCAATGAAAAGATCTCCTGGTATTTTGTTTTTAATAGAAGACTCACCTCTGATGCCTTATCTATTGTTGCTGCCGAATAGACTCCAACATATTGTGATAGTTTTGTTAGGTCGTAAGAGGGGTCAAAATCCTCCTTCCAAACCACATTGCCCGTCATCGTTTGTTCTGGGAATAGGGAAGGTTGATTAGTTCTTCTCCTCTTCCTCTGTCGTTTTACCACAGCTTTGTGTCTTGGGTTATAGAAGACATCCAAGGGAGGAATTTCTTCTATCTGCAAAATAATTTGATCGGAGGGATCCTTTGGGATTATCTCTACTTCTTTTGAACTGGGTAGGCCACTGGTTCCACTTGGAACCTGTTTTGAAGTGGTCTCCTGTGTATCTGTCTCTTTTGAAGTTTCGGTGTCCTTTGAGCACTCAAGATTACTGATAATTGAATCGAATTGCTGCCATTCCTGGAGCAATTTGGGATCAATTTGAGTATCTACATTTACCTCTATGCTGCTCTGTTCCTGCTCTTTAGTCTGGGTTTCCTCTTGCACTTTCTCCTATTCTTTTGTTGTAACCAGAGGTTCCTTAGTATGTCGTTGTTCAGGCTCGCTTGATTCTGTTGCTGGGGTTGTCGCTAACAGATCTAGAGGCAGAGTTTGCAACCTTTGTTCTCTGAGTCTGTTGAATTCAACTAACCCTTCATCTTTGTATTCCATTATGGCCAGCGATCTAACTTGATACATTGATTCAGCTGAGGAGAACAGGTCATCAAACTTATCCTCTTTATGGTCAAACTTTGTCAATTTGGCCTGTTCAAGTGCATTATAGGCGACTTTGTTGGGATCAAATCGCCTATTAGGGAGAGTTGCTAGAGTTAATGACTTCATCTTTGTAGCTTCTTTCTCTGCATGTTTGAAATCATGCAAAGTGTAGACACCACATCTCAGAGGAAAAGAGGGCCAGACCTGCTTCTTATTTTTCTTTAGAGTTTGTGTAACTCCTTCGGAAATAATCTGATAGGCTATCTCCCTCGCCAGCAGTTTATCAGGTATGTACAAAGGAAGGACATGAGGTTCGGCTTGGCTGCCGAAAATTCTTATATAAGTAAATTTTTCCTCTCCGAACCATCTTCCTATTGATGTCAAATCAATCCCTGCTTGGTAAGAAATTTTGGGAGCAGGTTTATTAAAAATAGAGTAATGAATGGGTAACATGAAGCCATTGCAGACTTGGTATAAATGGTGCTTATAGGAAGTTTTTCACAATTTCTGATGGTATATGTGAATAGGCATGGGGTCTTGTGCAGTCCACCTCCAGCCGAGCATGGGAAATTCAGAATTAAAACACAGGGTATCTAGTATATAAGCACTGTAGTAGAATGGGGGAATAAGCCTTTCGGTGATGCGGGTTTTAGTTCTAAAATCAAGAACTATTGTTGCTATCTTATCTGACAGTATAGTTGCCCAATCCATTATTTCACTATTACACGCTGCTTTCATCAAGGGAACCATTTCTATAGTGAAATTAGCGGAATCGTGCAACCCCCACAATCTACACATCATTATCCCATCATAACAATAAGGAGAACATAGGGAATCAACAGAATACTTACCGGAAGTTTCATGCTTGTGTTTCGTCGGATTTTGCCTCCAATCCCGAATGGGTTCGAATTCAGTTTCGTTCTCACTTCAGAATTTCTCCAGAAATGCCTTGTTGTACTTCTTCTCTGTCTCAGGCAAATGATACATTTGCCTCAAATCATTAGCCTGAAATGAACTGAAGATTCTCCCATCTCTGGTGTAGAAGGTTCTGCCTGTGATTGGGATTTCCTCAATTGCCCACCTTACTACATCCGTATATGGGAGAATTTGTTCCCGAGCCGCTATCCGATGAAGGAAAGAGTCGGCTAAGTCCTTTAAAGTACCATCAGATTTTCGATTGGTATCCGTTGTGGCTTGTACTGCTATCACCTTTGGTTCTTCGGCCTCAATCAAATTATAGGTACTTTGCCAAGTAGTTTTGCTGAGTCCTGAACATGTAGTATCAGATATCAATCCTTTCTTTTTAGTTCCTGGATCAGCGACGACTTGTCCTGTGGCTGGTGAAGCGGAAGCAATTGCAGTTTTCTTAGACTTCTTCCCCATTCTACTTGAATCTATTACTTCGGAAGAATTCTGCACAGGAGTGAAAATAAGCGTAACACAGAGAATTGGTAGCGAAAACCAAATACGAGTGAGATATATTGATCAATGCACGATGAAGGACTAACTTAAAGTGGCCGCAGATACAATCTGTGAAAAGATTTTTAAGCTTACTATTTCATTAAATGGCTGTTAAAACCTGCCAATCCTTTAAATTCCCATCATATCGTTTATTGGCCGAATGATTTGTTTAAGCGTGCCTTGGATGTTTTGGCGGTTGAGCGCAGGTGAATCACTGTTTGGTATCCCTGCTTTAACAATTTTTGAAGTTTACGCTTTTGGCTTTATCGCAATCGGGCGTCGGGGGAAAACTTAAATCGTTATATTGGTTCCTTTTAGAATCCCCGATCGCCGATAGCGATATCGCATCGCATTGGGAGTATTAACTGGGGCACTTTAAAAAGCATGCATGGTATATCCCCGATCGCCGATAGCGATATCGCATCGCATCGGGGCGAAAGGGACTTTATCGCATCGCATCGGAGCGAAAGGCACTTTTGTTATGGGAACTTATGATTGCCGATATCCGATAGCCTATTGCATGTTATCGCGTCGGAGCAAACCAATGGGTCTTTAAGTTATGCCTCCTTTGTCATTGCGATATGCGATCTTGCGATCGCTTTATCGCAATGATAAAAGATTAATCATTTATATTATAAGACCAAATAATTGGTTTGTCAAAAAGGTTTTTGTAATGTTTTCATTTTGTTTTTGGACCTTTTTGAATAATACAAAGTTGATACCGATTAAAATAAGAAGGGACCCATTTCATATTATAGTTTTTTGAATAAAAATGATATGAAATGGGGGGTTGTTGTAGAGCACAACAATTGGCGATTCGCTGGAAGAAACAGTTATCTCTGAAAAGTACGGAAATACTTAAACTTTTTCAAAATAGAGTTCTCATCAAAGGGGAAAATTCTAATATAACTAGGTATATATGCATTCCGAGTAAAATGAAACTATCTTTGCTAATTTCCTCTCTTGTTTAAAATTAGATACATTCTAAGTTTTAAATTGGCCTCTATTGGTTGATAATGATAAAACAGAAAAATTTTCCAAATCAGCTTTTAGAATTAACTCCTTTGTCATAGGTAGGGCCTCTGCTGCCAGCAAACGTTCATAGTTTCGACAGGGATACCTTTTAACCAGGCTATTGTCCATTGTCCCTCTCATTTCAGAGTATGATTAACAGAATGAATTCAAAACATGCTTTTCATATTTTGCGTTTCTTTTCTACTTCTCTGTTATTTTGTAAGATAAAAAGCCATTGTCCTGGTTTGGTGACCAGCTTAGTAACAATGCCATTCACTGGTAGTAATTTAACCGAACAAGCTGGCTCGTGATGAGACCCCTTGTCTTATAATTCTAAGCCATTACCCTGTTTTTGTATGCAGTATTGGTAATGTCGGTTAAACTATTTCCCTATGATCATGGTAAGCAGGCTTGTAATAAGACCTCTTATCTTTTATATCAAATATTTTAGAATTACACTCTGAGTAATCATAAGCTTTGGTGAGTGGGATGGACAATTTTCTCCTTAAGAGTAAATGGATGACAAGGTAAGAGTTAAAGATGCTGAAGTTGGATTAGTTTCTATTTTGATATTGATAACCCTTTTTGTGACCAATTTGAAAACATAAAATGATTTACAATATTTCTAAACTTTGAGAAGCGTTCACAAAAATTGAAGTGTGGTTTCAGAATGCAATTACACCTAATTTCCTAGAAATTATCCCTTCCGATTAAGACTTCTATTATTTTAAAAGTAAATATCAACCCTACTTGTTTTGAACAACTTTCAAGTACAGCAAAGGTCAATGGAAGATATCTCACAACTTTATTTTCTAATGATCCTACAAACTACAACATTCTAAAAAAAAAAAGGAGAAGGGGTTACCTTCTCAATTGAAGAATTTCTTTAAGATAAGGCCATTAACAGGGAGAGAATCTCTCAAACATGATAAATCTTGTAATATGAAGGTCGAATGGCCTATCTTCTCACAGATCTGAAATGGCCCAAGCCACATCTTCTGGAACTTGGTGTGTTTTCCCTTGTCCTCATGGGCTTTTTCCCATTTCAGAACTAAATCATCGACTTGAAATTGTTTTGAATCGGATGGGACTGAATCAAAGGATGACTTGATGATTTGCTGATGTTTTGCATGAATAACCTTGGTTTTTTCTCTTTCCTCTTCTAATTTTAAAATTTGGTCATGTCTAAGTTGAATAGAAGAAGAAGGACTTTCCTCAATAAACTGAACTAGGGCTAGAGAAGGAAGGACAAGATTTGTTGGTAGCACTGCTTCTTTTCCATACAAAAAGTTGAACAGAGAAGAACCTATGGAAGCCTTTTGCGTTATCCTATCAGCCCATAGCGCGAATATTAAGGATTTGTGCCATTTTTTATGATTTTGTTCGATAGCTCGCTTAATAATTTTAATCAAAATTTTATTTGTAGACTCTGCTAAACCATTACCCTGGGGATAGTAATTAGCATAATATTTTAATTTAAATCCTCTTTTAATAGCGAAATCAATCATATCATTTCCTGAGAAATAAGAAGCATTATAAAAAACAAGAGCATTTGGGACACCAAACCTGGTAATGATGAATTGATCTATGAATTCAATAATTGCCTCAGAATTTGTTGTCTTCAAAGGGATTGCTTCAACCCACTTAGTAAAATAATCATTAGCGGTAAGGATATACTTATGCTGTTTGGAAGAATGTGGAGTAATTTCTCCAATGATATCCAATCCCCATTGCTCAAATGGTTGTTCAATGTTGACTGGTTGCAAAGGGAAAGCTGGTTTTCTTTGTCTTCCACTAGAAGTTTGACAATTTCGGCATTTCCTTACATATTCATGAACATCTCTAAACAGAGTGGGCCAATAATATCCAGCATGAATGATTTTGTGGGCTGTTGTATCAGCTCCAAAATGTCCTCCTGCTGGTCCATCATGTAATTCCTGCAAAACCTTTTGTGCTTCAGGTTTTTCTAGGCATCTTAATAAGATTGAATCATAATTTTGCCTAAAAATCACATCATCAATAATTGTGAAATTTTTTTCTTTTAATCTAATGGCCCTTTTTTTTTTGTAAGACAGGTTAGGAGGTGCATATCCATTTTTCAAATAAAAGATTAAGTCAGCATATTGTGATTCAGAATCAGTAATACTTATCTGGTTGATTTCTTCGGTTTGATTTGTATCACCTGATTCTGGAATGTTGGATGCTCCTGCCAATAACCTGCAAAAACCTTGGCCTCTAACAATCTTTGCTGGTTTAATTTCTAAATCATATTCTTGAAGTGCTGTAACCCAGTTGCCCTTTTTTCACCTAGTTCTCTTTGGATTAATAGTTGCCTTACTGCAGGGAAAGGAACTATAACTTTTGTATGGGCTTTTAAAAGGAAGGGTCTGTAATGTTTGACAGCTTTATATACAGCAAAGGCTTGTTTTTCTACTTCAGAGTAATTCAATTCAGCACCCTGAAGATCTGAACTATAGAATGAAATGGGTGCTTCCGAATTGTGATTGTTAATCTGTGTGAGTACTGCTGCATAAGACAAATCGGATGCGATAGTATACAATGTGAAATGATTAGAAACATTAGGGGTATTTAAGGTGGGGGCATTAATTATTGATTGTTTGATTAAATCAAACGCTTCCTTTTCTGCTGATCCCCACTTAAAGACTGAATTTTTCTTAATCATAGTTTGAAGTGGCAAAATGATTTGAGAAAAGTCTGGAACGAATCTTTTGACAAAATTGATTTGGCCTAAAAATGACTGCATGGATTTTTTATTATGAGGGAAAGGGATTTCAAAGATTTCTTTGATCCTATCGGGATCAATATAAATGCCATCTTTAGAAACAATAAAGCCTAAGAGCTTTCCTTGGTCAAGAGCGAAGAAGGATTTTTTAGGGTTAAGTGAAATACCATACCTTTTGCAGCGTTGAAAGATTTGATTTAAATCATGCAAATGATTGGACTTCTCTTTTGAAAATACAGTAATATTGTCTAAGTAGACGACTACTGTTTTGTTAATCAACCCTTTAAAAGCTATATCCATCGCTCTTTGGAACATGGCTCCTGCATTAATAAGTCCGAAAGGCATTTTCTGATACGCATATGTTCCCCATTTTGTTCTGAATGTGGTTTTGAGTCGGTCATCAGGATGGACCAAAACTTGGTTATATCCTGAAAAACCGTCTAGAAAGGACATTAACTCAGAGCCTGCCATTGATTGGAGTATCTGCTCCATAGTAGGTAATGGGAAATTATCTTTTAGGCTCGCCTTGTTCAAATTTCTGAAATCTATACAAATCCTGATGTCGCCATTTTTCTTTCTGACTGGCACCATATTGGAGACCCAGTTTGAGTGCCGAACGGGAAAAATAATCTTTGCTTTCAAGAGTTTATTAAGTTCAGATTTTATTTGACTCTCTAAGTTCGGATGTATTTTTCTCAACTTCTGCTGAATTGGTTTCTGATCGGGAAGCATTGGGATGGTATGCTGGATGATGGATGTATCATATGTCTTTAAATCATCATATTTCCAAGCAAAAACATGTTTATTTTTCCGTAACAGTCTAATGAATGCTTCCTTTTCTTCCACGGAAAGTCCTAATCCTAAATTAATATTTTGAGGAGTTTGCTCCGTACCAAGGTTTATCAATTCAAACCTTAAGGTAGAACTTTGGAGCTTTGTATTGGTCACATGTTTAAACCTGTCTTTAATATCATAAAGATCATCAAGCTTCACCACAGGCTTTGGGATTGAATTCTCCTCGTGTTTACCTCTCATTTGAAGGTCATGCTCATTTTCCTCAATGATTTGATCATCATAGGACTTTTCAGAAGTTAAAAACTGTAAAATGTCTTCATCATGGTTGAATACTCTCCAATTAGTGATATTGCCAGGAATTGATGGCCTAAAAAGTAATTCTACTGAAAATCTATCAGGGCTATAGTCTTCAGAAGGTAGGAGCTTGGAAGCAACATTGGCTAGCAAGTCGGCTGCCGAGTTTTGAGACCTGGGAATGGAAGAAATATTGAATGCCGAAAAGTGGGAGGTGGGTTCCTGTACCAGTGATTGATAATGTTTGAGATGGCTAGAAAGATAATGAATTGTATTCCTTACCTGTTTAAAAATAATTTCAGAATCTCCAAACACTTTCAAATATGGACCTTGAGGCCAATAGCTTTATATAGTCCTTGGACTAAGGCTTCGTACTTTGCTGTATTATTCGTGCATTCAAACTCTAACCTACAGGACAGCATTGTTTTTTCTCCCTGCGGGCTAATCAAAATACATCATGCTCCTGAGCCCTCACTAGACTTGGACCCATCGAAATATAATGACCAAAATAAAGAAGTATTAACAATTTTATTTACAGTTTCCTCAGTATCATTAAAACATCTTGACCTATCTGTTTGTGAATAATTTTCGATCTGAGATGTAGAATGGTTTAATGAGAAAGGAGATGGTTGGGCAGCGAAGTTGCCAAAGAATGACTCTGATGAATAATTCCCCAAAATGTTGTTATTAAATGCTATTGGTTGGTTTTCTTGTTCAATTTCCGTAACTGTATGGGTCATATGCTTTTCCCGATCGATTTTTATTTGATTTGGCTTACCCTTATAGGGAAGCCACATATGGGACCAATCGGTAGAAATATACCCATGTAGTTTTTCAGACCAATCCCTACTCAAAATCAAACCATAAAATTCAGGTATATCGGCGATCAAGATATCAATTCTTTATACTACTATAGGATCAGCAGATAGCCTGATAGTTACGGAGTTGATTTCTCCCAAAACCTATACTTTAGTCCTGTCCAACTGCACAATATGAATAGCAGACTTTTGGGGTTCAATGTTCAGTTTGGAACAAAGTGAAGCTGGCATTATGTTAGAGGATGCCCCTGAGTCAATCAAATAGTTGTGCAGGTTTCTATTGTAGATCTCATAGGTTAGAAGGAAAGGTGGAGTATGAGAATTTGATCTATCTCCTATCAGAACTGCATCAGTAGCTTCAACCATACCAGAAGGTGGTTGACCTGTATCATTTGCAGCTTTAGCACTGGGAAGGGGTGAAGTAGGAACAGCATTTAATTCTTTGAGAAGCAATTTTTGCTGATGTTTCAATTTACTACGTTCAAACATGGTAATGTTTGCCTTAGTCTTTTTCATGTCATCAACAATATTGTAATCCATTGAATCAGAAACTACCAGTGTCTTAGATGTTGATGGGATTGTTGAGGTTGAAGGTTGGTTTTGTGGAACTGTTACAGGTGGCTTCTTCGGGGGTACCTTTTCCTTTGTTGTAGCAGCACCTGCACTTCTTTTCTTCGAAGTTGTCTGAACAGGTTCAGAGGTACCTTTACTCCTGGTAGTGACAGGAAACGCTTCTTCTTCATTTTCTGTATCAGAGTTAGGCAATATAAAATCCCACATTCCATGACATTCAACAACTTCCTCTTCTTCATCAATTGGTGAAGCTGTTTCTTCTTCTCCTTCTTCAAGATCTGAATCTGCATTAGATATAACATTCAGTGGTTTTGATTCAGTTTTCTTGTAATTCCTATAGGGTCTTTTGGTTGAGGTTTTAGCTACCTATTTTTTGATTTCAACCATTTCATTTGACATAGTCTTGAGGACCTTTTGAAGACCTTCCATGTCATATGGATCTTTAGGGGTTTTCTTCTTTGAATCATCTTTAAAAGAAACTTTTTTGGTTTTTCTATCTTCAAGAGCAGCTTTCTTCTCTAGAGCATTAATACGTTTCTCCACAGCAAGTGCTTCTTTCATGTTTTCAACTAAAGTTGGTTTTCCAGCCCTATCTACAAAAGTAGCTATATTGGCAGGTAGGGCAGTTATATACCACTCGCTTCGGATTTTCTCACTTGGTTTGGAAGCCGTTGGGATTTTATTCAAGAGTTTATTGAATCGTGCATTGAATTCTTTAATTGGTTCCCTATGCTCTATCCTAAGATTGGAGAGATCATTTATTAGTGTAGCCAAAGACCTATCATCACCATACTTAGTAAGAAACTGTTCTTGGAAAGTCGTGCAACTGGCAATGGAACCAAAAGGTAAAGAAAAATACTAGGATCCTGCCGATCCTTGCAAAGTATAAGGGAAAAGCCTAACGACAACATCTTGCTCTGTTACTCCCTTCAAATTAACTGCCAACATGAAGTTATTAATATGTTCCTCAGCTTGTGTTCCATCATCTGGATTAAACTTGGGTAGCCATTTCTCAGGTGCATCAGGTAATGCATGCAATGGAGCAGGCATATTGACTGCACCAGGCCTTGTCCATGGATCTGCCATTGTAACCGCAGTAGTGGATGATATTACTGTTGAACTTCCAGAAGTCTGGGAAGGAGTTGATATTAAGGATTGCGCAGTTTGGGATGTTGTAGTTGCTAATCCCTGATGAACAACAATGTGTGATGAGGGAGTGGATGGTTGACTTCGCACGGGGGAAGGTGAGATGGAGGATGTGGATGAAAGTTCTTCACTGTCAGATCCTTCAGTGTTTTTCTTCGCCTTTTTCCTTTTGGGTAAAGGGAACTGAGTAGGTTCAATACCGAGCTTTCCACTCTAAAGTCTGGTGAGAGGGTGAGGTAAATTAAACGGCGAAGTTGCACTGCTTTGAGATACTTCAGATTTCTGTGGTGAAATCGAGAAGCTCTGAAGTTTGTGGATAAGAGACTGGACTTCAGGGGATTCAAGACTTAGTTGTTCTAGAGTATGATGGGTTTGAGCAGTGGTAGTTGATTCCTCTTGTTCTTGTTTGGATACTGGATAACCAGCATGCAATTGGGAAGTATGAGGTGATGCAGAGGGAGAATTACTCTTAGAATGGTCTATAGATTTGGGTTTGCTTGCCATTCACAGTTGATGGCCCTCCTTCTAGTGCCAAAAATGTTGATGCCCCGAAAATCGTTGTATCAACATTGGGGGATAACCACCCGGTCTGGACCTAAAGACAACTCCTTTTCCGTTTGGAATGGTGGCTCCGACTGGGGATAATGGGACCAATTTCCCAGTAATGAATAAAAGGGATGAATGAATGATTGATTGTCTAATCTAATGATAGGTGAATAACTTAATCTATCAACAAAATAAAAGAACTACTACTAATCCCCGGAACTATTGTACTTTGAAGTGTAGCGCTTGATGATCTATGTCTATTAACAGGCATATAGATGACTCCATCTAATAGACATGGACATTTATTCATTCAAGGATTACTTTGCTTAAATAGTTAAACAAAGTGATTAACGCAATATTGCTACACTTATCATTTATATCATCGATACATATATGATCAAAAGAAAAGCATGCCATAAACATCCAATAGTGGAGGGAATAAAGAAATGTTGTTAAAACACATACATATATTCGATAATAGCAAAGGCGATCAAATGACGATTCATATAAAAAGAATGAATTCAGACATAGATAATAGTACCATATGAGCTGCGAGTCAGTCCCAATATCAATCGCTATTTGAGATTCTTCTTCCGACTCAGAAATACTTTCAAACAAAGACAGTAGTGCACAATCGCATAAAAGCTTCCTTGTCAAAATCAGAATAATTGGTCCAGTTTTATAAAAGAATATGCCTGAAGTACAGTAGTGCAACTTCAGGCTTTTAAGTCAAGTACAAAACTTTACGACCCCTTCCAAATACAATGAAAGGGTCTATAAATACTGAATTAAGCTAACTATCTATGAAACTGAAATCCTACTTAATTGGTATCAAACGATCTTGAATATCTCCTTCTCAGCAATCTGGCAGTCGGCGGCATGAATCATCATGTAGGTTGTTTGCCTTTAAACCTGCGCTGACATATCGCAAGCATTGGCTCCACTTTGGGCGGTTTGGTTGAGGCGAGAGTTGAGTTGGGCGGCATAGGTGGCATCCTGAATATCGGGAATAATATACCCGATTGCATCTGTAAGGCATTTGAGGGCGGCTCTCTGGCTGTGTGGTTTTACTAAGAAGAACCAATAGGCGTCCCATGTTAAACTGTTAATCCCTGCGATTAATCTCCCATTTTTCTCTAGATCCGGATAACATGACTGCTCCAATGTTTTCGCCGCTGTTAATTTACCTAGAGTGCATTGGGAAATCATGTTAGACAAGTAGAGAGTATTATTAACCAATTCAACCAAATTACTCGTGGTTGATTTGCATCTTGAAATTGCCCTCTCTGCTTTCATTAACTGGGACTGCCATTCTGTAAATAATATTTCCTTATGTGATTCTAAAATCTTTGGTAAATTAGCCGCCTGTCCCTGATCAGTATCTTGCCACTCAAGAAAATCAGTTAATGTTTCATCAGCTTGATCCAAGTCTGTTCTAGCTTTTTCTGATTTTTTACTTATCGATGTCGTCAAATCGCATAATGGTTCCGCCTGGGCGATTTGTTGACATAAAAGCTTGATCTGTGTTACTAATGCCTTATTTATCTGTAATGCTTCTGATTTGAATTCGGCTATCTGTGGAAGATTCTTTGTCTTCTCAAGTTGGGCTGATAGTTGAGCAATCTGCTCATCTTTTAACTTCAGCATTTGTTCATTTGCCGCCTTCAGTTGTGCCAATGCCTCAGACAACTCTTTCTGCTTCTGGACTGCACCGTGATCAATCCTCTATTTCTCTTCTTGCAATTGTTGAGTTAATTGATTATTTATTTGCTGTTGTGTTAACAATTGCCGTTCTGCCTGCTCTGCCTTCTGTTGTACTTCTGATAGTTGCGCTTGCAATGAAAAGATCTCCTGGTATTTTGTTTTTAATAGAAGACTCACCTCTGATGCCTTATCTATTGTTGCTGCCGAATAGGCTCCAGCATATTGTGATAGTTTTGTTAGGTTGTAAGAGGGGTCAAAATCCTCCTTCCAAACCACATTGCCCGTCACCGTTTGTTCTGGGAATAGGGAAGGTTGATCAGTCCTTCTCCTCTTCCTCTGTCGTTTTACCACAACTTTGTGTCTTGGGTTATAGAAGACATCCAAGGGAGGAATTTCTTCTATTTGCAAAATAATTTGATCGGAGGGATCCTTTGGGATTATCTCTACTTCTTTTGAACTGGGTAGGCCGCTGGTTCCACTTGGAACCTGTTTTGAAGTGGTCTCCTGTGAATCTATCGCTTTTGAAGTTTCGGTGTCCTTTGAGCACTCAAGATTACTGATAATTGAATCGAATTGCTACCATTCCTGGAGCAATTTGGGATCAATTTGAGTATCTACATTTACCTCTATGCTGCTCTGTTCCTGCTCTTTAGTCTGGGTTTCCTCTTGCACTTTCTCCTGTTCTTTTGTTGTAACCGGAGGTTCCTTATTATGTCGTTGTTCAGGCTTGCTTGATTCTGTTGCTGGGGTTGTCGCTAACAGATCTAGAGGCAGAGTTTGCAACCTCTGTTCTCTGAGTCTGTTGAATTCAAATAACCCTTCATCTTTGTATTCCATTATGGCCAACGATCTAACTTGATACATTGATTCAGCTGAGGAGAACAGGTCATCAAACTTATCCTCTTTATGGTCAAACTTTGTCAATTTGGCATGTTCAAGTGCATTATAGGCGACTTTGTTGGGATCAAATCGCCTATTAGGGAGAGTTGCTAAAGTTAATGACTTCATCTTTGTAACTTCTTTCTCTGCATGTTTGAAATCATGCAAAGTGTAGACACCACATCTCAGAGGAAAAGAGGGCTAGACCTGCTTCTTATTTTTCTTTAGATTTTGTGTAACTCCTTCGGAAATAATCTGATAAGCTATCTCCCTCACCAGCAGTTTATCAGGTATGTACAAAGGAAGGACATGAGGTTCAGCTTGGCTGTCGAAAATTCTTATATAAGTAAATTTTTCCTCTCCGAACCATCTTCCTATTGATGTCAAATCAATCCCTGCTTGGTAAGAAATTTTGGGAGCAGGTTTATTAAAAATAGAGTAATGAATGGGTAACATGAAGCCATTGCAGACTTCGTATAAATGGTGCTTATAGGAAGTTTTCCACAATTTCTGATGGTATAGGTGAATAGGCACGGGCTCTTGTGTAGTCCACCTCCAGCCGAGCACGGGAAATTCAGAATTAAAACACAGGGTATCTAGTATATAAGCATTGTAGTAGAATGGGGGAATAAGCCTTTCGATGACGTGGGTTTTAGTTCTAAAATCAAGAACTGTTGTTGCTAGCTTATCTGACAGTATAGTTGCCCAATCCATTATTTCACTATTACACGCCGCTTCCATCAAGGGAACCATTTCTATAGTGAAATTAGCGGAATCATGCAACCCCCACAATCTACACATCATTATCCCAGCATAACAATAAGGAGAACATAGGGAATCAACAGAATACTTACCAGAAGTTTCATGCTTGTGTTTCACCAGATTTTGCCTCCAATCCCGAATGGGTTCGGATTCAGTTTCGTTCTCACTTCGGAATTTCTCCAGAAATGCCTTGTTGTACTTCTTCTCTGGCTCAGGCAAATGATACATTTGCCTCAAATCATTAGCCTGAAATGAACCGAAGATTCTCCCGTCTCTGGTGCAGAAGGTTTTGTCTGTGATTGGGATTTCCTCAATTGCCCACCTTACTACATCCGTATATGGGAGAGTTTGTTCCCGAGCTGCTATCTGATGAAGGAAAGAGTCGGCTAAGTGCTTTAAAGTACCATCAGATTTTCGATTGGTATCCGTTGTGGCTTGTACTACTGTCACCTTTGGTTCTTCGGCCTCAATCAAATTATAGGTACTTTTCCAAGTAGTTTTGCCGAGTCCTAAACATGTAGTATCAGATATCAATCCTTTCTTTTTAGTTCCTGGATCAACGACGACTTGTCCTATGGCTAGTGAAGCGGAAGCGATTGTAGTTTTCTTAGACTTCTTCCCCATTCTCCTTGAATCTATTACTTCGGAAGAATTCTGCACAGGAGTGAAAATAAGCGTAACACAGAGAATTGGTAGCAAAAACTGTTATGAAACCAGCTCAAGAAAAGATAGAAAAGATATATCAACGCCTTAGAATTCAGCCTCTTCGAGGGGGAAACCTCCTTTACATTACATAAATGAACAATTCTTTGATGATACAAATGAAAAGACCTCCTTTCTATATATAGGAGTCTAAGGGGTTATAACATAATCAGAGCCGACATAACAATAATAATATAAGGGCACAATAATAACAATAGTGGGCTTCTATGGGGTACAATAGTAACAATATGGGCACTACATGGGTACATCAATATAATAAGTGGCTTATACTAATAACAATAAGGGGTTACACTAGTAGTATAGGGCCCTAACATGCCCCTCTCCTTCAAAAAGCGTTGTCCTCAACGCTTGAGTAGTTCTTGATGCTTCTGTATAAAATTCTTGTCCTCCCATGTGGAATATTCATCGGGTAAGTTTTTCCACTTGATGAGATACTCTGAAATTGATCGATTTCGTAGCTGTCGGGTTCTTGTTTCTGTGACTGCTCCAGGTTCCAATATGATTTTTCCTTCCTCTTCAATTTCTGGCAATATTGCTTGAATTGGGATCTTTTGCAACTTTTGAATAAGTGGCCATACTTCTTCGTCCTTCTTCCATTCATCCCTTGCTTTGTTTATCCAATTTGGTTGGATAATATAAATAGCACAAAACAATGCTTCCACATCCTCATCCTTGAAGAGTCTTCCCATTTGGTAAGGTCGCCATTTTTTAAGTGCATGTAGTATTTCCAACATTTCTTTCTCATAAATAGCTTGCTTGAGATGTAGCAGTAAAAATACCTAATCACCTACATCAAAACATTTTTCACTACGATGTTGATCTACATGTTGTTTCGTTTGATTTTGCACCGAAGTGGCGTTATCCTTTAAAATTTGGAGAACTTGATGTTGATGCTCGATGTGATCTTTCTCTGCTTGAACCTTTTTCTTCTTGATATGTCCTTCTATCTTTTGAGGAGTGGTAATTTCTTCTAGTCCTTTACAAGATATGGTCGGATTCATTTCTTGATGCTCGATGTGATCTTTCACTTCTTGAACATTTTTCTTCTTGATGTGTCCTTATATCTTGATAGTTTGAGGAGTGGTAATTTCGTCCATTGAATTACAAGATATGGTTGGATTCATTTCTTCTTTCTCGATGTGATCTTTCACTTCTTGCACCTTTTTCTTCTTGATATGTCCTTCTATCTTGAGATTTTGAGGAGTGGTAATTCTTGCCAATGCTTTACAAGATATGGTCTGATTCATTTCTTCTTTCTCTGGGGTGGTGTCCTGGCGTATATCCTCTTCTTTTGATGTTTCTTGATCCTTTTCTTCCTCCTCTTCATATTCTATGTAAAATAATTTCTTCGCAGCACACCTATGACCTTTAGTGCATTTGCTATCACAATTGTAACAAAGCCCTTTTTCTCTTTTTTCTTCCAATTGTTGTGGTGTAACCCTTGTAGGTTGTGGAAGGCTGGGAGAAACAACACTTCCATCTTTATAGTTGTGAGGGGTATGCTTCCTGGTTTCCATAATTTTGCTTTCCATTATGTCACAAAGCCCTTTTACTCTTTCCAATTGTTGTGGTGTTGCTCTAAAGAAGGTGTTGCTCTTTGTATCCTCATAATGTGCTATCATTTCCTCCGTGAAAATTGACCATGTAACAAGTTTTTTACGAGAAAAAAGCCCTTCATACCATAAAAATTGATCTGGTTCTAAATATGAAGATGCAATACATACCTTTTGTAACGGTTGTACACCATGTAGATCAAAATATTGCTCCATCTGAAGTATCCAATTTACCGGATCCTTGCCATCAAACTTCCTCATCTTGCTTTTTCTTGATTTTAGGAGCTCGACCTTGAAACAACTGTAACTCTGTACTTTCAGATCTTTAAGTTCTGAAATTGTGAACTATAGTATCCCTCTGTGTCCTCTTTCCAATTCCACCAGTCTGATCCAAATTGGATTCTCCAAGAAAGAGTTATGCACAATCTCCCAAGATGACCTAATTATAGACCTTTCCAGAAGAGCGAAATTGTATGAAGTGCCATGTGTCACTGTTTCAACCTTTGGATCTGAAAAATGCATACAGAAACTAAAGTTCATCCTCTTTCTGTACCTTCTTACAAAATTTCAATCCGATCCCCAGAGAGAAATTTATGACGATTTTCCCCAAGTCACATGTTTTGAATGTAATTCAGGAGTCTGCCAAAATACCAACTTCCTCAGATCATATCTCCGCAAATATCGCGTGAAAATCTTTGAAATTTGGACCCCAGGTTCAGCACGATTTCTTATCAAATGGGTTTTTTTTGTGACTTCTGAAACGTCACAGAAAAAAAGTTATAGCGAAAATTCCACGATGACTTGTTTGGAGCAGCGAAACCCTAGAATCCAAAGCTCTGATACCAAATGTTATGAAACCAGCTCAAGAAAAGATAGAAAAGATATATCAACGCCTTAGAATTCAGCCTCTTCAAGGGGGCAACCTCCTTTACATTACATAAATGAACAATTCTTTGATGATACAAATGAAAAGACCTCCTTTCTATATATAGGAGTCTAAGGGGTTATAACATAATCAGAGCCGAGATAACAATAATAATATAAGGGCACAATAATAACAATAGTGGGCTTCTATGGGGCACAATAGTAACAATATGGGCACTACATTGGTACATCAATATAATAAGTGGCTTATACTAATAACAATAAGGGGTTACACTAGTAGTATAGGGGCCTAACAAAAACCAAATACGAGCGAGATATCTTGATCAATGCACGATGAAGGATTAACTTAAAGTGGCCGCAGATACAATCTGTGAAAAGATTTTTAAGCTCACTATTTCATTAAATGGCCGTTAAAACCTGCCAATCCTTTAAATGCCCATCATATCGTTTATCAGCCGAATGATTTATTTAAGCGTGCCTTGGCTGTTTTGGCGGTTGAGCGCAGTTGAATCATTGTTTGGGAGATAAGGCCTTTAATACGAATTAATCGTAATATCCCTGCTTTAACAATTTTTGAAGTTTACGCTTTTGGCTTTATCGCAATCAGGCGTCGGGGGAAAACTTAAATCGTTATATTGGTTCCTTTTAGAATCCCCGATCGCCGATAGTGATATCGCATCGCATCGGGAGTATTAACTGGGGCACTTTAAAAAGCATGCATGGTATATCCCCGATTGCCGATAGCGATATCGCATCGCATCGGGGTGAAAGGGACTTTATCGCGTCGCATCAGAGTGAAAGGCACTTTTGTTATGGGAACTTATGATTGCCGATATCCGATAGCCTATTGCATGTTATCGCGTCGGAGCAAACCAATGGGTCTTTAAGTTATGCCTCCTTTGTCATTGTGATATGCGATTTTGCGATCGCTTTATCGCAATGATAAAAGATTAATCATTTATATTATAAGACCAAATAATTGGTTTGTCAAAAAGGTTTTTGTAATGTTTTCATTTTGTTTTCGGACCTTTTTGAATAATACAAAGTTGATACTGATTAAAATAAAAAGGGACCCATTTCATATTATAGTTTTGTGAATAAAAATGATATGAAATGGGGGGTTGTTGTAGAGCACAACAGGTTTGTAGCTCCACATCAATTTAAAGTCAAACATCAAGCACACATAGAGAGAAAGCAAATAGCGTGAAGGCTCTCCTGATTGTCAAGGTGGAAGAGACAATTTTCCATTCAGCCTCTTCGAGGGGGCAACCTCCTTTACATTACATAAATGAACAATTCTTTGATGATTCAAATGACAAAACCTCCTTTCTATATATAGGAGTCTAAGGAGTCACAATATAATCCAGCCGACCTAACAATAATAATATAAAGCCACAAAAATAACAATAGAGGGATTCTATGGGGCACAGAAATAACAATATGGGGGTAATAGGGGCACAACAATATAAATAAGGGGTATAACTACAATAGTAATGGGGTAATCACTAGTATTATAGGGACCCAACATGCCCCTCTCCTTCAAAAAAGTGTTGTCCTCAACGCTTGAGTAGTTCTGGATACTTCTGCATAAAATTCTCATCCTCCCATGTGGAATCTTCAGCGGATAAGTTCTTCCACTTGATAAGATACTCTGAAATTGATCGATTTCGTAGCTGTCGAGTTCTTGTTTCTGTGACTGCTTCCGGTTCCAATATAATTTTTCCTTCCTCGTCAAGTTCTGGCAATATTGTTTGAATTGGAAGCTTGTCGCCTATAACCTTCTTTAAACATGAAACATGGAAAACTGGGTGCAATCGAGAAGCTGCAGGAAGCTCCAATTTGTATGCCATAGTACCAATCTTTTGCAACACCTTGTACGGACCATAATACTTTGGTGATAATTTATTATCCTTCTTAGCTTGCTTTAGGGACATTTTCTTATATGGTTGTAGCCGTAGGAATACCCAATCACCTACATCAAAACTTCTTTCACTGCGATGTTGATCTGCCTGTTGTTTCATTCTATTTTGTGCCAACACGAGGTTATCCTTTAAGAGTTGGAGGACTTGTTGTTGATGTTCGATGTGATGTTCCACTGCCTGAACCTTAGAATTTTCTCTTAAATATGATGTGATGGATGGTGGTTGATACCCATAAAGTGCCATAAATGGGGTCATTTTTGTTGCTGTATGGAAGGAAGTGTTATACCACCATTCAGCCAGAGGCAACCATTTGACCCATTGTGTCTGTTTATCAGATACAAAGCAACGAAGATATCCTTCCAAACATTTGTTTACTATCTCAGTTTGCCCATCAGATTGAGGATGATAAGATGAGCTATGAGCTAACTGAGTACCAAGACAAGAAAATAATTCTGTCCAAAAATTTCCAGTGAAAATGGGATCTCTGTCACTTACAATAATCTTTGGGTTTCCATGTAGCTTTTGAACTGTTTCCATAAATGCAGTAGAAACTGTACTGGCTTTAAATGGATGTGATAATGCACAAAAGTGTGCATACTTGGTAAGTCTGTCAACTACCACCATGATGACACTCTTTCCCTCAGACTTGGGTAAACCTGTGATAAAATCCATTGAAACCTCCTCCCAACGTTGGCTTGGAATGGATAAAGGTTGTAATAGACCCGGTGTCTTAATTGTTTCAACTTTATTTTTTGGCAAACCAAACATTCCGCCACAAACTTTTGAATATCTGATTTAAGGCCATCCCAAAAAAATTCCTTCTTAACCCTGTGGTAAGTTTTTAAAAATCCTGAGTGCCCTCCTAAGGGAGAAGTGTGCAATTCCATAAGAATCTTTTGTTTTAGCTGGGAATTCTTACAGAGGTATAAGCGATCTTTGTACCATAACGAATCATTTTTCCAGCTAAATGTATCAGAAGTACTGGAATCTTGTTGTAGCTTTCGAATAAGTGCCCACACTTCTTCGTCATTCTTCCATTCCTCCCTTGCTTCGTTTATCCAATCTGGTTGGATAATAGAAATGGCACACAACAATGCTTCCACATCCTCATCCTTTCTTGAGAGTGCATCTGCCACCACATTTTGCTTCCCTTTTTTGTAGATGATTTCAAAGTCATAACCCAACATCTTTGTGACCCACTTTTGTTGCTCTTCAGAGGATAATCTTTGTTCTAAAAAGTATTTAAGGCTATCATGATCCGTTTTTACCTTGAAGTGTCTTCCCATTAGGTAGGGTCGCCATTTCTTAAGTGCATGGAGTATTGCCAACATTTCCTTCTCATAAATAGCTTTGCTTAAAAACTTTCCCTTGATTGGACGACTTTCAAAAGCAATGGGTCTTTCATCTTGCATTAGAACAGCACCAATTCCATTTCCTGAAGCATCACATTCCACAATAAAGGTTTTTGTGAAGTCCGGTGTAGCTAAGACCGGTGCTTGGCACATTGCCTCTTTAAGATGTTCAAAGGCCTTTGTTGCTTCCGGAGTCCATGAAAATGAATCTTTCTTCAATAATGTTGTTAGAGGTGCTGCTATTCTCCCATAATTCTTAACAAACTTGCGATAATACCCTGTCAACCCAAGAAATCCTCGCAGATGCTTTATGGATGTGGGGATTTTCCATTCCTTAATGGCTTTAATTTTGCTAGGGTCTACCTTAACTCCTTCATGAGATACAATATGACCCAAATATTCCACCTCCTGGACTCCAAAGAAACATTTGGATCTTTTTGCATATAATTGTTTCTCCTCCAATAGTTGTAGCACCCTATCAACATGATCCTTCCAAGACTTGCTGTAGATTAGTATATCATCAAAAAATACTAACACAAATTTTCTAAGGAATGGTTTGAAAATTGAATTCATCAAACCTTGAAATGTTGAAGGTGCATTGGTAAGGCCAAAAGGCATGACCAAAAATTCATAATGACCCTCATGAGTTCTAAATGCGGTTTTCGGAATGTCTTCAATCTTCATTCTGATTTGATGATATCCCGAACGAAGATCCAACTTGGTGAAGTAAATTGATCCATGCAATTCATCCAGTAATTCATCAATGACAGGAATGGGGAACTTATCTTTAATAGTGAGCTTGTTGAGCTCCCTATAATCCGGACACATGCGCCATGATCCATCCTTCTTGTGCACCAATACTACTGGAGCTGAGAAAGAACTTTGACTCGGTTGAATTATACCAGCCTCTAGCATTTCTGCAACCATACGTTCAATTTCACTTTTTTGGACATAGGGATATCTGTACGGCCTGATGTTTGGAGGAACACTTCCTGGAATCAGATGAATAGCATGATCATGATCACGCATAGGTGGGAGACCTTTGGGAGTCTCAAATACCTTGGAATGATTGTCCAGGACTTTTTGGAGATCTGGAGAAATAGATGATTCCAATGTGGAAACATCTAGCGAACATAATTGTGCAATTACACCTCTTTGCTCCTTTTTTAGAAGCTTTGTCATGCCATTAGAGCTGATTATCTTTCCTGGTTTCCCTGCAATACCCCTTAATTCAACTTCCTTTCCTTCCGTAGAAAATTTCATGAAAAGTTCTTGAAAATTAAAAGCTATTGTACCCAAGGATTGTAGCCATTGGACTCCTAGTACAACATCAGCACCTCCCATTGGAATGGAAAGCATTGGGCTAGTCAATACATATTCTCCCATGGATAGCTTGATATTATGGCACTTTCCAGAGCAATTTATTGTTCCTCCATTTGCAATCATCACTTGACACTCTGGTGCTGGATATAGGAAGCAATTCAATTCTTTTGCTACCCTACAATGAATAAAATTGTGGGTGCTTCCTGAATCAATCAACACTATTACCTTTTTCTTCTTGATTTGTCCTTCTATCTTGATGGTTTGAGGAGTGGTAATTCCCGCCAATGCATTACAAGATATGGTCGGATTTATTTGTTCTTCATCTAGGCTTTGTTCCTGGAATATATCCTCTTCTTTTGACCTTTCTTGCTCCTTTTCTTCTTCCTCTTCACAATCTATGTAGAATAATTTCTTCTCAGCACACTTATGACCTTTTGTGTATTTGCTATCACAATTGTAACAAAGCCCTTTTGCTCTTTTTTCTTCCAATTGTTGTGGTGTCAACCTTGTAGGTTGTGGAAGACTAGGGCAACAACACTTCCGTCTTTATAGTTGTGAGTGGTATGCTTCCTAGTTGCCATAATTTTGCTTTCCATTTTTCTTGCTAACCTGAATGCCTTCTCTAATGAATCAGGTTCCCAAAGGCGAACATCATGTTGGATATTATCCTTTAAAGACCCTATGAACACATCAATCCTATGCTCCTCTGGAATATCTTTTACCCTTATGTTCAATTTTTGGAACTCCTCAATGTGCTCCATTATTGAACCCTTTTGTTTGAGACTTATCAATTGGCTAAAAAAAGTGTTGCTTTTTGTATCCTCATAATGTGCTATCAATTCTTCCGTAAAAATTGCCCAAGTGATAAATTGTTTACGAGAACAAAGCCATTGATACCATACAAACTGATTTGGTTCCAAATATACAGTTGCCATACGTACCTTTTGTGTGTTTTGCACATTATTGAGATCGAAGAATTGCTCCATCTGTAATATCCATGTGGCGGGATCCTTGCCATCAAACTTCCTCATATCGATTTTTGGAATATGGTGATTCTTCGATCCAACATTAGCATCTATGGAATCATGATTAACATTTCTTTTGTTCTCATCATGAGTTTCCTTTACTACCTTTTCACCATTAGTAAGTATTTCTTGTAGAAAATTTGTCAAATCTGTCTTCAAATCTACCATGCCTGTCTTCAAATTTGTGTTCAAATCTATCTTCAAATTGTCCATCTTAGCTTCCACGCCATTTATCTTAGCATCTGTTAACTTTTGTGAGCGTGACATTTGTTGCACTTGTTCTTGTAATTTTGATATATCATGTAGCATTTCTTCCTCTTCTTCATGAGTCATGCTAGAGCTTTCAGGTTCCTTACTAGGTGTTTGCATTTTCTTTCCTCGGGGCATCAGTTACCGATAATAATGCTCTACTATGCCCTTTGAATTCCTTCAAAATAAATTTTCAAACCAAGCTTAAGCAAAAATTTAAAAAAATCTACACACCTTTTTTCACTTTGTAGGAGCTTGATATTGCCTCTGATGTATCTCTGTACTTTCCAATCATCTAGTTCTAAATTTGTGACCTATAGTAGCTCTCTATGTCCTCTTTCCAATGCCACCAGTCTGATCCAAATTGGATTCTCCAAGAAAGAGTTATGCACAATCTCCCAAGATGACCTGATTATAGACCTTTCAGAAGAGCGAACTTGTATGAAGTGCCACGTGTACAATTTTCGATATTTGGTTATGAAAAAGATATACAAGAAACTACAGTCCGTCCTCTTTTTGCACCTTCTTACGAAATTTCAATTTGATTCCCAGGGAGAAAGTTATGAAAATTTTCCCCAGGTCACCTGTTTTGAATGTAATTCAGGAGTCTGCAAAAAGACCAACTTCCTCAGATCATATCTCCGAAAATATAGCGCGAAAATCTCTGAAATTCGGACCCAAGGTTCATCGCGATTTCTTCTCAAATGTTTTTTTTTTTTTACTTCTGAAACATCACAGAAAAACGTTATAGCGAAAATGCCACGATGACTTGTTTGGAGCAGCGAAACCCTAGAATCCAAAGCTCTGATACCAAATGTTATGAAACCAGCTCAAGAAAAGATAGAAAAGATAGATCAACGCCTTAGAATTCAGCCTCTTCGAGGGGGCAACCTCCTTTACATTACATAAATGAAAAATTCTTTGATGATTCAAATGACAAAACCTCCTTTCTATATATAGGAGTCTAAGGAGTCACAATATAATCCAGCCGACCTAACAATAATAATATAAAGCCACAAAAATAACAATAGAGGGATTCTATGGGGCACAGAAATAACAATATGGGGGTAATAGGGGCACAACAATATAAATAAGGGGTATAACTATAATAGTAATGGGGTAATCACTAGTATTATAGGGACCCAACATGGTTGTTGTGGCATTGGAGAACAATGTTGGGCCACTTCTAGGAAGTTGCAACAGAACGTTGTCCATGATCTTTCATTTCAATTTGTTTATGTTCATGATTTTAGTGTATTTCAAATGTGATGAAAACAACTAGATCATGCAAAAGGAAAATGATTGTCAAAGCTCATGCTTACTGTGGAGTTTGTAATTCAGATTCCATGGTCTGCTATTGTTGTGGTATTTTCTTTGCAATAGTGTCAAATCTAAGACCTGCAATTTCCTTTTAAATGCACAATGGGCTTCTTGCTTTGTATAGGAATTGGAAGGATCCTAGTAATATCATGGAATACGTAGCAAAGAAGACTCAAAGACTTTTAATGGGTGGAACTAGAGTTACACTGAATCTGTCCACACATTTGTAAGACACGGAAATATCTTGGAATTGGAAGATTCTGAGAAATTTAGTGAGTACAAAGTTACAAAGAATTGTAGTGTTCAATGGTGAATAGATTGTTATTTACACTATTATAAATTGAAAGGGCCTTTGTTTGTCTATTCGGTAGCCAATTTTGATGCGGTTCAGCTAATTTCTATGCCCAATCACAGGTTGTTTGTAATGGTGTGAGGAGATTGGTAGTGCCTAGTCTAGTGCATTTAGCATACAACATGTGTCCCAGAGTTGCTTCATATAAATTTGGGGATCTATCTTCCATGACCAATTAATGGTTTGAGGAGATTGGTAGTGCCCAATCTAGTGCATTTAGCGCACAACATGTGTCCCAAAGTTCCTTCATATAAATTTAGGGATCTATCTTCCACGACCAATTTTCCCTAGAGGCTTGATTTTTAACCCAACAATGCGTAAACCAAGGTTAACCAAATTTCAAACCCAAACGAAATTTCAACCATTTATTTTAATCCAATATAATAACAATATACATTTTAACCCTTTATTTTAGGCCAATATAATAATAATAATAAGAAAACTACATATTCCATTCCAACATCACTCCATATTCCACCTATGTAATTACATATCTAATTTAATAACATAAACCCATGATATTGCCAATCACATAAACTCATGATATTGCTAATCTCTCCATCTGAGTTACACCAAATCTCTGCATCTGGGAATCTAATGCGGTAGATATTGCAAATCTCTCCATCCGAATTACGCCCAATCTCTGCATCTAGGAGTCCATTGCGGCGTCTCCGTACTGAAGTAGGAGTTTATGACCCTGGAGTTGAGAAGCTCAACAATGGGAGTGAATTTAACGCATTTGGGAGCTTTGTATTGATTTATGGATGGCCAATGGCGTTCTATGGCTTGAGACTCAAGTATGCCTTGGAAGGTAGCTTGAATTACATAGCATGTAAAGATAGAATAGAGGCTTTATTAGAAGACAATGGCTTGAAGGAATTCATTGATCAAGAAATCCCAAAGCTAGCTTCAACTAATGCACAAGAGTTGGCTGAGTGGAAGAAGTGTGTGGCGAAGGTGAGACGGATCATCCTTGAGGGAATTTGAGATCATATTGTCTTGAGTCTCCATGGGAAGGATACTCCATTTTCAATGTGGAAGACATTAAAGGACCTCTACCAGAACAGTAGCGACCAGAGGAAATTGGCACTCAAGGATAAGCTTCGAAGAATCAAGATGGAGAAGGGTGATACTATTTCCACATATCTGAACAAGCTCACCACCTACAGAGATGAGCTTGGCAGTGTGGGAATAACTATTGTCGATGATGATATAGTGAGCCTCCCTCTCCTTGGCCTTCCAAAGAGTTGGAAGAGCTACTAGGACTCTGTGAATGGAAGGGAGAAACTGCTGGATTGGGAACAAATTTGGTCGGATCTTATGCAGGAGGAGATCAGGAAGAGCACACGAGATGGTTCTTCATCCAAGAATGATGATGAAGAAAATCTGGCCTTAGCAGGTAAGGCAAGGAAAGGGAAGGGGAAGGCTTCCCATATCAAATCAATTTATTCTCATGGAGGGAAGAAGGGTGACATGCCTAAAGTAAGATGCTTTAATTGTCACAATATGGGACATTATGCGACTAATTGCCCATTGAAGAAGTCCAAGAAGGGATCCTCAGAATGATCGAAAGGTGAGGCATTAGCCTCTCAGTTTGAAAAAGACTTTACCCTCACTGCATGCATGGTGTCATCAATGATGGGTTATGTCTGGTATCTTGACCGTGGAGCCTCATTCCACATGAACGGTGATAAAAATTTATTTAGTGCCTTGGAGGAGAAAGACCTCAAGATGTGCATAGAGATGGGTGACGATGGAAGGTATAGTGTTTCAGGAGTGGGCACGGTTGCTTTTCAGAGGGAGCATGGAGCTCCTCTCACCTTGGCAGATGTGATGTATGTTCCTGGACTGAAGAAGAACTTGGTATCGATCGCGATGTTGGAGGACAAAGGCTATGATGTTGTCTTCAGTAAAGGAAAGGCATTCCTAAGACACATAGCCATGGGTTAGACCAAGATGATATGGATAAGAGTGAAGAATCTCTATAAACGAGAGGTAGATGATGGTGCAACATTGAGTATGAAAGCATAATTGGTGCAAAGACAAGACATTGGTGAGTTGTGGCACAGTTGGTTGGGCCATTTGCATCATGGTGCTTTGAAGATAATGCAACAAAAATCTACAGGACTTCCCAAAGGTAAACTTGAGAAAGTTGACACATGCAAAGGTTGTACCTTGGAAAAGTACACCAAGTCTTCGTTTCATGATCGAGACAGTCGATCAGAGGCTATCTTAGAGTGAGTTTATACTGATTTGTGTGGACCATTATCAATGGCATCCACAGTGAAGCAAAGGTATTATGTGATTTTCATTGATGAATATTCTTGTAAATGCTAGATTTATTTCATGCAGAAGAAGGACCAAACCTTCACAAAGTTTTGTGAGTTCAAAGCTTTAGTCGAGAAAGAGTCAGGGAAGAAGATCAAGGCCTTGAGAAGCGACAATGGTGGAGAATATGTCTCTCAAGAGTTTAAGGACTTATGTGCAGTGGAAGGAATTAAGAGAGAGTTGATGGCACCTCATAACCCACAGTAGAATGGGGTGGCTGAGAGGAAGAACAGAACTATTGTAGGGGCAACATGGGCAATGCTCCATGACCAAGGCCTACCACTTCACTTGTGGGCAGAGGCATGCAACACAACGGTCTATTTGCATAATAGAAGCCCACATCACATACTTGGGATGGAGACATCAGAGGAAGATTTCTCTGGTAAGAGACTAGATGTGGGTCACTTCAGGATCTTTGGCTCATCAGTATATTTCCATGTGACAAAGGATGCATGGCAGAAGCTTGAGCTGACAGTGGAGTTGGGGATATTTGTGGGGTACACTGATACACCTCACAACTATCGGGTGTACTTTCCTACCAGTCAGAGGACAGTGGTTTGCAAAGATCTCAAGTTTGATGAGCAGAAGGCCATGCGAGTTTCCATTGAGAGGGGGCTCCAACTATAGGCTGTGGAGGAATTGTTGGTTTCTAAGGAGGAGGAGCCTTAGACTGATGTGGAGCAGCTGCATGCAACGGTTCTAGGAGTGGAGACATCCACTCAAGCAGAGTCTTCCGGAGATGGACGGAAGCACACAAGAGAAGCTGACAGATTATTGGAGGATGCGAGAGAGAATGTGGGAGCACTATCTTCTCATCACAGACATAGGAGGTCACCTGAGAGGTACACTGGATACATGGCCCTTGTTTGGGGAATGTGTTGAGATTGAGCCATCTTCCTTTGAGGAAGCAGTGCATCCGTTGATTTGGATTGATGCTATGGTGGAGTATGACTCCATAGTTTGTAAGAGTGTTTGGGATGTGGTTCCAAGACCGGAGAACAAGTCGGTTGTGAGTTCCCATTGGCTTTACAAGGTAAAACAAGTTGTTGATGGTAGTGTGGAGAAGCATAAGGCAAGATTTGTTGCCCATGGCTTTTCATAGGTCGAGAGGATCATGTTGCTGCAGTATATTTTGACAGAGGAGCAAGATGTTGACATTTTGACAAAGGCATTGTCAAAGTGTAAATTTGAGTTCCATAAAGACAGGATTGGGGTGGCAGATAATCCCTTTTTTGTTGAGAGGGAGTGTTGAAATATGGAAACAAGAATATTCCAATTTAATTTTTCCTTGAATTAAATTGTGAATTAAAATCGAATTTAGACTTAACAGCTACTTGGAAATTATTAATTAATTTATTTTCAATTAATTAGTTGGAGAGATTCAAGTTAGAAGTATTTCTGGAGTCATGCAAGAGTTATCCCTTAAATTAAGGAGATAAGATTGAGTTATATTTGAGTTGAAATTAGTTAACTCAGTTTATTGAGTTAAATCCAGTTAAATTAGCTCCAAACTGTTTGAGGAACTAATAGTGAGTTAACAGTTAGTTGATGCATTAATGCACTCAATTAGTGCTACTCCAGTTAACTGAAGATTCCATCATCAGAAACTCATGCATGTCTATTATGAGAAAAACCCAGTTGAGAGTAATTTTCAAGGATAGTGTACTATTAGTTTCATGTGTTTTCTCATGGAGAAAACTCATGCATGCAGTCAAGGATTTATCCTTGAGGATTATGCAGTTTTGAAGGAGAGGTTTTCCACTTGGTAATAGGAAAATCATCCACAAGGAACAACATAAGGAAATAGGAGCTTGGAGGGCAGACAGGAAGGCTAGAGAGATGCCAAGATTGACTGTGAGCATCTTTGAGGATTGTACTGAGAGCTGGCTAGCTGGGAGAGCTAAGGCTTTGTATAATTCCTATGTATTTCCACCATGTATGATAATACAATAGTGTGGGGTTTTTAGCTGAGGGTTTCCCCAAAGTATTTTCATGTGTATTGTGCCATTGATTCTTCTTCTTCTGGTTATATTGTTCATCTTGATCTTTAACTTCCACAAATTGATAGGAGAAGTAGGTTATAGTATTATTCTTTGATTTATATTGCATTATCGGGTTAACCTACCATCAGATTTTCTACAAATAATGGTTTGTTGTTTAACAAAATTCCATACTCAAATAAATCCATATTGGAAGCCAGGTAACGTCAAGATAATATGGCAAAAAATAAATTTGAGTCTTTCCAACTCCTTTTGGAAGAAAAAATATGTTATGCAAGCAACTCACAAAACAAAAGAAAGAGATAGATCAACGACTTAAAAAGTAGCCTCTTCGAGGGGGAATCCTCCTTTACATTACACAAATGAACAATTCTTGAATGATACAAGTGACAAGACCTCCTTTCTATATATAGGAGTCTAAGGGGTCGCAATATAATCATATTCGACGTAACAATAATAATGTAAGGGCACAACAATAATAACAGTGGACTTCCATGGGGCACAATAATAACAATATGGGGACAACATGGGCACAACAATAACAACAAGGGGCTACAATGACAATAATAATAAAGGAATACACTAGTATTATAGGGACCTAACATGCCCCTTTGCTTCAAAAAAGTGTTGTCCTCAACGCTTGAGTAGTTCTGGATGTTTCTGTATAAATTTTTCATCCACTCATGTGGAATCTTCAACGGTTAAGTTCTTCCACTTGATAAGATACTCTAAAATTGATCAATTTCCTAGCTGTCGAGTTCTTGTTTCTGTCACTGCTTTTTTCCAATATGATTTTTCCTTCCTTTGCTATCTTACAATGAATAAAATTATGGGTACTACCTTAATCAATCAACACTATTACCTTTTTCTTCTTGATGTGTCCTTCTATCTTGATAGTTTGAGGAGTGGTACTTTCGGCCAATGCATTACAAGATATCATTGGGTTCATGTCTTCTTTCTCTAGGGTTTGCTCCCGGTGTGTATCATCTTCCTTTTATATTTCTTGTTCCTTTTCTTCGTCCTCTTCACAATCTATGTAAAATAATTTCTTCTTAGCACACTTATAACCTTTAGTGTATTTGCTATCACAACTGTAACAAAGCCCTTTTACTATTTTTCTTCCAATTGTTGTGGTTTCAACCTTGTAGGTTGTAGAAGGCTATGGAAAACAACACTTCCATCTTTAGAGTTGTGAGTGGTAGGCTTCCTTGTTGCCATAATTTTGCTTTCAATTTTTCTTGCCAACCTGAATGCCTTCTCCAATGAATTGGGTTCCCAAAGGTGAATCTCATGTTCGATGTTATCCTTTAAGGTCCCTATGAACACATCAATCCTATTATCCTATAGAATATGTTTTACCTTTATATTCAATTTTTGGAAGTCCCCAATGCACTCCACCATTGAACCCTTTTGTTTGAGATTTATCAATTGGCTAAAAAAAATGTTTCTTTTTGTATCCTCATAATGTGCTATCATTTCTTCCGTAAAATTTTTCCAAGTGATAATTTGTTGACGAGAGTAAATTCATTGATACCATACAAATTGATTGGGTTCCAAATATAAAGTTGCAATGCATATCTTTTGTGTGTTTTGCACATTATGGAGATCAAAATATTGCTCCATCTGTAGTATCCATGTTACAAGATCCTTGCCATAAAACTTCCTCATATCGATCTTTGGAACATGGTGGGTCTTCAATACAATAATAGAGTCTATGAAATCATGACTAACATTTGTTTTGTTCTCATCATGAGTTTCCTTTACTACCCTTTCGCCATTAGTAATCATTTCTTTTAGCAACTTTTTCAAACATATCTTCCAACCTTCCATGTTTCCTTTAAGTTTTGCTTCTATACCTTCCATATTAGCTTTCATTCCATTCTTTAAACCATCCATCTTGGCTTCAGTTACTTTTTGTGAGAGAGAAATTTGCTGCACTTGGTCTCGTAATTTTGATATATCATGTTGCATTTCTTCCTCTTCTTCATGTGTCATAGTTGAGATTTCAGGTTGCTTACTAGGTGTTTCCATTTTCTTTCTTCGGGTCATCAATGAATCATAATTATGCTTCAAAATTCCTTTTTCATCACTTCAAGCTATTTTGTCAAACAAAACTTATGAAAATAAAAAGAAAACTACTCACCTTTTGTTTTCCTCTTTGTATGTGCTCGATAATGAAATGCCTGTAACCCTGTAATTTCATATCTCCAAGTTATGAAATTTTTGCGTGTGATAGCCCTCTGTGTCCTATTTCCAACCCCACAAGTTGTATTGCTATTGGATTCTCCCAGGAAGAGTTATGCCCAATCTCCCTTGATGACCTACTTATAGACGTGTTCAGTAGAGCACAATTGGACGACGTGCCACATGTCACTTTTTCGACCTTCATCTCTGAAAATGATACCAAACAAACTACAGCCTGTTCTCTTTCTATTACCTTTTATGACATTCGAACCCGATGCTTAGAGAGAAAGTTATGAGAATTTTCTCAAGGTGACCTGTTTGATATCTAATTTAGGAGCCTGCATAAACCCTAACTTCCTTAGTTCATATCTCAGAAAATATAGTGAGACAAGATCTGAAATTGATTCACTATGTTTATCACGATTTCAACTCAACTGGGTTTTCATTTCATCTTCTGAAACGTTGTAGAAAAAAATTATAGCGAAAATTTCATGATGACCTGGTTGAAGCATTGAAACCCTAAAATCCAAAGTTCTCATACCAATTTTTATGCAACTAGCTCATAAAATAGAAAGAGATAGATCAATGACTTAAAAAGTAGCCTCTTCAAGGGGGAAACCTCCTTTACATTACATAAATGAACAATTGTTGAATGATACAAATGACAAGACCTCCTTTATATATATATAGGAGTCTAAGGGGTCACAATATAATCAAAGCCGACATAACAATAATAATGTAAGGGCACAACAATAAAAATAGTGGGCTTCTATGGGACACAATAATACCAGTGTTGGAACAACATGGGCACAAAAATAACAATAAGGGGCTACAACGACAATAATAATAAGGGAATACACTAGTATTATAGGGACCTAACAAATTGCTTCAACACCTCGGGAACATGGAACTCTTGTTGAATGTGTTGCGTGAGGAGCTCTCTTCCCTCAATTATTGGGTTACTCTAATGGAAAATTTTGTCACTTGAAATGCTAAATTTGGATAGGGTGGCATTGGCTTCAGTTCCGATAAGGAGAAGAAAAATCTCGTTGTTGCCAGGGAGATGATACTTCTAGCAAATGGCCGAATTTGATGGTGGACATCGTCACTTTTAAATTTCCTTATGCTTCCTTACAAGTATTTTTTTATGCTTGGTTCCTTTTGTCAAGTTATTAGTGGTGACCTTTTATGTATTAGCAAGAACTGCAGTGCCAAGCATGGATTTTTTTATTGTGTGGGTAGATGAATTTTCTTATGTTCGAATCTCAAAATACTGCTATAAGGGTTATGGCCTATAATCCAGCCTTTAATTAATATAAAACTTCTAATTATTTCTTGGAAAAGAAAAGTAATTCCCTGCAATTTTCTATCATTCATAACATTATCTTTTATTGAACCCTTTTGCATGTTGATGCGAAATTGAATTAGATATCTCAAGTTGTTCACTTTTGAGACACCATCAATGTTATGTATCTTTCTCTAGTTTTAATCATAGTGGCTTAATTAATGATTGGTTGATTAGTCTTACTCTTCATTCGTTGAAACCGGGTAATAAATATGTCCTCCTGTGTTTAAATGATATCCACACCAACAAACCATTAATTATCAAACTCAAGAAATACTATGTAACAGAGTTACCCAAAACCTACACATGTGTTTGTAAATATAATCCAACAATTAAGAAATATATATGCACTACCTCCATTATGGAAAGAGAGTGATGCATTCCATAATTAGTGAAGATAAAATTGCTTTGATTAATGACTGCATTTTCCCATACATTAATAGAAATATAATTAATTTCTCTAGCATTGAAGTCAAGTAAACAATAAGTATAATGCATTTCTCCAACAATAAGTTAGAACATGGACATTGTGGTTAAAAGCCAATATTTCCCATAACAATATATGTGAATAAATATGCTTAGATGAGGTTAGAAACTAGAAAATCATTTGCTTTCTCTTTGGTAGTTGACATGAGAATGACCATGTATTTATTTTTTTGATTGGTTTTGAAATATAACTCTTTCGTTTGATTCCCATTCTCTTAATTTTGAATGGTATCACTCCCAATCATGGCCCATTTTTTAATAATCAAGTTCAATACAAACTTAATATATATGTACATATCATTAACTCCATATTTAATGAAATATGAGAGAAATAATAAACTATCAAATGTATTGATAATAAAAAAGAAAAACTCAACAAAGTGGTGTTGGATATATAACATAGCAAAGATAAAATCCAAAGGTTAATGGAATGTAAGAATTAAATCATACATTTCCAATTCAACAATTCATTGGATTCTTACATGCATTCATCTAATCAAAAAGTCAAAGGGGAAGATACTACCATGTATTACATGGTGTCATCAATGATGGGTTATGTCTGGTATCTTGACAGTGGAGCCTCATTCCACATGAACGGTGATAAAAATTTATTTAGTGCCTTGGAGGAGAAAGACCTCAAGATGTGCATAGAGATGGGTGACGACGGAAGGTATAGTGTTTCAGGAGTGGGCACGGTTTCTTTTCAGAGGGAGCATGGAGCCCCTCTCACCTTGACAGATGTGATGTATGTTCCTGGACTGAAGAAGAACTTGGTATCGATCGTGATGTTGGAGGACAAAGGCTACGATGTTGTCTTCAGTAAAGGAAAGGCATTCCTAAGACACATAGCCATGGGTTAGACCAAGATGATATGGATTCGAGTGAAGAATCTCTATAAACTAGAGGTAGATGACGGTGCAGCGTTGAGTATGAAAGCAGAATTGGTGCAAAGACAAGACATTGGTGAGTTGTGGCATAGGTGGTTGGGCCATTTTCATCATGGTGCTTTGAATATAATGCAACAAAAATCTACAGGACTTCCCAAAGGTAAACTTGAGAAAGTTGACACATGCAAAGGTTGTACCTTGGGAAAGTACACCAAGTCTTCGTTTCATGATCGAGACAGTCGAGCAGAGGCTATCTTAGAGTGAGTTTATACTGATTTGTGTGGACCATTCTCGATGGCATCCACAGTGAAGCAAAGGTATTATGTGATTTTCATTGATGACTATTCTTGTAAATGCTAGATTTATTTCATGCAGAAGAAGGACCAAACCTTCACAAAGTTTTGTGAGTTCAAAGCTTTGGTCGAGAAAGAGTCAGGGAAGAAGATCAAGGCCTTGAGAAGTGACAATGGTGGAGAATATGTCTCTCAAGAGTTTAAGGACTTCTGTGCAGTGGAAGGAATTAAACGAGAGTTGACGGCACCTCATAACCCACAGTAGAATGGGGTGGCTGAGAGGAAGAACAGAACTATTGTAGGGGCAACATGGGCAATGCTGCATGACCAAGGCCTACCACTTCACTTGTGGGCTGAGGCATGCAACACAACGGTCTATTTGCATAATAGAAGCCTGCATCACATACTTGGGATGAAGACACTAGAGGAAGATTTCTCTTGTAAGAGACTAGATGTGGGTCACTTCAGGATCTTTGGCTCATCAGTATATTTCCATGTGACAAAGGATGCATGGCAGAAGCTTGAGCTGACAGTGGAGTTGGGGATATTTGTGGGGTACACTGATACACCTCACAACTATCGGGCGTACTTTCCTACCAGTTGGAGGACAGTGGTTTGCAAAGATATCAAGTTTGATGAGCAGAAGGCCATGCGAGTTTCCATTGAGAGGGATCTCCAGCTACAGGCTGTGGAGGAATTGTTGGTTTCTAAGGAGGAGGAGCCTTAGACTGATGCGGAGCAGCTGCATGCAGCGGTTCTAGGAGTGGAGACATCCACTCAAGTAGAGTCTTCCAGAGATGGACGGAAGCACACAAGAGAAGCTGACAGATTATTGGAGGATGTGAGAGAGAATGTGGGAGCACTATCTTCTCAGCACAGACATAGGAGGTCACCTGAGAGGTACACTGGATACATGGCCCTTGTTGGGGAATGTGTTGAGACTGAGCCATCTTCCTTTGAGGAAGCAGTGCATCCGTTGATTTGGGTTGATGCTATGGTGGAGTATGACTCCATAGTTTGTAAGAGTGTTTGGGATATGGTTCCATGACCAGAGAATAAGTCGGTTGTGAGTTCCCATTGGCTTTACAAGGTAAAACAAGGTGTTGATGGTAGTGTGGAGAAGCATAAGGAAAGATTTGTTGCCCATGGCTTTTCATAGGTCGATAGGATCATGTTGCTGCAGTATATTTTGACAGAGGAGCAAGATGTTGACATTTTGACAAAGGCATTGTCAAAGTGTAAATTCGAGTTCCATAAAGACAAGATTGGGGTGGCAGATAATCCCTTTCTTGTTGAGAGGGAGTGTTGAAATATGGCAACAAGAATATTCCAATTTAATTTTTCCTTGAATTAAATTGTGAATTAAAATCGAATTTAGACTTAACAGCTACTTGGAAATTATTAATTAATTTATTTTCAATTAATTAGTTGGAGAAATTCAAGTTAGAAGTCTTTCTGGAGTCATGCAAGAGTTATCCCTTAAATTAAGGAGATAAGATTGAGTTATATTTGAGTTGAAATTAGTTAACTCAGTTTACTGAGTTAAATCCAGTTAAATTAGCTCCAAACTGTTTGAGGAACTAATAGTGAGTTAACAGTCAGTTGATGCATTAATGCACTCAATTAGTGCTACTCCAGTTAACTGAAGATTCCATCATCAGAAACTCATGCATGTCTATTATGAGAAAAACCCAGTTGAGAGTAATGTTCAAGGATAGTGTACTATTAGTTTCATGTGTTTTCTCATGGAGAAAACTCATGCATGCAGTCAAGGATTTACCCTTGAGGATTATGCAGTTTTGAAGGAGAGGTTTTCCACTTGGTAATAGGAAAATCATCCACAAGGAACAGCATAAGGAAATAGGAGCTTGGAGGATAGAAAGGAAGGCTGGAGAGATGCCAAGATTACCTGTGAGCATCTTTGAGGATTGTACTGAGAGCTGGCTAGCTGGGAGAGCTAAGGCTTTGTATAATTCCTATGTATTTCCACCATGTATGATAATACAATAGTGTGGGGTTTTTAGCTGAGGGTTTCCCCAAAGTATTTTCATGTGTATTGTGCCATTGATTCTTCTTCTTCTGGTTATATTGTTCAACTTGATCTTTAACTTCCACAAATTGATAGTAGAAGTAGGTTATAGTATTATTCTTTGATTTATATTGCATTATCGGGTTAACCTACCATCAGATTTTCTACAAATAATGGTTTGTTGTTTAACAAAATTCCATACTCAAATAAATCTGTATTGGAAGCCAGGTAACGTCAAGATAATATGGCAAAAAAGAAATGTGAGTCTTTCCAACTCCTTTTGGAAGAAAAAATATGTTATGCAAGCAACTCACAAAACAGAAGAAAGAGATAGATCAACGACTTAAAAAGTAGCCTCTTCGAGGGGGAAACCTCCTTTACATTACACAAATGAACAATTCTTGAATGATACAAGTGACAACACCTCCTTTCTATATATAGGAGTCTAAGGGGTCACAATATAATCATATTCGACGTAACAATAATAATGTAAGGGCACAACAATAATAACAGTGGGCTTCCATGGGGCACAATAATAACAATATGGGGACAACATGGGCACAACAATAACAACAAGGGGCTACAATGACAATAATAATAAAGGAATACACTAGTATTATAGGGACCTAACATGCCCCTTTGCTTCAAAAAGGTGTTTTCCTCAACGCTTGAGTAGTTCGGGATGTTTCTGTATAAATTTTTCATCCACTCATGTGGAATCTTCAACGGTTAAGTTCTTCCACTTGATGAGATACTCTAAAATTGATCAATTTCCTAGCTGTCGAGTTCTTGTTTCTGTCACTGCTTTTTTCCAATATGATTTTTCCTTCCTTGGCTATCTTACAATGAATAAAATTATGGGTACTACCTTAATCAATCAACACTATTACCTTTTTCTTCTTGATGTGTCCTTCTATCTTGATAGTTTAAGGAGTGGTACTTTCAGCCAATGCATTACAAGATATCATTGGGTTCATGTCTTCTTTGTCTAAGGTTTGCTCCCGTTGTGTATTATCTTCCTTTTATATTTCTTGTTCCTTTTCTTACTCCTCTTCACAATCTATGTAAAATAATTTCTTCTTAGCACACTTATAACCTTTAGTGTATTTGCTATCACAACTGTAACAAAGCCCTTTTACTATTTTTCTTCCAATTGTTGTGGTTTCAACCTTGTAGGTTGTAGAAGGCTATGGAAAATAACACTTCCATCTTTAGAGTTGTGAGTGGTAGGCTTCCTTGTTGCCATAATTTTGCTTTCAATTTTTCTTGCCAACCTGAATGCCTTCTCCAATGAATTGGGTTCCCAAAGGTGAATCTCATGTTCGATGTTATCCTTTAAGGTCCCTAGGAACACATCAATCCTATTATCCTATAGAATATGTTTTACCTTTATATTCAATTTTTGGAAGTCCCCAATGCACTCCACCATTGAACCCTTTTGTTTGAGATTTATCAATTGGCTAAAAAAAATGTTTCTTTTTGTATCCTCATAATGTGCTATCATTTCTTCCGTAAAAATTTGCCAAGTGATAATTTGTTGACGAGAGTAAATTCATTGATACCATACAAATTGATTGGGTTCCAAATATAAAGCTGCAATGCATATCTTTTGTGTGTTTTGCACATTATGGAGATCAAAATATTGCTCCATCTGTAGTATCCATGTTACAAGATCCTCGCCATAAAACTTCCTCATATCGATCTTTGGAACATGGTGGGTCTTCAATACAATAATAGAGTCTATGAAATCATGACTAACATTTGTTTTGTTCTCATCATGAGTTTCCTTTACTACACTTTCGCCATTAGTAATCATTTCTTTTAGCAACTTTGTCAAACATATCTTCCAACCTTCCATGTTTCCTTTAAGTTTTGCTTCTATACCATCCATATTAGCTTTCATTCCATTCTTTAAACCATCCATCTTGGCTTCAGTTACTTTTTGTGAGAGAGAAATTTGCTACACTTGGTCTCGTAATTTTGATATATCATGTTGCATTTCTTCCTCTTCTTGATGTGTCATAGTTGAGATTTTAGGTTGTTTACTAGGTGTTTCCATTTTCTTTCTTCGGGTCATCAATGAATCATAATTATGCTTCAAAATTCCTTTTTCATCACTTCAAACTATTTTCTCAAACAAAACTTATGAAAATAAAAAGAAAACTACTCACCTTTCGTTTTCCTCTTTGTATGTGCTCGATAATGAAATGCCTGTAACCCTGTAATTTCATATCTCCAAGTTATGAAATTTTTGCGTGTGATAGCCCTCTGTGTCCTATTTCCAACCCCACAAGTTGTATTGCTATTGGATTCTCCCAGAAAGAGTTAGCCCAATCTCCCTTGATGACCTACTTATAGACGTGTTCAGTAGAGCACAATTGGACGACGTGCCACGTGTCACTTTTTCGACCTTCATCTCTGAAAATGATACCAAACAAACTACAGCCTGTTCTCTTTCTATTACCTTTTATGGAATTCGAATCCGATGCTTAGAGAGAAAGTTATGAGAATTTTCTCAAGGTGACCTATTTGATATCTAATTTGGGAGCCTGCATAAACCCTAACTTCCTTAGTTCATATCTCAGAAAATATAGTGAGACAAGATCTGAAATTGATTCACTATGTTTATCACAATTTCAGCTCAACTGGGTTTTCATTTCATCTTCTTGTAGAAAAATAGCGAAAATTTCATGATGACCTGGTTGAAGCATTGAAACCCTAAAATCCAAAGTTCTCATACCAATTTTTATGCAACTAGCTCATAAAATAGAAGAAAGAGATAGATCGATGACTTAAAAAGTAGCCTCTTCAAGGGGGAAACATCCTTTACATTACATAAATGAACAATTGTTGAATGATACAAATGACAAGACCTCCTTTATATATATAGGATTCTAAGGGGTCACAATATAATCAAAGCCGACATAACAATAATAATGTAAGGGCACAACAATAAAAATAGTGGGCTTCTATGGGACACAATAATACCAGTGTTGGAACAACATGGGCACAAAAATAACAATAAGGGGCTACAACGACAATAATAATAAGGGAATACACTAGTATTATAGGGACCTAACAAATTGCTTCAGCACCTCAGGAACATGGAACTCTTGTTGAATGTGTTGCGTGAGGAGCTCTCTTCCCTCAATTATTGGGTTACTCTAATGGAAAATTTTGTCACTTGAAATGCTAAATTTGGATGGGTGGCATTGGCTTCAGTTCCGATAAGGAGAAAAAAAATCTTGTTGTTTCCAGGGAGATGATACTTCTATCAAATGGCCGAATTTGATGGTGGACATCATCACTTTTAATTTTCCTTATGCTTCCTTACAAGTGTTTTTTTATGCTTGGTTCCTTTTGTCAAGTTATTAGTGGTGACCTTTTATGTATTAGCAAGAACTGCAGTGCCAAGCATGGATGTTATTATTGTGTGGGTAGATGAATTCTCTTATGTTCGAATCTCAAAATACTGCTATAAGGGTTATGGCCCATAATCCAGCCTTTAATTAATATAAAACTTCTAATTATTTCTTGGAAAAAAAAAGCAATTCCCTGCAATTTTCTATCATTCATAACATTATCTTTTATTGAACCCTTTTGCATGTTGATGCCAAATTGAATTAGATATCTCAAGTTGTTCACTTTTGAGACACCGTCAATGTTATGTATCTTTCTCTAGTTTTAATCATAGTGGCTTAATTAATGATTGGTCGATTAGTCTTACTCTTCATTCGTTGAAACCGGGTAATAAATATGTCCTCCTGTGTTTAAATGATATCCACACCAACAAACCATTAATTATCAAACTCAAGAAATACTATGTAGCAAAGTTACCCAAAACCTACATATGTGTTTGTAAATATAATCCAACAATTAAGAAATATATATGCATTACCTCCATTATGGAAAAAGAGTGATGCATTCCATAATTAGTGAAGATAACATTGCTTTGATTAATGACTGCATTTTCCCATACATTAAAAGAAATATAATTAATTACTCTAGCATTGAAGTCAAGTAAACAATAAGTATAATGCATTTCTCCAACAATAAGTTAGAACATGGACATTGTGGTTAAAAGCCAATATTTCCCATAACAATATATGTGAATAAATATGCTTAGATGAGGCTAGCAACTAGAAAATCATTTGCTTTCTCTTTGGTAGTTGACATGAGAATGACCATGTATTTATTTTTTATGATTGGTTTTGAAATATAACTCTTTCGTTTGATTCCAATTCTCTTAATTTTGAATGGTATCACTCCCAATCATGGCCCATTTTTTAATAATCAAGTTCAATACAAACTTAATATATATGTACATATCATTAGCTCCATATTTAATGAAATATGAGAGAAACAATAAACTATCAAATGTATTGATAATAAAAAAGAAAAACTCAACAAAGTGGTGTTGGATATATAACATAGCAAAGATAAAATCCAAAGGTTAATGGAATGTAAGAATTAAATCATACATTTCCAATTCAACAATTCATTTGATTCTTACATGCATTCATCTAATCAAAAAGTCAAAGGGGAAGATACTACCATGTATTACATGGTAAAGAATACCCTTGTTGATGTGTATGATATGTGTACAACCCCAATATCCAAGAAACAATTGGATATGGGTTGTAGGAGAAGTGTATGATCTCAATCCTTCATCAATTTTTGCATGCAAGCTTATCAAAGACTTACCATTACTTGTCTTATAAACAATATCCATAATCAACTACTTGCCACTATATAGGAACATAAATAGAAATTTGGCAAGCAATTGCAACAATGATACTATTACAACTATAGGTCTTAGTGAAAACAATTAATTGGATTGATAAGAAAACATTGATTCTCAATAGAATTAACTTCTAATAGTCTGCATTTCCTAGCAATTAAAACAAAATTGAGAATATCACATAGATATCATTAATTTATTATTATTATTATTATTATTAATCCCAATTCCTTTTTCATTTAATATTAATTAAATTTTTTTTTTTTTTTTATATTAATCCAAATTCCTTTGCTTATTCTTTTACAATTGCTCGCATTTATATTTGATGTTCCTTTTCTTTTTGTTTACTTAAATTTAACTTTATAATATATTATAATTTTGTTGGTTTATTACTTTATTTATTTATTTAACTAATTTTTAATATATTATAATTTTTTAACTAATTAATTTATTAGTTATATATCTATTTTATTCATTTTTATACCATTTATATTAATATTATATTATAAATTTTTAATTAATTTATTAATTATTTATATATCTATTTTATTCATTTTTATATAATTTATATTTATATTTTTTACAAACTGTTTTTTATAATTTATATTAATTTTTTTTCATTTATATATATATATATATACCCTCCTAACTTGCCTATACCGAAAAATGGAATGTTACTACACGCGCTTACTATACATTATTACTAAAATCATTTAACGATTTAATACTATGCTAATCAATTTTACACAACTATAAAATAGATTATAATATACAAAAATAATCTAAAACATAGTATATAATAGAAATAAAGATGTTACTCTAAAATTTCAATTAATTTTACACAACTATAAAATAGATTATAATATACAAAAATAATCTAAAAAGTAGTATATAATAGAAATGAAGATGTTACTCTAAAATTTTAAATAGGGAAGAAAATCAAACCAGTGGGGATTTATTAAACTTTGAATATTCATTACAAAGGGTGAGTTATCCATGCCTAAAAATCTCAAGCATTATTACTCAATACAAAGACAATTATAATTGACCATGGTTAAAATGCACATTTATCATCATAAGCAAGCTCTTTGACTCCTTGATCCTCTGATATTAAAGTAAGTTGCATTCTTCGAGAGCTCTCATATTTGCTATTACCCTTCAAAATTTCCAAAGTTCTCTTTGCATCTACCTCTTAGATGTATTTATTAGGATAGTTCAAGTAAACTTGACTAGGTCAAGTTACAGACAATTTTTTAGCTCCATGTATATGAGAATCCATGGTTTTTCTCATGGTATTTATCTCTAATTTAGTATATTTAAAGGTGGAAAGACTCCAAGTAAATTTGTCATTCAAGGCCAGTCAGATCCCAAGCAACGGTGTCTTTAGGCCCACCACTTCTCTTAGTGTTTTCTGATCCTAACAACTAGTAGAAGAGTTGCAGGTTCTTATCGCTAATATTGTGAGCTAGATCTGCTTAGCAATATGGAGACTAATACAATAAGTAATATGGAGAAGTTGAAAGGGTCCAATTTTGCCATATCGAAATCATAAATGGAGGATATATTGATTCAGAATGATTAGTATTTTCCAATTGAAGGAGTGGAAAAGAAACCCCCAAAAATGATAGATGAATCTTGGAAGTCATTAGATAGGAATGTCATCGCTACAATCTAGTAAGCAAAGAATGTTTACTTTAATGTAGTGTGTAAGGAATAATTGAATCCATGCCCAATTTGCAGAGTGTAAGGAATAAACTAGCTAGTGTTAAAGTGATGCACTTTTTGTTTGAGCAGGTGTGGCCATCATAGAGTGGAGTGGCTAGAGCTAGCATGAGAGTGTGCCAGAAGCCAATTTGGGTGGAGTCGGTGTGTTGTGGTGCATTGTATGAATGTGTGTTGTTGGGAGAATGCATTGCTACATGTAGAGGATGAAAATATTTGTGTGCTAAGTTGTTGATTGGATGCTCCTATGTGAAGCTTGAAAAGAGCTTTAATGAAACACGCTAGTCAGGTTTTTTGAGTTGAATGATTTGAGGCAGAAAATAACAAAGAGAAAAGAAAGAGTAGAAAGAAAATCTAGGAAGAGGATGTAGAAAGATAACAAGGATGTGGATAAATAATATGGATTGGATATATATGTAGAGAGAGGTCAAGTAGCAAAAAAGGTCGGGGCAAGATATGGATTGGCAAAACTAGAGGTGTAGCAAGAGAGTGGTCATATGAATGAGAAAAAAAAGATGGAGTCAATGGTTTAAGGATAGTGAAGGAGCCAACATGTGATGATAATTTTATTGGTGTGATAACAGTAGTGGTGTATGAATACGCTAAGGGTTTTGGTCCAAGATATGTGTATTTCCCTTGAAAGTTGTAAGACTTGTTGCTCAGGGATACATGTTGCACATAAGCATGGAATTTTGTAAGGCCTTAAGACTTTGATGAGGCATACATGTAGTGCAGTGGCGCATGGAGTCATCAAGTTGTGGAATGGACCACTTGGATAGGTACTAGTGTAGCAGGTGTACTGGCATCTTAGCTTGAGGGGGGTAGTGTGAGATCTCATGTGAGATGGTTGATGAATGATTGGTATCGGGTTAATCTCTCCGAGTCAATTTTAAGGGGGGGATTGTTAGGGTAGTTCAAGTAAACTTCACTTAGTCAAGTTACTAATTTTTTTTAGCTCTAGGTTTATGAGAACTCATGGCATTCATCTCTAATTTAGTTTATTTAAAAGTAGAAAGATTCCAAGTAAATTTTTCCTTCGGGGTCAGTTAGATCCCAAGCAACGATATCTTTAGACACCATCACTTCTCTTGGTGTTCCATGATCCTAATAGTCTTCACTATAGCAATCATTTATTTTCATAGGCTACCTTTGGAAGACCAACCATCAAAATGATTCATTTCCCTTCCAATTTTTTCGAAATGATAAAAAATAAAATAAAAAGATGATTATTACAAACTTTACAAAATGGTTTGACATGTTAAAAGTCAATGTTCTACCTCTGTATTAAAAATTTTCCCCTATAATTTTGTCCCTTAAATATTTGAATCAATCTTTAAATAATCTAAATCATTGATTAAAAAAATAAAAAATTTTGATTAGCTTAAAAAAACCTCAAATTTCAAGGGCCAGCTTAAAAAACAAAACTCACTAAAAATAAAGTGAATTAAGTGCCAAAAACAACTAGCCAAACGCAAACTCTATAAAACCTACTTCCAAATAAAATCAAATAAACAATGAAAAAAAACCTGTGAGTTATTATTGTAGATTTCATGGCCCGCACCCTAGCGTGATTAGGTTAAAGTCTTCATGCTGTGCATGCCTATGTAATGCTGTACAAAATGGCCCAACGAGGCCACAAGATTCGCGACCAAGTGTAGTGAATGAAGGGTAAAATGAGCCCGAACAAAGACGGTTAAACCGTTATTGCAAGATTTGTAGGAACCAGACTTTTCTACCACAATGAAACCATTATTTTAAGATCTGTAATAAGAAAACTTTTTTACCAGAAATTTGGGTAGATGGAAACCGTAGGGAATGTTGAATAAATAAATATTATTATCCACATGTTCAAAATACTTCTTATATAAAACAATTCCTTTTTTCGGACTCATCATCACCTCAGGTGAACCCATCGCTATAACCAATGTTCAACTCTAAATTTTGTAGACAAAAACAACATGAAAAGTTTGTACTAAATTTTGTCGACAAAAACAATAATAGAACCTCACGAAAAATCAATGAACATACCTAACCCAAGGAAAAACTTATGATCCAAGAAGACAACGTGAAGGGCAGTTTACAAGGGAATTTATTGTGAGAAGGTTACAAGAGAGTTACAACATAGTCTTGTAACACACTTTCGTTTTACGTTTGTTCTCTTAAACAAGTGTTTCAACTTTATTGTCCCTTCTTGTAACAATTATCATGGCGCGGCTTCAAATCTCTTTGGAAAATTATCGCAAGGTTTTGAAAAATACTTACATGCCACCTTAAAGATAAGAGTATAATTTTATTATAAGATTAACTTCTTCAGCGACCTAGGCTCAGCGTAGGTATAATAAAAAAATTAAAAATAAAGGCTCAGCTTAGGTATAATAAAAAAATACCATTATAACTTGAAGAGCATAGCAAACAAGCATGGAACCAAGATTAACTATTTTGGAAATACCAGGGACCCAACAACTTAGTGCTACACACACTTGCCCATTTGTTCAAGAAAATGACTTAATTGATACCAAAAAAACTTTGTAATACAGAAGAATAAAACTAAATTCCTATTCCAGGTTGCCAAACCCAAAACCAAGCAAAACTCAAATAACCAACACAGAGACAACACTGGGAAACTTCGTCCATGACAAATAGCATACAAACGAGAAATTACTAGAAAAGACTGAAACTGAGTGGCTAGGAGAACAATTTCCATGAGTGACAACACACACTAGCTGTGTGTATAACCCAGTCTCATTTGCAACGTCATCCAAAACAAGTGTTCTACTGACTCCCACCAAATTGCACACCCAACTGGAGATTTGCTTTCCCCAATTAGTGTCTCCACACCTCTGGCCATCCCATACTTTGCTTGGTTCTTAAAGTTTCAACAGAGCAATCCTCGGAGAGCAACAAGTCTTAACACACACACTGGAGGCAGGGGTTTGTCTCCTCACCCCTCCTTAGGTGACGACCTCTACCACCAACCACGGAAACCATAATTCTTACCACCCCAACCATGCTATTAATATCCATCTATAATGTTGCATGTGGGCTCATGCTATGGATGAGTTGTTCCGCCTAGCTTTTAATGCCCATCACTTCGACATGGGTGGTGGGCTCATCCCATGAGACCCCACCTCGATCCTCAGACTCACCCCTATCCAGAACCTTAAAGTACAAATCTATCTTATACTATAAAACTTGAAAAAATATTTGCACCTCTAAATGATAGATCTAAGAATAATATGGATTAATTTCAATTACATTTTTATTTTATAAGGTATAAAGTTTATATGTAAGTTAAAATGGAAATTGAAATGTTTTACTATTTGTTTCTTAGGTTAACCCACTAAGATTTAACTATAAATCTTTCATGAGCTGGAATTTGAAATATATATATATATGGATTTTGTTTTATATGTGTTAACTAATTACACATCTCTTTGATGTTGGATTGCAACATCAATATTAGTTGTGACCACCATATTGAGTAGTGACATCTCCCTTGTACTAAAAAGCAGAAAGCAATTATAAACTTTTGCTTTTGATTATTTCTCTCTATATAAAATTATGTAAAATTAAAGATTTGTTTGTTATTATTATTTTTTAATTTGTTAATATAAATATTTTTTATTAGTTTAAAATGTAATATTAAGGGACAACATCTCCACATACTTAAGTATAAAAAAACAAATATTTATGAAATAGAATCTCCTGTTTTATATAGAGAGATACATGTTTAATCCATTTTTTTTATTATTAATATTTTTTTTGAAATGTTACATGCCAACTCCATATTAAGCATTAAAGGAAATACAAATCTCCATTTTACCTTGCATTAAAAAGCATCTATCAATGAAATAAGAAATATCTATCTAAAATATTTCATTTATAATCCATATTGATTTTTTTTTTTGTTATTAATATTTTTTTAAATGATACATATCAATTCTATATTAAGAATTAAATAAATTACACATCTCTCTTTCATAATGAAAAGTGGTATTATAAGATTTTTTTTTTAATTTCAATTACTTCATTCTCTTTATATAAAATTGTGATAAAATTATCTCTCTTAATATAGAATAAAATAATTTAATTTTACTTTATGTCAACAAAAAGTAAAATCAATTATACATCACTTTGTACTACATTTTAATATCAATATTATATTTTTAGATTTTTTGTGTAAAACTCTATATTGATTAGTGAAGAAATTATATATACTAAAAAGTAGAAAACAATGAAAACATAAATAGAATTTTTTTACTTTGAATTACTCTATTTCTCTATATAAAATTAATATAAAATTATGTGGAAATTGAAATATTTTTTATGTGTTATTTTATTATTTTTAAATGTATCCTCACAAAACAACATCTCCCCTATAGTGAATGTTGATAATAATGCTTCCATTAATGAACTACACTAGAATTCCTTTGGTGTTGATTTGATTTGTTGTAGATTGTTGAGATATTGTCTCAACTACAATCTCCCAATTTAGAATTAGTTGGATCTAATTCCAACTATATATGTGTAGCATATTTGTGATTGAAGGTGTGAAAACTATTTGTTTGTAACTTTGTTTTCTTTCTTGGTATCAGAGACCTTTTGGGCCTGACTCCCTTATGGGAGGGCCCAGGAATAGGTACAAGTGTGAGTATAGTTTGTTTATGTGAAGTTGTGTATAGATTTTTTTTAGGGCTTCTCCTGTAAATATGCTTCATCCATGTCTCAGGAGAGTGTCTCAGAACGATGGAATTGAAATCGTTTTAGCCCAAATGTCAACCATATGGTCTAAGGAGAAGAGTGAAAGCAATGTAGCTCCACATCAATTTAAAGTCAGACATCAAGCACAGATATAGAGAAAACAAGTAGCGTGAAGGCTCTACCGATATTCAAGTTAGAAAAGACATTTTTCCATTGATGCTTGTTGTGGCACTGGATAACTGTGCTAAGCCACTTGTGGGAAGCTGCAATAGAATGTTGTCCATGCCCGTGTTGATTGAATCGTCCATCTGTTTGCTAGATTTGATGTTGTGTGAGACCAATCATATGGTAATTTGTGTAATTTGTGTATAGTGTCGTCTTGACATCTACGTGAACTAACGTTCATAAGTCTTGATCTACAGGAGATCTGTGTAAATAAGGGCTCACCCCTCTCTTTGATCTCAGATATAGCCATGCTTCTACGCTTTCATTTCAATTTGTTTATGTTCAAGATTTTAGTGTATTTCAAATGTGACGAAAACAACCAGATTGTGCAAAAAGAAAATGATTGTCAAAGCTCATTCTTACTGTGGATTTTGTAATTTGGATTCCATGGTCTTCTATTGTTGTGGTATTTGCTTTGCAATAGTGTCAGATCTAAGACCTGCAATTTCCTTTTAAATGTACAATGGGCTTCTTGCTTTGTATAGGAATTGGAAGGATCCTAGTAATATCATGGAAATACATAAAAAAGAAGACTCAAAGACATTTAATGGGTGGAACGAGAGTTACACTAAATTTGTCCACACATTTACGAGACACGAAAATATCCTGGAATTGGAAGATTCTGAGAAATTTAATGAGTATATTGTTACCAAGAATTTTAGTGTTCAATGATGAATAGATTGTTATTTACATTATTATAAATTGGAAGGGCCTTTGTGCCCCTGTTTTGTAGCTAATCTTGATGCGGTTCAGTGCATTTGTATGCCCAATCACATATTGTTTGTAATGGTGTGAGGAGATTGGTAGTGCCCAGTCTAGTGCATTCAGTGTACAACATGTGTCCCAAATTTCCTTCACAGAAATTTGGGGATCTATCTTCCATGGCCAAATTTTCCTGAAGGCTTGATTTCTGATTTAGCTGGAGCAAAACTGTTGATTCTCAAGTATAACACACAGAGAATCGAACCTGAGGAAATGTATATAATTTCTATTTGGAGGAGAGTGATTGATTAGTTTTTCTATCATGTGATTTGTTTCCTTATTTCTTAAAGAATTTGTTTTATCGTACTTTAGTTAGGTTTGTTTGTGAGATACGAAGAATCAACCATATTGAACAGAGTGATGTAATTTAAACCAGTAGTTGTTGTTGAATATGGTGCCACAAGAACAATCAATCATTTAATTATGTATAGTCTATTATAATCTTTGGTTCTTGAAGGATGTGGTGACCCGAAAACAATGACTACTAGCTAATGTTTGTATGTCAATAAGCTTGTGTAAAGCAAGTCACTTTGTAATACTAATTGTTGAATACATTTAGTATTCAGATATCTTCCTTATATAACATTTGAACATGGTGCACTATGTCTTCATTGGATGGGAGTTTGTCAATAGAGTGGTTTAGTATCGAGACATCTCCCTTGGAAAAACAACCAATTGAAAGTATGTTAAGAAGCGTCAGTCCTACAAATTTGTCAATGATGGTTAGAAGCAATTTTGTCTTAAACTGGTCAAGTGGTAAGCTCGAAGTTGTAGTGGAGAAAGAGTGGAGTTTGTGAGATGTCACAGTGTGTGAAAGTGGTAATGATGGCCAAACCAAACATATACTAGTGTTGACATCAATGTTGTAATTTGTTATTGTAATTTGTAATGTAAACATTAAAGGAGGATGTTGAAGATAATGTTTCCATTAATGCAGTATGCTAGAATTGGTTTGGAGTTGTTATAGATAATTGAGATATTCTTTCAACTACAATCTCCCAATTTAAAATTAATTAAATCTAATTCCAACTCTATATATATCATATTTATAATTAAAAAAAAATTGTGAATATAACTTTATTTTCTTTCTATAAATTCTCAACATAAACCTTTTTTATAATAAATAAACATACCAAACTATTTTTTAATTATAATATAATTTATATCTACAAAATTTATAAATAATTATACAAATTACACACTTGAATCTTGAATCGAAAGACTTATAAATTGAAAAAACAAAATTAAGATTCAGCGATTTTTTTCTATAAACGTGTCATCTATCGTTCATGAAATTTGAATAACTGTCTTTATATTTCTCGGTACAACACAACAACGCACAAACCAAGGTTAACCAAATTTCAAACCCAAACGAAATTTCAACCATTTTATTTTTACCCAATATAATAACAATATACCTTTTAACCATTTATTTTAACCCAATATAATAACAATAAGAAAACTACATATTCCATTCGAACATCACTCCATATTCCACCTATGTAATTACATATCTAATTTAATCACATAAACTCATGATCTTGCCAATCTCTCCATCCGAGTTACGCCCAATCTCTGCATCCGGGAGTCCAATGCGGCGGCTGCGTACTGAAGTAGGAATGCATGACCCTGGAGTTGAGAAGCTCAACAATGGGGGTGAATTTAACGCATCTGGGAGCTTTGTATTGATCTATGGATGCCCCTCTACTGATAGCGTAATCCATCAATTCGTCGAACGTTCCCTTCTCGACTACCCTAATTTCCAAGGGGCCAATAGACTTATCCGACGCTCTTCCTTGGCGATACACAGAATTCAGGTATTCTTCTACAGTCAGGCAGCAATCTTCAAAAACCGAAGGAGGAACTGTAACTGCTTTGCTGTTGAAGCGAAGTTCCCAGTAGAGCACATAATGACCAGGTATTGTAGCTGTGTCGGCATAGCTTGTATACTGTGTCGATCAACTGTGCGTCAAACGGCTCCAGATGCTTAACAGAGTTCTGTACCGCACTGTGAAGCTCTACTTCATCCGTTTTGTCTGAGTCTATACTCAGCACAACATTCTGTCTGCATACAAAATGGAATTGAGGCGCAGTGTTGTGGAAGCCAGTCACACGTAGCACATCCCCCACTCTGTAACGATTCAAACCTGCATAAAACCAGTACTTTTAATGCAACATTCACACCAATATAATACACAGAAATGTCTAATTGAAAATCTTGTGCATATAGTACCAGCATATGTGGTGACCACAAGCTCGTATTCTTGCCCAAGCTTCACGTCTACAAGTTCAACCAGCTCCTCTCGCTCTTTCTCGTCGAGGGTCTTTGGCGAATCGAGCGTGTCACCACCTGCTTCTCGTTTCCGGTGAACGGGAAGGAACTCGAAATAGGCCATGTTTGGGAGTAAAGTGTAAGACACTTCTGATGGCTTGCAGAGAGGTTTCAGATTAAGTCCAAAGTAGCATTCCGATGAAGCGTACATGGTGCATACCAGAGGTAGGCCGCCGCTGTAGTAATCCAAAGTAGGAATATATTGAGCCATTGCACCAGTCACAATCACATCGATATACTTGCTGTTCGGCCACAGCCGAGTTATAATTCCTTGCCAAGATTCTGTTGAACATTGCCTTTCAATAAAATCAGCTAATTCTGGATTCGGGTGCAGAAGCTCCCCGACGGCCTCTCTCACTGATGGATCGGTCACCTCTTTGTTGAGAATGCCGGTTTTTATGTCGAGGCAAAATTGTTTCCAGTGCTCTTCCAGGAAGCGTATGGCTCTGATAAATCCAGAAGCGAAGACAGCTCCCATCCTTAGGACGTCATTATTTTGAAGGAGGCCGCAGAGCAGTTGAGAGTACATGCTCTGGTAGGAATCCTGACAGAGGACAGCCTGGTTAGGACTGGTGTAAACATTGTAGGGATCGTAAGGCCTCTCCTTGAAGTGGTTACTCTTGTAATAGCTCGTCAGCACGGGACGTGCGAGCAACCCTCCTGGAGTCTTTGCCTCCGATTTTATGAAGAAAAAATACATTCCCTTTCCCTTGTCAAGTCCTTCCATGTATCTGCATCTCCAACAATTAAAGATATTCAGTCTAGCACTCAACCGGAGGAATATTATAAATATGTACAAAGATGGTAAGAATATTTCATCAAATTGACTTGGTTATAGGTCATTGAATTTAAAAATATTCCTAAAATGTCCCCATTTAAATTCAACAATAAAAAGAAACCTCCAACAAATTTGAATATGGAAATTGGACATATTTAAGAAAGAGAAAGACTCACTGATTCATGACGGGCATGAGAAGACTATAGAGAAGAGCTTTTCTCTCCAATTCTTCCTGGATGGTGGGCATCAGCTTCCGTTCACCAGCAGAGGTTCCCGAGCTGTGCAAAATTTGTCACACAAATTTGTCAGGATCCAAGTTTCCGCAACCCATTGGTACTAATAAAAGACATGGGTCATTTTTATATAGATTTTAGCATATTCTGGATATTCAAATTTGAAAATTGGAAATTGACTTTAATTTTATCTATTTAAACTTGAGCATATGTCCATATCTCAGATTATTTTATCTATTTAAACTTGAGCAGCTTGAGTATTCTGAAATCTTCTGTCAAATAAGTAGTTGCAAATTTGATTTACCAAATATTTTAAAATATGCGATAAACAAAACAACTCCTATTATATATTCGAAACATTCTAAAATCTATACAAAACCAGTCTCCAAAATATTTTACAATGCGTCCTTATGTTGATTGAGGATTCCCCCGGGATCCTACCTAAATGGGCGAGGTCAAAGAATTGACCACGCGCATATGGAATATTCTGGAATCCATAATCGATTTAAGTTTAGGGATTTTACAATTCATCAAAGTGTTAGCCGCAAAAACAAATTATTGACTTTGCTATTGCAAGTTTCGATATCTGCACTCTATAGGTAAAAACATGAAATAATTTGTCAGGATTAAGAAGAAGGATTTAATGTTTTTATATTCGAACAGTAATGGTTTTCTGCCCGATCAATACAGAGTAGAGTGAAGATGGCTAATACCTTGTGAGGAATTCGGAAATTGGATGAGCAGAAAGAATGGGGGAAGTGTCTCCGCTAGCAATACGACGTATGTCAGGATTCACATCATCGTAAGTGATTACTGGCACACACTTCTTGAAAGTGACTCTATCACTTCGTCCATTGAGACCATATCTCCTCAAGTATTCGGTGTCTGCATTTCTCGACAAGATTGAGGAGAGCACCTGAGTCTGCACTTCGTCTGCATATGTGGTGACGGTCTCGATGAATTCCAGAGCTCTCTTGTTTCGATCTTCCAGAGAAGAATTCATCTCAACTTCCGGCAGTGTAGTCGTCATAGCAAAATCCCGAATAGTATCACTAGGGCTGGTGATCTCTGGGGGAGACCTCGGTGGTCTGGTCGGGGAGAGCCCAGAAGTATAGGAGTAGAGACCGTGTCGTCTCTTAAATCTTTATCTGCAAAAGAGGAAGCAGATTTCTACAGGAAAATCATACGCTAAACAAACTCAACACAGCAGCGTTAGTAACTTCCAGATATCTATTCGCCATAGATTTCTGTTCTGAACTGCCACATACAATGAATGGAATTTATAGAGAAAGCAGCTCATGGAAATGAGCGACTAGTCATCCTTATCACAGTCAACTGTTGAATAGTCAAAACAAGTTGGTAATTTACAAGAAGCAGCTGAAGGTATGAGTAGGCTGGAGCCCTTCTCGTACGCTAGTGTTACAGCTGATTCCAATTCAACTGCTTGAATTGCACGTAATGAATACGAAAGCCACGGAGACGGTACCCCTTGCAGTACAACACAGGGCCCCAGCTGTCGGATTCTGGCGTCCCCGTGTCGGGGACTGTATAGTGGACAAGTGATTCAAGATGACTAACATTTTCACGTTTTCATGTGCGCAAGGAAGAGAAGACTCGGAGTGAACCAATTAAGAGTAATTATGTTTATGAAAATTTATGGTATTTATATTTAATTTAATTTATTTAATGTGGAAAGTTAACAAATTAAGAGTAATTATTTTTATAAAAAATTTATGGTTTTTACTATGGTATTTATATATAATTTAGTCTATTTAAAGGTGGAAAGACTCTAAGTAAATTTGTCTTTTGGGGTAAGATTTTTAAACACTAACACTTCTCTCCATGTTTCATGATCCTAGCAACTAGTATCAAAGTTCCCTGTTCTTATTGTTAATGGTGTGAACTAGGTCTACTTAATAGTATGGAGACTAATACAATAAGTGATATGGAGAAGTTGAATGGGGTCAATTTCACCCTATGGAAATCATAAATGGAGGATACACTAATTCTAAAGGATCAATATTTGCTAATTGAAGGAGTGGCAAAGAAACCCCCAACAATGGCAAATGAAGCATGGAAGTCGTTGGATAGGAAGGCCATTGCTACAATCTGTGCAAAGTGTAAGGAAGAAGCTAACAAGTGTTAAAGTGGTGCACTTTTTGTTTGAGTAGGTGCAACCAATGTAAAATGGAGTGGCTAGATCTAGAGCCAACCTAATAGTGGCTAGAGCCAACATGAGAGTGTGCTATAAGTCAATTTGGGTGGAGTCAATGTGTTGTGGTACATTGTATGAATGTGTGTTGCTAAGAGAATGCATTGTTACTTGTAGAGGATGAATCAATTTGTGTGTTGAGTTGTTGAGTTACTTATTAGAGTATGCTCCTGCGTGAAGCTTGAATGGAGCTTGAATGAAACAGTCTAGTTAATGTTTTTGAGTTCAATGATTTGATACAGTAAATAACGAAAATAATACAAAGAGTAGCAAGAAAAGCTTGGAAGATGACACACAATGATAACAAGGATGTGGATGAATAACATGGGTTGGAGATATATGGAGAGAGAGTTCAAGTAGTAAGAAAGGCCAAGGCAAGATATGGATCAACAAAACTAGAGATGTAGTAAGAGAGTGGTCGTATGGATCAGAAAACAAAGATGGAGTCAATGGTTTGAGGATAATGAAGGAACTAACATGTGATGAGAACAACACTAGTCTGATAACACGAGTGGTGTTTGAGCACCCTAAGGGTTTTGGTCCAGGACACGTGTATTTCTTAGGAACTTGTAAGACATATTGTTTAGGGATACATGTTGTGTAGGGGCACGGATTTTTGTAAGGCCTTGGGACTTTGATAAGGCATACATGTAGTGCAGTGGTGAATGGAGTCATCAAGTTGTGGAATGGACCACTTGGATAGGTACCAAGGTGACAAGTGTATTGGCGTCCTAGCTTGAGGGAGGTCGCGCGAGATTGTTGGTGAATGGTTGGGACCAGATTAATCTCCGTGAGTCAACTTTAAGGGGGCTATTGTTAGGGTAGTTCAAGTAAATTTGACTTAGTCAAGTCACTGATAGTTTATGAGAACCCATGGGTTTGTTTATGTTATTTATTTCTAATTTGGTCTCTTTAAGGGTGGAAAGAGTCCAAATAAATTTTTTCCTTCAAAGCCACAAAATGGTGTCTAAACACCACTTCTCTCATTATTTCTTAACCCTAATAGTCTTCACTATAATGTTCATTTTTTTAATAGACTGTTTTTGAAAAGCCAACCATCAAAATAATTTATTTCCCTTTGAAATAAAAATAAAGTAAAACAAAAACATGATTATTACGAACTTTACAAGATAGTTTCACAGGTTAAAACTCAATGTTTTACGTCTATGTTGAAACTTTGCCTACATAATTTTTCCCATAAAAATTTAAATCAATCTTACATCATTGGTTTTCTGAAAAAAACATAAAACCTGACTAGTGAGAAAAATAAAACTCACTAAAGATAAAGTGAATTAAGTGCCAAATACAACTAGCCAAAAGCACATTTTCTAAAACCTACCTCCAAGTAAAACAAGTTAGTATTCTAAATTTCATGGCCTACACCATAGAGTGAATGGTTCTGTACCCAGCGTGTTAGGTTAAAGTCCTCGTGCCTATATATAAATGTTGAGCAAATGTAGTGAATGAAGGGAAAAAGAAGCGCCAATGACACCATAAGAGTCGTGACTCGTGAGAAGTGGAGTGAATGAAGGGTAAAGAAAGCGAGGACAAGGAAAAAGATACAGTGACACCGTTATTCCAAGATTGGTAGAAACAAGACTTTTCTACCCCAATGAAACCATTATTCCATGATTTGTAAAAACCAGACTTTTCTACTAGAAAAATAAATAAACACTATTATCCACAAGGTCAAAATACTAATTACATTAAAAAACAGTTCCCTTTCTCGAACCCATCACTATAACCAAATTCAACAACACAACATGAAAAGTATGTGGTTACATTTTGTCGACAAAAAAGTTAACAGAACCTCATGAAAAATCAATGGAAAAAGCCATGATCCAAGAAGACAAAAGTAAGAAAAGTCAATGGATAAACCAAATCCAGAAAAAGGGTGATATCGTCATCCAAATGTTGAGAATCCTTGTCTTACATTTATAAAACATTCCTGCTATCACAATTGACCCATAACTTCAACTAAACCTAACGCTATAACCAATGTTCAACACTAAATTTTGTCGACAAGTATGAATACTTTCGTTTTTCATTCGTTCTCTAAAAAAGGTGTTTGAATTGTATTGTTCCTTCTTGTAACGATTATCATGACGCGAGTTCGAATCTCTCTGAAAGATGACTGAAAGGTTTTGAAAAATACTTATATAGACCTTGTGTTCTTTAAAGATTAAGAGTATATTTTTATTATAACAATAGTAAATTATTAATTCGTACTTTTAATTATTTAATCACATAATCACTTTGGATATGTTGTAATGCAGATAGAAACCACACCTATGAACGTTGCTTTTTCAATACCAAACTATTGTGCGCTTTTAAGCTATATGCCCCATTCCTTTTCAAAAAATTCTGAGAACAGTCAAGTTCTTTCAGGGATTCGTTTTCTTGTATTCTTCCTTAGTCATGACATTAATGGAAGTTTTCTTTTTCATTTTGTGTAAAATCTTTGGTTAATGCATTGTTTTAATTGATTTGGTACATGCTATAGTCGCATGTGTATGCGATTACTTTCCTTCTTGTAATCTTTGCAAGTAGCATTCTTTTGGCGTACACATTTCACTGTTGAAGTTTCTGAGCACAATTCAACTTAAGATATGCTACTTGATTTATACATGTTCATATATTATGTTAAGTAAGGGAAAGAAAATAATATTTTCAACCTATAGTCATCTATGGCTTATAATCAACTCTGTTAGGGGAAGGAGAATGAAATAAACCCTTTCACCTCGTTCGTTCTCTTTATTTATTAGCCTACTCATCCTGATTTGCTCAACAAAACAACACTCTCCAAAACCGTTTCTCCGGCTGTCAGCAATCTAACTGAGCTTGAGAAATAAATTTTGAAGGAAACCCTTTGTGGATCTTCTATTAATTTTTTGTTGTAATATGTTTCTTTTATGTTAATTTTCCTCACAAACCCTCAAGCATGGTTACTCTTAATTTATGCACGTTGTTTGGAACTAGTCTTTTAAATTTCCAATCTCCTTTCTAGGCAACAGATGACAGCATAGGAAGGAGGGGGGAGCAGTGAGTATCAGTGGTGGTTTGTAGGTGGTTGAAGGGGCGTGACAAGGGATGACGCGGGAGCAGATATGTCGGGTCGTTGGATGCATGATGGAGACGGTGAGACAGGGGCAATGATGATGTGTGGTTAAATAGGTGAGAGGAAACACGACAGTGAGAAATGTGTGAACATCATTCTTCTCTCACGCAAGTTGTTGAGGAATGGAATACAAAATGGACAGCAAGGAAGGTTGCAATGGACATCAAGGGGGGCAACATTGTCGGTGCTATTAGCACCTAAATCTGCATTAGGCTGAAGGAAGGCAAAAATTAGGGTAACCACAAACCACACTCAGTCTGGTAGCTAGCCCTACCAGAGCAGGAGAGGGCTCTCTCCGAGTCACGCTCAGTGAATGGATAAGCAAAATGGTCTGAGATGATTTACAATGCAATATTTACCTTAGGCTAGTAAGTGAAAAGGGATTTTGAAAACAGTTTTATGAATGACCGAGCTTCTGGGATGTATATGGGACTAGCACTCAGCAAAGAATAGATAATTGAATATGAAGGCACAAATTATTCCGTGAGGCAAGGTAGGTGGAAAGAGCAGCAATTTCGGTTTAAGGTAATGTGCAATGGAAAGATTGCTAAAAAAGGTGAAAAGGGCATAATCGCATGAATCCTTTTCAACAGAATAATAACACTGCACATGAAATTTTCCCACAGGTACAGCAATATAAATTGATTTCTACCTAATCTCACTTAGAAAATTTCACTGAAATGAAATGTGAAATGAATTATGAAGCATAACAAGATACATATGGAAACATAAGAGACACATTTTCTACACTCACAACCACAAGAATCTCATGAAACAGAGCTGCTGCCTTTCATTAATTCTCTGTCAAAAATACACAGTGAAGAAACAAAGTTTCTTTCCCCACAGCCTCCCAGAATTTACAAGCCAACTCCCCCTTGCAAATAACTTGAATACAATATATAGAATGTGTGGAGAAGAGATAGAACGCCCAGTGGTTGGGAAGTTACTCAAATCATTACGAAATGGAGATGGAGATCCAACCATCAGCTACAGGTGCAACGCTCTCAAGCATGACATTTGGCTAGGGTGACCCTTTGCGTTCTTTTTCCACTTGGATAGATGCTCATATGGAGAGAAAACCCTTTAAATGTCGCCTTTGGTGCCAAAAAACCGAAGTGTAGATGGCCGGGCCCACTTGGAGAAGTCGCGACATGAAATTTCGCGAAATGGGAGCAAATTCATAGTTTTTTCCCCTGAGTTCCACGCGCTCTGCCCAGTGCGTCGCGCGCTCTGCCCAGTGCGTCGCGCGCTCTGCCCAGTGCGCTGTGCATCGGGTATGCGCCGCGCCAGTGGCGATTTTGCACTGCGGCGGGACTCCCAGTGCGCCGTGCCTCCTCATGTGGGCGCCGCGCACTGTAAAAGTCACCCAGACTTGCTTGAAAAATATGGGAGAGGGTTTTAGGGTGGTTTCTTTAGGAAACATGATGGAATGGAGGTGGGAACGATGAGGAGTGAGGGGACAAGGGGAGGGGAGTAGAACCTTGGTGCTTATCATCACATTTTTGCAACCCCATTTCTCATTTTTCTTGATGATTTTTTCATGGTCGATCTTGTGCTTTTGGGGTACCATTTAAATATCTTATGCACAATAAATCATTGACAAATTTGAGAGAGGAGAGGTGTCAACAGGGCCTACCTCTTGATTTGCTAGGCTTCACCGAGATTTGGAATGATTAGCACTGTTTTTATGCCCCTGGCTGTGTGCGTCGCGTGCCAAGCCCAGTAAGAAGGGGAAAGGAGGCCGAGGTAACCACAAAAAAGTATTTTAGATACAGAATCTATCCAATCTGTATCCAGAGAGGGCTCTCTCTTTATAATTTAGCTTTGTTTTTAAAGGTATTAGGCTAGTTATGAAGTTCAAGGGCTTTGTTTGAGTTTGGGTGGTGAGATTCAATAGAGTAGAGAGGTAAAACAGAGTATTTCAATCCATTGGGCTAATGGAGTCAAAGAAGATGGCTTTTTGGATTTGGTTTCTTAACAAAGGATGGCTTCACAGAGCAAGGCAGTCAAACAGGGAACACATAAAAGACTTGAAGCAGAAGGAATGGGCTCAAATTGGGTGAAGGGAAGTTAAGAATCTTTCAACATATTTAAAGAGGGAAAATGGATGATTACTGATAAGGAGCAGTTAAGTATTCTTTAGAAAATAATCAACATGAAAGAATCAGGAAACAGGAGCAATTAAGAGTTCACTTCTTATCCAAATTCCGAAGAAAACACAAAGAACAATAAATACTGAAAACAGAGTGAAATCAAGCATATTCTGAAATTAACATTTTCTTTATCATTCAGATCATGAAACATAGATGATATAATAAACAAGAAAACTTTAAAACACAAGGTATAGAGGACTTATTGATCCAATTGTTGATTCAAGAAATCTGTGAAAAGTCCTCTGCTTCGATTCTTCATCCAGTAGGCCATACAACAGTTGATTCCAACAGCTCTTTATTCCAAAATTTCAATATTATAGCAGAGTCTAGGAAATCCACAATCCACCCTCAATACTCCAATGGAGGGGGTATTTATGCTCAAAATTGTAAAACAAATATCTCATAACAGCTATGAGATAATATCTAGGATGACTAATATTTTTACAAGTAAAAATAGAAACAGCTAGTCTTCTTCGGTAACTCTTTGTCGGCTGCATGTCTTAACTGATACTATTTAATTCGGATCTGATACTCTTTAATGCTGATCTGATACACTTTAATTCTGATCTGACACACTTTAATTCTGATCTGATCCCTATTCATCTCCGTCTAATATTTAGCCCGGAATTTCCCTTTTTCCAAGGGTAATAGCGCAGCTATGGATAAACACCTGTTGTTGGGACACTGGAGGTTGTTCTGCACCTTCCAATTCCTTTCCTTTAGATCTTTCTTTGGCTAGTATGCTAACTTCCTGCGGAGATTGCTGAGAAGTCCTGGCAATTAATGCGTTGATAGCCATTTATTGAGAAAGTTTAAAGGTTCTTGTGTCAAAAGAGGAGGAAACTGTAAAATGGTAGGTCGGTTGAGTCTGCGAGCTCTTCAATGTAGCCTTTTTGTTCGGAAACTAGAAATGCGACCTCAGTCGTTGTTATGTCCAGAGCACAGTTTGCAGCGAAACTACAACGAAAATGATATTTTATCCTTTTTATTTGACAAAATGAAGTTTTGGCGGGAATTTTTGAGTTCAATGGATGGATGACGTGAGTAGTACGGATGATGTCAACGGGATTATGGGGGCAGATGACGTGGCAGGTGACATCAGCAAAGGACAGATGATGTCAGCAGGGGGGCGGGGGGGTGAGGGGGCGATAAGCGGTTTTGTCTGCACCGCCTTTGGGGCTGGGTGGTTTTGGGCTAGGAAGGAGCGAGCACCCCGGATGGGCGACGTGTGGCAGAGGTACATGGGTAAAACCTCTGACCGATCGTGCGTTAAAAAGGCGTTCAAAAGGTGGGTTGCGAAATGATCGTCGATTGTCGGATGGTCAAGCCTAGATCGGACGGTGGATGGGCTTCGAACTTGGCGGAAGGTTAAGCAGTAGGGCCGGCATGTTTTTAAATGATTTTAATGGTTTTTGGGCGTGTTTTGATTGGTTCGAGGCTTTGGTTATTAATCAACCCAAATGGTTGATTAACTCCATTATCGCGCACAGGAAGGTTATTAACACATTCATAATAAATCCGTTAATCCCGTTTAAACAGTGATATGGTCGTATTTTGACCGGGGAGGGGATATGCATTATATCATGGTTTTATATATATATTTACATAATACGAGATAAGGGTGATGTTTTATGGGATTTATATAATAAACGTTAAAAATTAATATGAAGTTTTGAAATGGAAAGCGCTAAGTTATAATGTTAAGAATTTTACATTAAAGCTTAGGCTAAAGGGAAAAAAGGGTTTTGAGGTGATATAATGTATTTTCCTAAGTAAAATGGGGTTTTTACTTAGGCAAACATTTATGAAATGAGATGAGTGATTTTAGTGATATTAAGAACAGATCTTAATACTTTGAGGAAATCAGTGAATGATTAGGGAAAAATATGAAGGGGAGTTAGTTATGTAGCCTTGCCTCGCTTGAGCTGCTTCAAGTGTAATGTCCGCTTTTGCACTAGTGATAGAAGTGATAGAAGTGTAATGTCCGCTTTTGCAGAAAATGAAAAAGTAGTGGCATTTTGGACTTGCACACTTTCCTGGTTTTCTTTGTTTGGGGTTCATTTCTTCTCATTTTTTTACCATTTTATTCTTTTTACCCTTTGATTTTTCTTTTAGGGCATACCCTCTTTACATTTTTTACATTTTTTTTATTTTTATTTTTGATAATATGGAAAACCTTTGCAACAAGGAAAGGGATGAACATATTACAGAGCTCATCAAGTCAATCATGAAACATGACACCTATTGGTATAGGATCATAACATACTGAACATGCATTTTTAACCTTTTGATCCCGCACCTCCAATCTCATCTGCAATGCAGCAACAAGCAATCTCACCCCATATCTCAGAAGAAAAATTATAGAAAAATAACATCAATGACAATCCACTAATAAGCTCAGGGATTGAATGAATATAAATACCACACTATGGTAGCTTCTCTGAAGAGAAAAATATTACATTGCAGTGATTGGTGGCAACATATAATTTCATTGATTTAGGAAACCTAACCTACATAAGGACTAAAGGGGTATTTATGGAACAATTTAGAACTATGCATTTTTTCTTTGATATTAGGCTCCTCTGCACATTTTTTAAGAAACTTACACTTCGTAGCCCCTGGACATAATTTTTTTTGCTTTCTCTAATTACAGTAACATCCATAAACAACAACCTCACATTGAAAAAACTATTTACAATATGAAATTTATTGAATCAAAAACTTAAGAATAGAGCAAACACCAACAAAATTGACCAAGGTTTTCGATTTTCTTCATGATCTTCATGATCCAAATATTTATGGGGTAAAGCAGGTTAAATGTTGCACTACATGCACCATTTTGTGAAATATACAAATGACATAGTTTCAAGTCTAACAAAATGGCACCTAGAGCTCCTGGCAACTATCCTTATAATTGCATCCACCATTTCCATGTCTTCTGCCATATGGGACAATAAATTGAGTGTGTTAATCCTATAACAAACAACGCCTAAGAAATCAGCAGATGGATCTCAACATAAGAAAAGTGGAATAACAGATGAAGGCTTCCACCTCCAGCAAGAGGAGGAGGAGGGTGACGATTTCATGGGCATGCGAATAGAAACTAAATTACAAAATGAGTTGTGGAGATATGTTTTCACTCACTTGTAAGCATTGATGGTGTCATTGGGCATGAGCGACGAGCCATGGCGAGCCCCTTCTCATTGCCAAAACCCTATTCCCCAAAACAACAAACTCTTCTTAGCGACCTACCTTTCCCTCTGCTCCAAGTTTTCATCCGTGCAACTTCTTGTGTGTTTGCAGATAGAGATCGAGAAGACTTCCTCTGCAGCATTGAGAGCTAGGTTCTAGCTCATCACTGTCAGACTTGCCAACCCGATCCTTGACATCGCTCCCACCTCCATTGATGGAGAAACAAAACCACAAAATTTGAACTGAAAACCATAGAACCTAGCAACCTCTTCCAATAAAAGCAAGAAGCTCCACACTCTAGCATTTCAGTGTGATGGAAGGAAGGCAGGCAGTGGAAATAAAGGAATCAGATCACAGTCCAGGTGGTTGAAGACGATTGACAAGTGGTGCAACCCAACTGTTGAAAAGCTTTTAATTGTCTAACAATCGATCAAACAGTACCTGACGATGCAAAGTGGCAACCCAAGGGAGTAGTTCTTCCGAGGGGAATGCCTTATGGCATAATTAATACTTAATTATTATAAATTGGTAATAGTTAATTTTCTTAATTATTAATATTATTAACATTAACACTTATTACTTAATTTATTAATTATTTTCTTAATTAATTTTATTAATAAAATTAAGGATTAGTTAACATTAATTAATTATATAATGAAGAAAGGTTGGATGCGTATTGAAATATTTGATTTATACTTCACATTAAAATTTATATGAACTCGAGTTTATGGAATTAATCACGTATCTCCCTCACAATAGAAAGTGAAATATAATTTTTTTTTTAATTTATTTTTCTTTATATCAAGTTGACATAAAAGTATGTTATTTATAGCCAATAGTAAAATATTATTTTTTGATTATATTTTTGTTTTAAATATTACATGTCAATTGAACATGGAATAGATTACACATTTATCAACAATATTATTTTTTTTACATGCCATTTGTCAAGTCCAACAATGAACATATATATATATATATATATATATTCAATTATTTTACTTCATATAGAGTTTGATGTAAACTTAACATGAAAATTGATTTATTTTATTTATGGGGGACATCGATATTTTTGTTAATATTATATTTTAATTTGTTAATATAAATATTATTTTAGTATTTTTAAATGTAACGATAGGTGATAGCATCTCTCCATAAGAAATAAAATCATGTAAATTTAAATGGTTAATTATGGAAAATAAATTATTAAAAATTAAATAATAATTTTAAATTTTATTTTCATAATCTAAAATCATTAAATTTTTATTTCAAATGATAAATATAATTTATTTGATTCTTGCCTCATTGTTTTCTTATTAACTAAATATTTATTTATTTATCAATTTAAAAAAAAATATGTGTCAACTTTCATAAACCTAATCACATGTAACCCTCATACTAAGTTGTAAAATCTGTAGTGATAATAAATTATATTATTTTCATGTTAAAAAATTTCAACAAAAACAAAATATTAATATATTCAAATTCTCCTAAATAAAACTTGAATTTATTTTAACAGCTTATAACATACAAACTTCATCAAACACATTATATCCTGCAAACTATAAATGACAGATGTCTTTTTAATTTTTATAAATCTCTCTAGCGCCATAAATAACAAAAACTTATATTTGTTTTCCATGCAAAACAAAAATATAAATATAAGTCTATATATCTAATTTTTTAAATGATATGGGCGGGGTTATCTAGTTTCCGGGTATAATCGAAAACAAAATATTAATATATTCATTTTTCCCTAAATAAAACTTTACCACAACCAATTATAACATGCAAATTGTACACAACTTAGGTATTTAATATAAACTTTATCAAACACTTTATACACTTTATATCCTGCAAACTATAAATGACCTAGTTTTTTTTTTTTTTTTTTGTATAAATCTCTCTAAAGCCAAAAAAAAACTTACAATTGGTTGCCATGCAAAGCAAAAATATAAGTATAAACCTATATATCTAATTTTTTAAATAATGCAGACAATAATATCTCGTTTGAAAGCTATAATCTAATTACAATTTAGTTATTTAATAATAATAAACTAATATTAATAATAAAAGTTTATATTAGTTTCCATGCAAAGCTGCCAAATTTTTTTTGTTAATCATCTTTCACCTTTAAATCAACTGGAATCAATTAAGGATCGTGTACTCAATAATAAGATTTTGTTTTTATACCATAATAACAAATTACAATGGTTTGCATTTTATTTTTATTTAACAATAAGAAATTACAATGGTTTACCATGCAGAAATGAAAGGAAAGAGAACTTCTAACTCCAAATTAAATGAACTATAATCTTTTACAATCAGCTTTGTAAAACAAGTATGGCTCCACAATGAGTTATATCTCTTTGTGCAAATTACTATAAATTTATCTAATTGTTATTGACAAAGCCACAAATAAGAGAATCAAACTGTAAATTCTAACTAAAACATTAATTTTAGGTTGTGTAACTAAAACATCAATTATATTTCACTAAAAGCATAACTCAATAAAACTTGAAAATTGAATCACATGCTCGGGGTTGAAATAAAATAAAATAAAATAAAAAAAAAATGAATAGTTTAAAATATCATTCCATGTGTGTTTATCTCAATTTGAAGAATGAAAGTCTAGCCAAAAGTTTGGCGACAAGATGGTACTATAGTGTATTCCTTTGAATAAAATATCATCCCAAGGTTCTCGTTCACTTAGAGTTGCTCGACGTATTACTTTCTCAAAATGGGAACATTTTTTTTGGTCATTTGAATTTCAAAATGGAGGTAGTTATTATTAATTATTAACTGAATATTAATTAGATATTATTATTAACTATTAACTCATTATTAATAATTATTAATTTAATGGTTGATTATTGTTCAATAGTCTATCATTAATATTGAAGGTATAGAGTGGTGCAAAGTGGCACCTAGGCGAGTCTCTCTCAAAAGGAATTTGAGAGTTGACTATTGGTCAATCATCTAACATTAAATTTGAAGGTTCAGGGTGGTGAAGGTGGCACCTAGGGGAGTCTTACTCAAAAAGAATGCTTTAGGGCATAAATATATATTAATAAAAAAATTAATTTACTCTTGATCTAAAATATTTTAATGTCAACTATGTATTTATTATATATTGCTTTAAAAAAAGAAAGTATATAAAATGAAAAAAGTAAGTTTTATGGTTATAATGTTCAAAGTGGTGTTAATATTTTACATTTTGGTTCTCTATATACTCTATATAGCGTTAAAAAAATAATTTAAACAACATAAAATTACACAATGTATTTTGCACTTGAAAAAATTTGATCCTTTAAATTGTTAGATTTATATTTAACATGCATCTGTATACCATCACAATAATTGAATTCCCCTTCATTTTTTTATTTTAAATAATTAAAAACAAAATAAATAAATAAAATACTTATAAAAAACTTTGCAAAATAATTTCACAAAAATACAATTAAAATCAATAAAACCTAGAAACCATTTTAAAAGTCAATCTTCTACCTTTCCCATATATATTTTTTTTAATAAAAGTCAATCTTCTACCTTTCCCATATATATTTTTTTTAATGTTTAAATAATTATTTATTTATTTATTTTATGGTAAAAAAACAAGAACGCAACATGAAAAAGTCAATTTTGAGGACAAAAGCAATAAAAAATCTCAAGAAAAATGAATGGAGATACCAAAACCAAGGAACAAGTTACCATCCAGGTACAAAACATGAGAAAAGTCAATGGATATACCAAATCATGAGGAAAGTCAATGGATATACCAAATCCAGGTAAAATTCCCTGTACAACAATTGACTAATAACCTCTAAATGTTCAACATTAAATTTATGTCTGAATTTTATCGACAAAAACAGGAACGCAACCTGACGAAAGGTACGTGGAAAAACTTTGTCGGCAAATAGAAGAACACAAGATGAAGAAAAGTCAAGGGATATACCAAAGCCAGATCAAAGAAATGTAGAGCTCAAGCAACACTCTGCATTGTCATGTCGGAGTGATAGAAAGAGACGCTGACAGCCGAGGAAATGAATGAGAGCAGCAATGGCTGACTTATTCACAAACCACCAGCTCAGAATTTGCAATAGCGAAAGGAAGGAAATGGAGCAAATGCGGACCTGAATCACCGGAATCATCAGAATCCCAGCCGGTAGCGTCATTGACCAAATAGACGGCCGTGCCTTGAATTCCTACACTTGAAAGCTAACAGGCAAACCATAAATCCTGCAGCATGGCATTGGTATTGTGGAAGGTTATAATGAACGGTCAAGAATAGCTCTGTAGGTGAATTGTACAAGCCAAAGCAATTGACATAAATGTGTGGTCTTATTCTTATTCTGTTTATTTTTTTTTAATAATGTTTAACATTTAAGTTTCAAGGAATAGGTTTCTTGGATTGAGTTTCAATTGTCAAGTATTTTGCAGATTTTATCAATTCAAAAATGAATGGACTGTAGATTTTATATTCCAACCATTTAGAAATTTTGCAGATTTTATCAATTGAAAAATGAATGGACTGTAGATTTTATATTCCACTCATTTATTACTAAATTTGATATTTTTGTTTTTGTTGTGAAATAGTATACAGCTTTATGTGTATGTTGATATGTTTCTGTATCAATCTATTCACCCTTTCTTTTTAGGCTCTTCAGCTGTCAATCATTTTCAACCATTTCTATATAACTGTGTTCAACCATTTCAGACATGAAACTCTTTTGGCTCTTCGATATTCTCCACTACCTAATGCAATCTATTAAAAAAATCATTTAAAATAATTCGAAGAAATGCAAATAAAATGATGGTAAAGACATTGCACCACCACGCATTATCATGTGATTTCACTACATCATTAACTATCCAATTCAAATAATTGAGATTCAATCCTTATCTTGGGCAGTTTATATCCAATTCAAATAATTGAGATTCAATCCTTATCTTGGACAATAATTGAGGTAATATCCCACCTAGTATAGTATCGTCTGAATATTTTTTCCACAAGGAAAAAAATGTTGTCTTTTATATATAGAAAAGAGAGTACAAGTTACATAGATCATTATATGTTAAGTTCATCTTGTGTTTTACAAAATTATGAGTATTTAGATACAAACCAAAGTTATTACAGATATAACTTTTATATATGTAATTGTTAATCTTATTATTTGTTAATAATTCATTTGTTAATAATAATAAGTCACATTCTCTGAATGTTGCATACAAAGAGAACATATACTTGGACTGATAAAGCCTCTGCGAGATAGGATCTCCCAAGTGAGGATTTTTTAATCCAAGGCTAGCCAACCAAAACATTTAAGTTTCAGTGGAAACTCCCATTTGCATGACTTTTGTAGGCAAATATGGTCCGCTGATGGAGTTGGATTGGAAATGTATTTGTAAATTTCACTGACAATGATCTAGCTCTTATACATTTTTCGATTCCAATTCATCCTATCCATCTCGTCATAAATAAAAATCCTTGCGGCCATAATCTGCCTAAAATATAGATTCCACTTTGTAGTCATACAACCAGAAAGATCAATGTTGTATGCTCGTAGCCAAGTATGTATATTAGGAGAGAGTGCCCGAAAGGAGACAATATGAGAGAAAAGAAAGATACATCCTTTGCTCAGATGTTGTAGGAGAGGAACAAATAATGAATGAGCTCCCTGTTGTAGGAGAGGAACAAATAATGAATGAGCTCCCTGTTGTAGGAGAGGAACAAATAATGAATGAGCTCCCTGTAGAACTTTGATAACATCCAAGCCAATTTCAATCCTATTGTCGTTTCCAACCTCCCAACAGAGGGCCGCAAATAACCAGCATATGTTCCTTAGCATACTACGTCAAATATAGAAGGAAGAAGGGGAAAATCTCGCACATTCTTTGATCCAGTCATAAAAATCCTTATATGCCAAGTATTTACCTTTGATGATCTGTGACTAGATGCCCCTGCCAGACAACCCTCTCCATAAACTCTTGCAAATGAAAGCCTGATTAAATGAGATCATATCCAATGTCCCCCATCCCCGCTTATCAATAGATTTGGCAATAAGGGGCAAGCGAACTAGATGTATTTTCCTAGATAGATCGTTTCCAGACCATAGGAATCTAGCCAAGATAACATATATCTTGTGAATCATTTCCATTGGCAACATATATAAGGGAATCCAGTAAAATGATAATGATTGTAAGACAAATCTAATCAAAATAAGTCTACCTCCTATAGAAAGCCACCTGTACAACCAATGTGCCAATTTGAGTTCAATATTTTTTTTATAATCCAGCTCTAGTCCGCATTCATATAATGGTTTGGCTTAATGTTGAAACCCAAGTATACAAAGCCAGAATCCAAAGACCAAGCAGAGATCATGAAAAGACCACATATTTTCAAAGTCTCTCCATCATCCACGTGAGAAGTTATCACTTTAGATTTGCTCGAATACATATTGAGACCAGAAGCATAACCAAATGAAGAGATGTTAAAATCGGTAACTAGGTCCAAACTCCATGTGGGTCATCTTATTAATGGAAGATGATATTTTTCTTGGATCCCTCTCATCGAGAGGTGTAGGATTTATCTAAAGATCACCTGATTCCGATAAGTATTCAGGGAGATATGAAATTATTTGTGTTATGGGACAATTCGTCAACATCGGCCAGCAACCAAATAAACCCCACTTGTGCTCAACGTTTTAGTATAAGTAGAGGTGGCCTTCAAGTCATTCTAAACACACTTGGGATCTCTTCCTTTCTACTTGTCTTTGGGTTTTAGTAGGAGGAGATATCCTAAATGGATAATGTTGCCCTAATGTAGAGGGCAGACGCTGGAACTGCTAGGAATAGCCGAAACTACCAGAACTACTAGAATTGCCGAAACTACTAGAATTTCCAGAACCGCCGGGAAAAGCCAGAATTGTCGGAACTATTGGAACTACTGGGATAGCCGAAATTGCTGGAACTGCCAAGAACTGCTGGAACTGCCGGGAATAGTCGAAATTGCTGGAATTGCTAGGAACTAATGGAACTGTTGGGAACAACTAGAACAGTCGGAATTGCCGGAACAGTCAGGAAAGCTGACGCAGAGGGCAGAAGCCAGAACTACTGGAACTACCAGGAAAAGCCGGAACTGTCAGAACTACTGGGAATAGCTGGAATTGCCCGAATTGCCTGAACTGTCGGGAACTGCTGGAACTGCCAGGAAAAGACAGAACTGCCGGAACTACCAGGAAAAGCTGGAACTGCGAAACTTTCAAGAACTACCGGAATTGCCAAGGAAAATCGGAACTGCCAGAACTGCTGGAACTGCTGAGAATAGCTGGAATTGCTGAAACTGTCGGAACTGTCGAGAATAGCCGGAACTGTAGGGAATAGCCGGAATTGCTAGAATAGCCAAGAAAGCTAACACAGAGGGCAGAAACCGAAACTGCCGTGAATTGTCGGAACTGCTGGGAAAAGTCGGAACTGCTGGGAAAAGCGGAACTGCCAGAACTGCCGGGAATAGCCAAAATTACCAAAACTACCGGAACTGTCGGGAACAACCAAAATTTCTGAAACTGCCAGAACAGCTTGAGCATCTGTCTCCAAAGGAGAGTAGCATGCAAGGGACAACTAACTAACATTGGGACATATGTATGGTACTTAGCAACAAATACACCAAGCATGCAATGTTACAAGCAAGCATGCAAGGGACAACAAGCATGCTAGGGACAACAAGCAAGCTACGGACAACAAGCAAGCAAGATGAACCCAACACATAGGTCAATATGGCAACATGGTGCAACAATGGCACATAATGCAGTACAGTGATGGGTACAGTTATGATTAATGAAGCATGATGAGATGCGGCATAGTGATGATGGGTGCAGCATGGTGTAGCACGGTGACGTGCAGCATGATGACAAAATACAACACAACGATTGGTGAAAGAGTCACCTTGGAGAATCCACTGAAGCAGCATGTCTTCAACTGATCTCATGTACCATCTTCTTAGAGATGATCTATGCTTCTATCTAGATAAGTCAAAATGTTGACTTCTGTTGTAAACGTACTATCTCTCTCTCTCTCTCTCTCTGCTGAACTATTGAAGAACATATAAGAAGAATTGATGAAGGGTTTCCCCACATTGGGTTTTTTCCGTGGCTAGCACCACATCTTGTGTCCTCTTATCTTGGCTTGTCTTCTGCGATTTATGTTTATGCTCTATCTGAATCTTACTTTAATGCTGATGTGATTGCTAATCTGGAAAAGCTATTGAGCTAATTGTGAAAATTGAAATAAATTGCTCTAAGTATAGAGCATACCTAAAATTTAACATGGTATCAGAGCTGAGGTGAAGACAATGCCCAAGCAAGAGTGAAAGAGCAATCACCAAAGACAGTTGAGAAAGATGAAAAAAGGATCAATGGATTCCTCATCCCTTTTCAAATTCACCAAGGGTGAAGTCGAAGTAGAGAATATTATCAGAATGGCACAGTGGAAGTTTCTGATGGCCTACCTAAAGATCACTTCATTGGGAAGTCTGGATCTAAGGGTGGAAGGAAAGGTAGATGCCTTGGTTGCAATATGCACAGCGATTATGCGAAGGAGTGTCTGAATGGTAGAGACACATCTCTTGATGAAGATAACAATCATTCCAAGGACATCTTCAATTATCAAAGGAATGATAGGTAGTGCAGGTCATCAAGGAAATGACCGACCCTTCAAAAAAAAAAAAACAAGGAACCCCAGGTATGAATCAAATGTTGTTCTTGATAAGATGAAGAAGTGTTATCTTGTATTGGCCCTCTCCTTCAGATTCTTTGGGAATCTGGCTTATTTATTGTAGTGCTTCAAGGCACTTCATCGAATAGTAGGGTGCACTCTCTAATTTGGTAGAGATGGAAACAATCATGGGATTATACTTGGAGTCGATGCCACCTATCCCGGAAAGGGTGTAGGGAATGTTACCCCTCAATTGAATGAGGGCAACTCTATTCATTTACAAGAATCTCTTTTATGTACCTAATTGCAAGAAGAACCTAGTGTCCATCTCGGTAATGGAAGTCAAAGGTTTTAGGGTGGCATTCATCAATGGAAAGGTACGTGTTAAAAAATAGAATTTTCAAATATGCTTTTTCTCATGGGTTCAGGGTTGGAAATTTGTATCAAGTTGTAGGATGGTCCATTGGGGATCATGTCAATTAACATATCACATCAATAACACCAGAGGTCTACCTATGGGACTCTACCTGATGTGAGCTAGATGGTGATAGGGATGCTTGAATTCAAGAAGAGCATGAAGGTACATGTCTGAGATGTACCAAAGGAAAATCTTATAAGGGGACCATTCCCCTCATGTAGTAGGTCCACAGGTTTGGAATAACCCAAGGAGTTTGAGATTCATGATCGGGAATCTCATGTATATAGGTGGAAGAAAGCCCTCTATGGCTTGAAGCAAAACACCCCGAGCATAGTATGAGAGGATTGATAGTCGTCTGATGAAGCTGAGATTCACTAGGCGTGAAACCGATCCAAACCATTACTCGAAGGTTGTGGATGATAGACCTCTCATACCGACACCTTATGAGGATGACCTATTTCTGACAGGGGTAGACCCTCTCATTTGCAGAAGTAAGAGGGAGTTGGATTCCAGATGTGGAATGATAAACCGCAAGCCTGTGACTACCTCGAGGATCTTATCTTTTAGAAGTTATATGGTAGTGATGTCGGACCAGATTTGGGAAACGCCTCTGAGTTTCATAAACTCATTCACGTTGATGTTCTTGGTGAACTTCTATCCAGACATATGTTTCGCAGTTAGCATGGTGAGCTCATATTTGGTTGAGCCTCACTAGATTGGTGCCAAGAATATTCTGAGATATCTTTGGGGCACTTTCTCTCATGGATTGAGAGACAATGCTGGAAATATGAAACTGCATGATTATTTGAATGTTGACTGGGCAAACAGTGTCGAGGATCATTAGAGCACTTCTCAGTGCTGGTTCTCTTTAGATTCTACTTTGATATCATGGATGAGCAGGAAGAAGAAGTCAGTTGCTATAAGCACCGTCGAGACTGAATACATAGCTATGAGTATGATCTCATGTGAAGCTGCATGGTTGCAGAAGCTCTTAAGTGAGATGTTTGTTACACATGATGAGTACCACTATGATTTTCTGTGACAACCAGAGGGGGGATTTGATTATTGAGTAATCTCGTATTCGATGATTGCTCTAGCAGATAGACATCAGATACTGCATTATCTGGGATATGGTAAGTCAATGAGCGAGGAGGCTCCATCACATTGAGACTGATGTACAAGTTGTAGACATTTTGTCAAAGCCTCGGGAAAGGTCAAATCTGTGACTTTCCCGAACGACTTGGAGTCATTGAGAGACCTTCCTATAAGGGTCATGCATGTTGCATGCATTGAGCTTTGGGAGCTCTCGGAGGCTTGGGGTACTTACAGGAGCAACATACGACCACAGGGCGACTCACCCTCCCCTGGTGGTGTGCTATGAAGAGGATGATTAGTTCTCCTGTGGGCCGAGATGATTAGTTCTCCCATGGAAACTGTGAAACATGATGATTAGTTCTGTTGTGGGTTGGGATGATTAGTTCTCCTGTGGGCTGGGATGATTAGTTCTCCCATGGAAACTATGAAACAGGATGATTAGTTCTCCTGTGGGCCAGATGATTTGTTCTCCCGTGGCGACTGTGGGGCAGGATGATTAGTTCTCCTGTCAATACATCCTACCGATGTAGTCTGGGACTCATGGGAAGTACCTCTCATCTGATCAATGAGCAGGGAAATGGGGTTAGGGACCATAGTAGTACTATTAATGGACACATCGATGTATCTACTGTACTCCATATGCTTGGATGACCTCCATTGATCTGGGATCAATGAAACTAATCTCGGATCAGTATGAGTGGTTTGAAACACTCTCTTGCAATATTGATCTGGGATAAATAAAATTGACTTAGGGCCAGTAAGAGTGATGTGACACTCTCTCTTCAGATGAAACTAACTTCGAGTTAGTAGAGAATGGTGTGAGACATTCTCGATCAATTCTTCTTCTTCATGGTTTAGCAGAGCAGTGTAGGGCATTGATGGTAGAGATAGTACAGTCGGACATATGGATTAGTGGATGGAGTTCTCCCTAGTTGAGAGGGAGTGTTAAAATTGGCAACTAGGCCAAACTCCATGTGGGTCATCTTATTAATGGAAGCTGATATTTTTCATGGATCCCTCTCATTGAGAGGTGTAGGATTGATCTAAAGATTATTTGATTCTGATAAGTATTCATGAAGATATGAATTTATTTGTGGTATGGGGCAATTTGTCAAGGTTGGCCAGCAACCAAATAAACCTCACTTGTGCTCAACGTTTTAGTATAAATATAGGTGGCCTTCAAGTCATTTTCAACACGCTTGGGATCTCTTCCTCTCTACTTGTCTTTGGGTTTTAGTAGGAGGAGAGATCCTAAGGGATAATGCTGCCCTAATGCAGAGGGCAGAAGTCGGAACTGCCAGGAATAGACGGAATTGCCAGAATTGCTAGAACTACCAGAATTGCTGGAATTGCCAAGAAAATCTAGAACTGTCAGAACTGCAGGGAATAGTTGGAATTGCCGGAATTTTCGGGAACTGCTAGAACTGTCGGGAATAGCCGGAATTGCTGAAACTGCTGGGAACTACTGGAATTGTTGGGAACAGCCGGAACTGCTAGAATAGCCAGGAAAGCTGACGTAGAGGGCAGAAGCAAGAACTGCCAGAACTACCGGGAAAAGTTGGAACTATCAGAACTGCTGGGAATACCTGAAATTGTCGAAATTGCTGGAACTTGCGGGAACTGCCAGAACCATTGGGAACTGCCGAGAATTGTCAAGAACTGTCAGGAACTGCCAGAACTGTCAAGAAAATATGGAACTGTTGGAACTGCCGAGAAAAGCCGAAACTATCAGAACTACTGGAACTATTGGGAATTTTGTAACCGGAACTGCCGAGAACTGCTGGAATTGTCGGGAAAAGCCAGAACTATCGGGAAAATCTGGAACTACCGGAACTGTTAGAACTACCGAGAATCGCTGGAATTTTCAGAAATGTCAGAACTGTCAGGAATAGCCAGAACTGTTGGGAATAGTCGGAACTGACAAAAAATCCGGGAAAGATGATGTAGAGGGCAGAAGTCAGAACTGCCAGGAACTGCCAGGAAAAGCCGAAACTGCCAGAACTGCCAGAAATAGCCGAAATTGCCATAACTGCCAGGAATTGCTGAAATTTCTGAAACTTCCGGAACAACCTGAGCATCTGTCTCTAAAGGAGAGCAGCATGCAAGGTACAACTAACTAACATTGGGATAGTGGTATGGTACTTAGCAGTAAATACACCAAACATGCAATGTTACAAGCAAGCATGCAAGGGACAACAAGAAATCTAGGGACAACAAGCAAGCAAGATGCACCCAGTACATAGGTCAATATGGAAACATGGTGCAGCAATGGAACATAATGCAGTACAGTGATGGGTACAGTCATGATTAATGAAGCATGATGAGATACAACATAGTGATGATGGGTGCAACATGGTGTAGCACTGTGAGGTGCAGCATGATGACGAAATGCAGCACAATGATAGGTGAAAGAGTCACCTTGGAAAATCAGTTGAAGCAGCATGTCTTCAACTGATCTCATGTATCATATTCTTACATATGATCTATTCTCCTATCTAGAGAAGTCAAAATGTTGACTTCCGTTGTAAACGTACTATCTCTCTCTCTGTGTTAAACTATTGAAGAACATATAAGAAGAATTGATCAAGGGTTTCCCCACATTGGGGTTTGTCCCTGGCTAGCGCCACATCTTGTGTCCTCTTGTCTTGGCTTGTCTTCTGCAATTTATGTTTATGTTCTATCTGTAGTTTAATTTAATGGTGATGTGGTTGCTAATCTGGAAAAGATATTGAGCTAACTGTGAAAATTGAAATAAATTTCTCTAAGCATAGAACATACCTAAAATTAACAAGAGAGGATGTGATGAAAATGAGTCCATTCTAAAATAGATTTTGCACCACCACTTAGGAGATCGTTGACAAACATTAGTTGTGTGACACTGATTTGTCGAGTCATCTTGATGCCCACAATCAATCCTTTGGATTTGTAATCTGCAATGCTCCTACTAATTGCTTCCATGATGAGAAGAAAAAGAATGGGTGATAGTGCGCAACCTTGGCATTGACCTCTGAAAGCTTTGAAAAAATAATTTGGGAATCCATTGATAATCATAGCAAAATTGGCATAGTTCACACATGCCATTATCCAATTGAAATTTTGTATAGTGAGGTCGATTTTGTGGAGGATCAACCTCAAGAATTCTCAGTCTACATTCTCAAATGCCTTATTAATATCAATCTTCATGAGACAGGCTTTCAGCCTCTTCACCTTAATGGAATGGAGTCATTCCTATGGAATGGACACCACATCCTATATCTATCTCCCCTCTATAAACTTGAATTTCTCCAGAGAAATGTGGCCAGTCAGATATATTTTAAGTCTAACAACAATAAGCTTAGAAATCAATTTGTAAACAAAGTTGTAGAGGGATATGGGATGAAAATCTTGGAATGTATTAGGACACTTATTTTTGGGAATTAACGAAATGAAGGTTGCATTAATGACTCCCGAGATGTATCCCCTAACCCTGGATTCTTCCACCATCACCAGAAGATTTGAGGAAATAATCTCAAAGAAGTAAATCTACAACTCGACCCCTGACCCATTAAGTTGAGGGCCCTTTAAACTCATTGATTTTTTTATCATAGTTGTCATGATCTCTTTTCTCCTATATTCGTTAATAGTGTTGACTCAATCGTTGTTGATATTTCAAAGCCACCTGTTTATGATGATCTATCTGTCGATGAAGTCAAAACCTTGTAGGTTGTCGAGGCACTTCAGCTTGAGCTGATGGCTATGTCAGGCCCTCACTTTCCTGAGGTTAGTTTCACTGTCGATCAGGAAATTGTTGAATCACCCAAGGCTCCTCATCACTCATTTGTATGCACTGTAGATCAATCCAACACACATATTTCATTTCCTCCACCTTAATCACATGATCCCATCACTCATGCATTGGAGGAATCATACACAGCAAGCACACTTGCAAGGCATAAGTTGTTTATCTTTCTCATGTTTGCTTGTCTATCATAGTCAAGAGAGTGCACATGCTTATCATCTGCACGCAGTGTGTCACAACACCATGTTAAGTCCACAAAGTGTTTTTCTTGTGCTTTCACTCTTTTCTTTTCTGTGGACGCATTTAAACTCGGAGTGTGTTGGTATTCATTGTTATATCTTTCATGTTTTCTTGTTCACTTTACTGTTCTTTGCACGAACCATGCCTTCACCATGATCAACATCCTCATGATCTAATGAATCATACAGAGGGGTAGATAAGAAGAAAGAATGTTCACCCTCTACGTTTTCGGAAAAAGTAGATGAAAAATCAAGTGGATTTTCCATGAAATATTTTTCCTCTCTGCTATCAAATGATGGACTGACATTGGGTGTGTTCTGCGAATGATCGGAAGTAGATGCATCCGAGGATGAATTTACACAAGGAAAATAAGAGATAGAAGAATCACCAAAGATGTCAAGAAAAAGTGGAGGAGGCGCGGACAGAAGGAGGTCATCCTTCACCGCAGGTTCATGCTCAGATTCCCAGTCATACTCATCGTAAATGAAAAAGCAGGTTGGTTGTGCAACATTAACTTCATTGATATCTTAATCCTCATTCACAACAGGTGTGGAGTCCAGAATGGAAGAACACAAGACAGTACAATCCAGAGGATTAGCAGAACACGGAGACGGAGGTTGAGGTAACAAGTGCATATGACAAGCCATGGGCTTCCCAACCAAATCTGTGCAAAAATTGAGAGTAGTGAGGGTGGGAGGATGTGAGAGTTGAACGTACTTGTGTACATTCTCTCCCACATCACTTTGTAGGGGTGGAGCTTTTTTATTAGGGGAAGGCAGACAGTCACTCATGACAGTGGCTATGTCCTCTTGTGATTGCGCAACTCTATCACCGAAATATGCTAAGTGGGGTTTGAGCTTTTTCTTCACTTGGGACAAAGTGATTTGATACAGACATACTCATATTTTTCCATAAGATATTGCAATTTCATCTGACTTTTCAGAGCTTCAAAAGAGATTAAACAAAAATTCTCCCAAAATTCCATTAGAGATTCATGCGGGGCCTTTCGTTGTTTTAACATTTTCTTATCAAGTGCTTCAGGATCAAAATGATGAAAAGCATATTCTATTAGATCATTGAACTCCTTGAATGAGTGCACGCAATTAGGAGGTGTCGTGCGACACCATAGTAATGGGTATTCGTGAAGTGTGTGTACGAGCAACATACATACTTCTATTTCATTAAAACCTTCCACATTCTCCATGAATGCATGGAATTTATCTAAGTGCTCATGCTAGGACACTTTGAGTTCACCATCATACGTGATTTCTAATAAGTCATTAAACAACTCCCTCTCTACTTCAAAGGGATGTCTATTGGACAAACATTGCAGAGGGTTAACTATAACAATATCCATGATAGATATGTGAAGTTTCAAAATAGATTGAGGGAAATCATCTTGTCATCTCACCCTCCTTCTATCACCAGAAATGTTGATGGTGTTGGACCCGCCAACATGTCAGGGGATCTCCCCGGTAAGAAGTCCCAAGTAGACCTCAGATCGTTTGGATTAGGAGTCCCAACAGTGGGTAGTACGATATCGTCTTAACTATGGTTGCACGCAGAGGTAAGTAAGATGTCCTTGTTGGAAGAAAGAGTGTGACCTTGCAACAAGTCAAGGAAGGCACATGAAAGGATCTAACACACGAAAGGGGAGAAGAGTGCACCCCTTAGAAGCCTATGATAACACACAGCTTGAAAGGGAACACACGAGCTGGAAGACATCAAGAGATGGAAAGTAGGATAGCCGACAATCCAAAGTGATGAGTTATACCAACAACAAGCTTCAATAAGATTCATACAAACACATACGTAATAGTACATACATACATGCGTAAATTACAACTACATACATCGTTAGAGTAACCAGGATAGTCGAACTACAAAAACAATATATGCATGAAACGTGTTGGATATGTTATATCAAAAGAGTGAAAGATCCAATCATACATACAACCATGACAGCCATTAGCCCCAATAGTGGAACATTACAGTCACTGTCGCCTTCTCCTCCAAAGAGATGTACTTACTCTGCGTTGTGGAGAAGCCAAGGCTCGTTACAATACACTCCAAGCTTTCTCTAATTTATACCTATCCGAAGCTTGGCTTTCAAAACCTTGTACAATTAGTTATGAGGTTCTATATATAGCAAATGGTGGGGTGACCCTTCACATTCCCCTTTGTGACTCTTCAACTACCCTCATGACTCTTCAACTTACACATGATTATGTACATTCTACTATTAACACTTGGTCTTTCACTTTACAACATGTTTACAATAGAATATACACATGTACCCATGTGAGACAAAAATGGGCTTGAGTAAGCCATGCAAGACATCACTAAGACTCAGACAACTGTGGGAAGACTAACTCTTCAACATCCTCTTGGTGATCAATGGTGGTGAACTAATGCCAATATTGGTAGTTTGTTATGGTGTTTGCATACTCCGTGGTGACATCCTTCTAAAAGTGAACTCTTGCCTCTGTTGCATCTAGGTACACTGATTTGGCACCTCTATCCAACTCGTCAGATAGCATGTGCATCATGGTCTTGAGTGTAGCCAGACTAGCGACATGTAGGTGCATAGTGTTTGTGCTCATCTACAAGTCTGCATTGGTGGCTATGCACATCAACTACTCGAAGTACATGTCCAGCTCCAGTCGGACATGGTTCCTTGCTTTCACCTTGGTGAGTGTACCAAAGGATGGGATCACATGCGTGCGCACAATGAAATCCATGCTCTTGAACACTCATGCATGTGAAGCATGTAAGATGGTGATCAGCTGTGGGAATTCCTCATAGTTCTGGATCTGACTCTGGATGCATGCCTTCAACTCCACTGCCTTTGGCTTCATCATCTTTCACAAGTACAACGGGGATCCCTTGTACCTCATTGTCCATTTATGCATGTGATAGAGGGCAGTGTGTATGTCTGTCAAGATGCTTTCTTTCCTAGCACAGTGTTGCTGCCAGCCATTAAGATGGACAACTGACTTATCCATGGTGATGAACCTAAAGTATAGATTCTGCATGATTGTCACGAGAGATGATAATTCATCAAGTATTGATTTCTTCAAATATTCTTTGGCAGATGTTGTAGCTTGCTCTTCTTTCTTCTTGGTCGCTTGTAACTCCTTAGCCATGTGCTCATTCTCAGCTATCAAGAATCTCACACTTGATCTGGTGGCTTTGGCATATGCCTTTGTAGCATCGGCTAATGCAACTAGATGTCTATGCACATTGGGCACAATCTCTCATTCTTGAAAATGTACAGGAGATACATGGACCTCCAGAGTGGACACTTTGCATGATTGTACAACTTTGTGTTGTGACTTGTCAAAGAATATGTTGTGCACATCTGCTTCCAAATTGTCCCCAAGGATTTCGGTGTCTCCTTGATCCCTTGGGACTTGCTCTACTCCTAGATCTAGTGAAGCCAGTGGAGTGACCTCTGGGTCTTTAGGCATGAGGCCTGTATCATGATCCTACTTTGGCTGAACCACATTCGTGTCCATCTATTCAATCTCCTGAGAAAAAATCTTACTCCTATGACTGCTCACCTTGTTTTCTATCTACCAGTTGTGATGAGTCAATAACCTGTATTGGCATCGTTTCATCAATGTGTCCACGTTACACCTCCTATTTTCCCTATTCCTATTGCGCTTCCTTCTCTCTTCTGCCTATCTCTTATTCTTCCCTTAGTTGTTGCTTCAACTCCTACAACTTCTTCTCTGCCTCCTCCAGTTTCTACTTCTCCCTTTGTCTTTTTTGCAATCCTTTTGTTGTGTTGTCGCGTATTTGCCTCAATCTCCAAATATGCTCTCAATACAAGTGGAATTTCCTTGAACTTGCAACTTTTCTCCACCTCTACATTGTCAGAAACCTTCCTAGTGTCTTTGTCATGCGTAGGTATGCTGCCCTCTGCTATTGTTGATGTTGTTTCTCTCGGATATGTTGTTGCCTTGTGCGCTGCTAACCACTCTACAACTACTCTGACTGGTTCATTGAGCTTTGAGGAGTTGTTGCAATATCTCCATGGGTCTTCCTCAGGCCAATGACATACCCTGTGGATCCAAGGATGATACACTCTCGCACAATGGTCTTCCACTAAGAGATGTGGGTCATATGGATTGAAACTTCTGGTTCCGAGGGTGAATATCTTGAATTCCTCTATCTCGGCCTCAACATGCTTGAGATTTTGGTTCTCATACAACCTGATCCACAAAGGAAGAGCATGCCAAGGTGCCTTATTCTTCCTATGCAATCTCGCTAACAACCCTATCGAGATGTGGTATGCAACCTCTTGCATGACTAGCTTATCCATGGCAAACTTTGGTAACACACGCAGAGCCTTCTCCACTTTGTACATTCAGATGAATGTGCCAAGGGGTGAAGCATACCAATATACTATGTTAACCAATGCCTCCATCGATGCCTGTGACTTGCAAGGTAGATCCTGCTCAAATATCATCCTATACATCGAGGTGATGAAGTGGTTTGATAGCTATAGTATAAATCCATGGAAGTTGCACTCGGAGAACAACTTGCAATAGGTGTTCACAGAGGTTTCTGAAGGTGTCCATACCCAACCCAAGCCAAGGAATTGGTGATAGGCATAGATTGCATCAATAATGTAGGTGGACATGAAGAGCTTTTCTTGTTGACCATTGGGTGGATGTTGGGAATCTGTTACTTATCCCTTGAGCTCGAGAGCCAACGTGTTGGACCAATTGAAAGGTCTTCCTTTGATCGACAGCTGATCCAGCACAATCACCCAACTCTGCAGGAAGGTTTCTATACTCTCTTGGCCGTATGAGTGGCATGCAAATATGACCAAGAAATGATATGCCTTCAACAGTACCTTTGTATTGTATACCTGGTTGGGTGTCATCCTGAACTTAGATGACTCTCTCACCCAGCTCTTCAAGATGTCTCTTGAGTTTGCATTGTTGTTGTTATTAATCAAGGGTGCATCTATTCTGATCATCGATTGCGGTAAGTGATACATCTCCTGAAATTTATCTGCCTTGAAGGTAGAAATTTTTGTTCAACTAACACTGCTAAACACCATTGTCTCTAGATCAGTATGCCAGACAATCCAGTGGATCATGTTCGTGCATGGAAACACAGGATACCTGCATGCAACCTGGCACAAACCAGACTTGTGTATGTTGACATAGACTTTGTGGTCCTCTATATTCTCCTCAAAGGTACCTGAAAAGATATCATTGATGTCTTGCCATTTTATCTTGATCTCCTTGTCAATGAATAACTTAGTGTCTTCATAGATGGGCAATCTCATAAACACTTGCTTGACCACATCTCTAGTTGCGCTCTCAGTGGTGTCCTTTGACCCTACTCTCTTGGAAGCCATTGTACCTGTACTACTGAGGGACTTATGAACACCTGTGATATTGGGAGGCAGAGAAACACTCATGGAAAGTAAATTGTTAATTGGAAAACAAAAGAAACTTGAGGACTGACATGAAACACACCTAGGGGACTGACTAGGAAATTTGTACAATTTTCACTAGGAGCCTCGGAGACTAGCTGCCAGAACTGCACATAGCACAGTCTAGACTACCAGTGAGCTAACTGAATTCTGAAACTACACTGAGCACTACCCATATTAGCCTACTGAGGAATGGAACTGTGTAATACACAGTTTCAATCAGCGTGACTGCAACCCAGGAAAATTGCATTGCACAATTTTGGGGGCCAACTGAGGCACTGCCTCTAAGAATTGTGCAAAGCACACCCTGGGAGGCCAGTGTGAGGCAAGCTCTATGCAATTTTTGGGAGCAAGGGAAGGCCTTCCATCCCAGGAATGTGCAGTGCAAGCCAGGTAAGGAAAGGTCTCGGCCAAGGCAGCTTAGACCTGTCGATGAGCGACTAAAAATAGTAAGGATTGAATGCATGTGTGAAGTTGGATGCAGGACCGAGTGAATGAACATGCATGAAATTAGTGGGTGCATGATTCAGTAATATGGAAATATACTAAGTGCGTGAAGCAAGTCATCGCATCGGCAACTGTCATTGCAGAAACAACGTCATGCATACGACAACAAGGAAATGCAATGGAATACTTGAAATAATGCTTCTACAAGATAATTTAAATTGAAATGATATCAAGAGTTCAACAAAACCAATAAAATAACACTCACACAAACTGAAATACAAAAAGCGACAAAAAAGCAGAAAAAGACATGAAAAGCGAATTTACCCAGAAAAAGATGCAATAAGTGTGCCAAAGGTTCTTAGATGTGTTGGAGATGCCAGAGCTCTAAGGTCGAAGTGAAGAATGAGCTTTGAAGTTTCAAATAAATAGTTTTGAAAAGATCAAGGCTTATGATGCGCATGCCACAAATCTAGGAAAAAGCAACACTTGGCGGGATATTTCTAAAACGAATTTTTCATGTAACCCCAGCTACTAAATATATATCCCTAAAATATAGGGATGATTTTTTCTATTTTCTTTTTGCTTTTTTGGGAAAAAGTTGCCCATGCATGCAAGGCAAGATTGCACAATCTTGGAGGGAACCGGTCAACTTTTGAGAACATGCAACAGACAACAAGCCTTGGGATGACTTCTGCGCAGTTTCTGGGCTAAAAGGCTTTAGCTACCCCTCAAGATCTATGCAATTTATGGACTGAAGCCAAGGCTTCTAGCCAAAACTACGCAAATTCTAAGAGCAAGCCCAATGATGGGCTGCTCTGCACACTTTTCAAGGGGAAGGCATCTTGCATGCTCTACAAAATTTTGGATAGTAGCTGGCTACCTTGATGTTATGCATAATTCTAGAGAGCGAAGCTAGTTTCCCTCTACTTCTATGCAATTCTCCTTTCAGCACAAGAACCAGTTGAAGACCAAGTCACGGGAAGTCAGCTTGCAGGTGAAAGGCAAACAAGTTAAAAAACACAAGCTGGTAAGCCAAAGAAACTCAACTAAAAGCACAAGTACCTAGGCAGTGCAAGATAGGCTACTAAGAATGGTTGGTAGGGAGGCTCCAAAATGAAGCTAAAGAAAAATTTTGGAGGATGGTTGTAGCTGCTACAACAGAAGGACGCTGTGAATTTCCTCGGTCGTGACCGGTCTTCTCAAAACATCATTCTCGATCTCATGTACCATCAGAGGCAAAACGTTGATGAAGCCCATTTGAGCATGAAATGAGAGGTCTTTAGTAGACAATATTCCTTTGAAATGTGATAGAGAAAAATGGTTTAAAGTGATAGGTTTTGAGAAATAACAGGATCCAATGATTTGTGTTTTTCCCTGTGTGTTGCAATTAATAAACACATAGATTTGGCCTGATGATTTGTTGGTATAAGAAAGCAGTTTATAATCTATATGCACATACACTCACATCACGTCTCAAAAAAGAAATAAAAGGTCAAATTTCCAAGAAAAAATTAGGTTTGTCGCTTTTTTCCACTAACAATTTCTTAAAGACATTTTCATAATATTTTATATACACTCTTAGATGTTTCCAAGTAAGAGAATTATTTCCTCCCAGAAATTTTAGTTTTATTAGAATTAAAATGTGCCTTGGGATGTTTTTGACACTTTTACTTTAGGTTATAATTCATGTGTTATCATTGTTGTTCACAAGTTTTGTGGACATGGTCTTTAGATTTAATGTTCCTCTAATATAAGATGTATGTTTTTGGTACACTATATATGTAGTAATGTTATAAATGTTGTATTGGTGATCCAAGTGGATATTGGTGGTCACCCACCTATTCCACCTAGACCCCCCAGTGAGTTTCATATGTTTTCTTGTTTATTTCATTGTTTACTATTTTTAGTAGTTTTTCAATGTTAGGTCCCTATAATACTAGTGATTCCCCCATTACTATTGTTGATCCGAGTTGACTCAACTCACGGATTTAACCAAGATCTTTTGCTTTCGTAATGTGATTATAATAGCATAAAGGAACAGATATGCATGATGTAAAGAAGAAGGAACATGACAATCATCATCTACATACAACTCAAGATGTTGATCACGGAGTTCATCCAAGAGGGACTACGTCTCTGGGCCCAGTCTCAAGATGGTGCAGGCCACTGCATTAAGTGTTGGAAAGAGTGATGATGTACATGCATGTGTTTTCTCTATCATACAAGGAATATGCCTGTTATAGAAATTTTTGTGCCTTACAGCATTGAGCATGAAATGTCCATAATCTAAGGGATCCAAAGTCCCTAAACATGTTGTTCCTACCCCTAGAGGAACAAGGTTAACAAACCACAGCAATTCACAGAAGTTCTCCACCAGAAACTGCTAAAAAACAAGTCAATTCAGGATCAATTCAGAGGCTCCACTAGCTGTCTGCGCTGAAATACAAAGTCTGCACTGGCTACCTTCACTGCAACGCAGGTAGAAGCACTACCAGGGTGCGCTGAGCGAGAATTGACAAATGGCAAGTTCATTCAACAAGGTGTCAAGACCCTGGAAGCTTCCAGAATCTTCCTCAATGACACTTGCCTCAGTGAATTCGACTAGTGATCAGTAAGAGGTTCTCAATCTCCAAGTGGAAGCAAGAACTGACAGAGGGAGAGGACACTAGTCAGATCTCAAGCTGACTCATCCTCTCTCCAAACATCTATATATGGATCTCTCCTCCATGAGATCTAGAGGCTGGAATTTTGTTATTGCAAAGAATTGTTGTTGGTTTGAGATTGGAATCATTGGGTGCTTAATTCTTTGAGGGAAGGTGAAGATAGGAATTTCATTTGCTGGGAAAGAGATGCTGGATTGGAGCCCTCTGGGTTGTATCTCTTCCTGAACCTTGTTATTCATCAATAAAGCTATCTTGGTTTCTCCTATATACTGATGTATCTTTGATGTATGAATGCATTAGTATGTTTAGTTTATTTCTAATCCTGAACTGGTTATGAATATGAATCTATGTCTTTGTGTAGTGTTCTCTTCTTGTGACCTTGCAGAAACCTCTTGAAGCTGGGCGAGCGAGAAGGCGAGTAGCTGGGAACTCCCAAAGAGAAGAGAAACCGGATCGAGGGACAAACAGAAGACACCGGTTAGTCCATCCATCTCTCTTCATTCTTAATTCATAAAGGAAGAATACTAGAATAGTTGTTTCTGTTTGTTGCTAAGGCACTGTCACACCTTAGGTGGATAGGATCGTCTTGCATAGGCATTTTTCCCCACAACAAATTGGCGACTCCACTGGGGAGATCTGTTTAGTCATTTTATTTGTGTCTCTATCATTGTTTGTTTCATAGACTCAACAACAACAATCGAACTGCATCTGTTATTCTCAGATGCAAAGTAGACAGCTACTGCTTTGATCCAATCACTGGATTTGTTTATGATCTGAAAAATGGATTCACAAATGATTTGATGATCCTTTGTGATAGATCTTAGCCCTTCCTCAAAGCATCCCTTTGATTGTACCTTGCTTGTTGCTTTGATTTGGCCTGAAACTGTAGATTAAATAGAAAACTGTGACCCAGAACCCAGTGAGAAACTCTCGTTTCTCCTTCAGTGCAGACCCTGTTGTTGTGGGGAAAAGTATCCGATGCGGATGACCCTATCCCTACTCTAAAGGTGACAGTCTTTAGCAACAACTGAAAGTAAAGTTTTGATGTTCCACTTTATGAAAATACAGAGAGAATGAAAAGAAGGTCAACCAACCTGGTGTCTTTCGCTTAGTCGATCCTTGTCCTTCTCTCTTTGTATCTCGTTCCCAGCTTCTTGCTCTCTCAGCCGGTCCAGCTACACACAGATCCTGCGCAAAACAAGAGAGAAAACTACAAGATACATGTACTCATAACTGAAGCATGGATTAGGGTGCATCAAATATACATGTAAACACAAAACATCTATGTAATACAAGTATATAGGAGAACATGCAAAACTTTATTGATAGAAAGTAACAGGGTTCTGAGAAGGTTACAACCAATGATGGCTCCAATCCAGCAGCACCTCCCCAGCAGCAAGAACTCTCCTCTTCACCTCTAGTAAAACAATCACCCAATAGCTCTAACTGTAATCCAACAGCACCTCCTTGCTTAATACAAAATTCCAGCCTCCTTAGACCTCATAGAAGAGCTCTATATATAGGAGAGAAGAAGAGAGGATGAGTCAGCTTGAGACTGACATGAAGCTGCCTTGTGTCCTCTCCCTCTTCAGTTAATCTTCAGTTCTTGAGTCCACTTGGAGATCCTTGGTTACACATGGTGATCAAGTACCTCTTACTCATCACAAGGCGAATCTGATGAACCAAGTGTCAGTTTGGAAGCTTCCTGGGCAGTTGACACCTTGCAGGATGACTGTGCCACTTGGCCAATCTCGCCCAGCGCAGGTAGCCTTCATTACTTTTGACTTCCAGCGCAGGTACAGAGTGGGACAGTTGCATTACAGCGCAGAAGCTCAGTTAAGCAGCTGACATGATCCAAAATAAGCCTGTTTTGAAGTGTTTTCAGGTGGAGAACTGATTGGAAGTGCTGTTGTTTGATGACCTTGTTCTTTTAGGGGTAAGAACAACATGTTTAGGGACTGAGGATCCCTGTAATTATCGACATCTTATGCTCCATGATGCGAGGCACAAAAATGTCTATAACAGTTGCCCCCTAAAGTATGAGGCCGTTTATCGGGTGAAATGCTTTATCTAGAGGATCCGAAGTTCGTTCCAGTGCTGAGGAGAGTGCCCTGTAATACAATACAATACAATACATTATTTTTCATTCATCATTATTCTCATGATCTAGCTGAGGCGGGCATTCCCATGCTCAGCTTTCTATAAATACATTTTGGTACATATGACAGACGATCGTCTGAAGATAGACTGATAATTTTCTGCTGAAATTATCATCCTTTGAATAGGATGATCATCTGCTGCAATGATGTACATGGCAAATGCTTTTATATTTCCTGAATATATATCGCAGCCCAGATGGATGAAACTAGATCCGGGGTCTTCACACTCGTTCGATCTTCACTCTACGTACAAGTCGATCCATGTGAGAATTGCGCTGAAGTCGAACATGGAAAGACATCGCTTGATTACCGGTCAATAATGAAAACCGTTAACAAGCGCGAGAGGAATCACCAATAATGACGATGACCCTCAAGGTACTGCAGTACAATTCACGTGGCGTGAATAAAGGACTTGGCGTCGAACGCCACGCAAAATCTTCTGGTCGAAGGTCATTGATGTATACCTGTCGCCGGAAGTGAGAAACTTGCCATTGAGGCATGCAAGCTTCAAAGTACTGATGGGGGTGTTCCTAGATCAACTTCTTGGATAATGAGCTGAAGTCGACAAGAAGCGATCCGTCAAGGGAGGGCCTTAATGAATCCCACATCAATGACACGGAACGGAGCTAATGATTTTAGTGGAGGTGAAAACAAACTGTGAAATATGATTCAGGGTGGCGATCATGAATGGATGAAGGATAATTTATGGTAGTGGATGGGACACGGTTGACACTTTCAGAATGACCCCTCTTGAACATATAACGACACTGATGCGATGGATCGGTAGCATTACCCCAAATGTGGATGGTGTGGCGAGGACCATGGTGATGAGACCGGTGAATGAAACAACCCAACCCGATATGGTACGGAGGAAAAGTGTCATGTTCAAGAGTGACTTGCTACCATTAAACTTTGAATGTTCTCCCAATTTTTCCCCAGTCATTTCTGACCAGTACCTCTTTATTTTTGTCAAGCTTGAGGAGGATAACATATGCTTGTTCTATAACCTGCCCTTCGGGCAAGCCCATCGCTATGATTTAACGAGCTTAGCGATAGGGAAACTCGTTCTCGTCTAAAGACAAGTTTGTCGCTATTTAATAATTTTAACGAGTCTAACGACAATGAAAACTCGGTCCTTTTCATTTTTAGAGAGTCTGAAAAGGTACAGAAAGTTAACTCCAAAATTCCTTTTTCGTCAGCAAATCCCTTAAGTCCGAAAAAGTATAAAACAATACAGAAGGGATGGCTGTTCGGTACTTTTAACGAGCCGAACAAGACAAGCGCTCGATCCTTTTGTGCAATAATCCCTCAAGTCCAAAAAGATTAAAATTTAGAGGAGGGATAGCGTTCCGGTCATTTAACGAGCTGGAAGGCCAAAACTCGGCAAACTTTTCATATTTTACGAGTCATTGAAAAGAGCTGAAAGAAGACTCGTCTTTTGAGGAACGAGTGATAAACAGGGATAGCTACAGATTCCAGGTACAGGTTGGAATTTTCCAATTACGGCAGTGTCACAAGGATGGCTAGGTGAAATCACTCTTCGCAGCTGTTTCTCAAAAGAGGTAAACACACAAATGGAAGTGAATGATCGGCCAAATGAACAGTGGAGGTGATGGATGAAAACACGATCAAGGTTCTTATGGCTGATGAATTTACGATCTCAAAAGGTTATTTACTGGTTCATTTTTTCCATGAGCTTGAACTCTGGGGGAAACTTTTGCTCACACTTTTCTATTTTTTAACGAGCATAAATTCAGTCCTAAAACTGCTCGGATTTGCGTTTATTTTTTAACGAGCATGAACTATATGCTAAAACTGCTCGATATACCAGTCATATGAAGAACGCCTCCCGTAAGGACCAATTTTTATAGAGCTTATGCCTTACCACAGTTGTGCTCACTTTTGGCGGATTTTACTTCTGCCCCACAGGCTTTCTTTTCATGCAAGTTTGGAAACGGCTAATCTTAAAACCAGATAAATAACCGCCCCTAGCTTACACTCCAGAAAGTTTGCATGCCCCCAGGTATAGGATAGAATTTCGAGGCTGCCCCTCCTCTCCTCTACTTCTGTTTTTCTTTGGGTGTTCACACTTATTTGTCACCTTGCTAATCTAATGCTAACGATACTTGTCTTCTCGTTATTTTAAGGGGTCTTATGCAGTACTCAGGCTTCCCGTCGGCCCACTTTTAACAAACAGCTATTTATGACAATAGAAGAACACTACTCAAAGATAAAACATTGGCATTATTGAGGGAGGCTTGCCTCTTTCTTATTATTCCAAAGAAGGTTCGATTTGCTGCCGCAAATCAATCTCTTTCTTCGGCGGTGTCTATCATTGGGTTGTCCAAAGATGGTTACCCTCTGTCACAACAATACGGTCTCCTTCTTCGTAGACTGCCCCTGCTTATCCTTCAAAACATATGTTTCGATGGGCGAGGCTTGAATTTAAAGATGGTGACTACTTGTCGTAATAAGGGAATTCCTACTTGGGCATTGCCCGCTTTTTAGACAAAGGTGAATGATTCCCAAACACATAACTTTAACAAAAGATCATTATTCTAGAACAACCCCACTTCCTTCGGACGGGGTACGGACTAGTTATGTTCTTCTGCGGAAATTCTTTCTTATACCCGGAGTTTCTTCTGCCCGAAGCAGACCAGGGTGCATGCCCCCTGGGTCCTAGTCTTTCTTTCTGAATCACTCGCGCTCATCGGGAAGGAGGACCGGGGGTGGAGGCGAATCTTGAGTGAACAGACCATTTAGGATTGGTATTTGACTATTTGCGATGCGAGATCCCGGAAATGAAAGTTGGTCTACGAGCTTGACCACCCTTCCTTTGTGTGGAAAACACATTACTCTAAAGAGTGAGGAGACTATCGCTCCCATGCAATAAATATAGTCGCGTCCAAGGAGTAGGTTATAATCCAAGGGTCCTTGAACTACCAACACGTTCATCCTGACGGTCTTCCCTTTCAATGTAACAGGTACATCGGGGAGGATCCCTAACGGTCGACTGGTTCCTTTATCAAAACCTGAGAGATTTCTCAACTCAGGTAAAAGCGCTGGGGAACCCAGTGCTTTCCAAGCAACAGAGGAAAGGATACTCACAGACGCCCCTTCATCAATGATAGTACCAGCCATAATCATTCTATAGATCTGGACAATGATTCTGAATGGTGTACTGGCTGGTAACTGGGGTCTGCCTAGTTGATTCCAATCAAAGGATACAACCAGGTTGCTTGGCGGTGGGACCGAATATACGGCCGGATATGACTCTGATGATGTTCCTTCCTGCGATAAAGGAATGGGCGCATTGCCCTGATGCTCATCGGAATCGGTGCTGATGAAAAGAACCTGGATGGTGTCATCCTTGTTCTCATCAGTGAGGGTGTCGCATGAAGATGACTCTTCGGCGACGGTGCCATTTGAAGACGGGTCTTCAATGACGGGGTTATTGGACGATAGAACCTCTGAAGGAAGAACCGGGCCAACTGCCGTATCAACCTTTAGACTTTCGTCTGGTCTGGATTCAGTAGGTTCATTCTCAATGACCGACACTTCAGCTGACCACTTGAGTGGTTCAACTGGATTTTCAACTATCGAGGGATTAGGCGCGAGTTTTTGATATCCAGGAGGAAGTCGTAACGGTGAAACCGAGCGATCTTCCAAAACTCTCTTTGCCTCATCTAAGAATGGACATTTGTGGAGGGCATGACTGCCTTCACACAATAGACAGGGTGATCTTGGACCCCTTCTTCGTCCTTCACTCTCGCTAGTTGACGGAATGCAATCAACATGACAACCAGAGGTTGATGCTACCGGATTGTGCAACCTTGGGGACCAGTCCCTTAGTATCCGGGGAATACAAGGACAATCACGATGGAAATGGATCCCTTTGCAAATGACACATGGCGATTTAGGCCCGGTCGGTGCAGTGTGTGGGTTTTTGTCAGCTTTCTTCTGCTTGCCCCCAGTCGCCTTCGCCAGAGGCTCCTTCTGCTTCTTTTCTCTCTTCTTCTTTTCCTTCTTCTCCTTGGGAGGCTGACTTTTGCCGGCTCTACCTTGTGAAGATGAAGGATCAGAGGAAGTATCATAAGAAGTGGAAGGCTGGTGGGTAGTTCTAGATTGTTCTGACTGTTGATTCGACTGCTCAGGATTAGTGGCGATCTGGACTACATTAGTTGAAAAGAGCCATACAGGAAGGCCGATTGTCAATCCTGGAAGCGACAATGTAGCCATATGAGGCGCACCAACATCTCCCCAAGAGGAGAAGGGATTTGGACTTCCGCCAAGGTTACTTCCTTGGTTGGTGGGCTCCATACTTTTCAACTGAAAGATCAACGTGGGAATAACAGGTGATTATGTTCCGCTTTAAAATAAATTTTATTAACGACGCTTTTAGACACAAACTTGCTTTTTCATGTTTTAAGAGTCGAGAAAAAGCTAAAGATGACTCTAGTCGCCTTCGATGTATTAACGAGCCCGAAGTGACAAATGCTCGGTTGGACCTTTTCAGTTATAGAGTTTGAAAAAGGCCAAAAGAAACTGCTCTGGAGATCTAGGCAGAGGGTGTGCCAAACCTTTCGCGAAACCACAGAATACGTTTTACGGTACGGGTGGTCGATCTTCGTGAATGCTGTGTTCACTGCATCGCGATCAGTAGGGCGGCCGACACGGTTTCCTAAGGATAAAGGATAAAAGCCTATAGGGGTCTCCCAATATACGCGACGGTACGCGGGAGCTCAAGTCCGTGTTAGTGCCACCGACTCTCAGGAGGAATCACCCACCTTCGTAGAGATCGAAAGTCACTATGTTTAACGACGCCGGAACACGTCTCTACCTAGACCTCTAGATGTTTGCGTTAAATTCCAAAGCGTTGTTATGTAAATTGAGTTTATTTTAATGTTGATCTTTCTTAACAGTTTGCCTTTCAGGTTCGCCACGAGATGTGTATATACAACTTCCTATATGCAATCTAAGAATGAGAAGCAAATCTTTTCAATCTTTCAACTTTGAAAACCTTGATCTACTTGAGGGAAAAGAAAGACACAACTTTTTCCACAGATCAAAGAACACACACTAAAATGCACATTTTCCTAAATCGTCAAGCACACAGTCAAATGCAAAATGCACAATGCATGTATTTCTTTTCGTTATCCTTAATGTTGATGCTAACAAAAGGAAACTGTTGTATGATTTTTGAATCAACTTTCAAGTAGAAATAAACAAGTTTGTCCACAATCAAAAAGACACCTTATGATAGACTTGTTTAAACACAGGAAAAGTATAGATTCAAACCATAAAAGTGAAAAGCAAACAAACTCAAACAGCCATGAACAGTAATAAAACTAACTCTTCAGATCTCAAAGACACTTTTACAGTTCAGGATCTAAGAGGCCACAGCTATACTGGTTCGCTTTTCACAATGGGAAACTGTAACTGAAACAAGAAATACTGAAAGAACATTCACAGTTTCATCACACAACTGAGGCGGAATAATGTCAAGGAGAAGTGGCTTACAGCAAGTACAATGACCAGCAAGCAATCAGCCAAAAACAAGTGCAAACAGGGCCAAGACACAATAGGAAGACTGAGCAAGACAAGGGCTGACTGGACCAGCGCAGGTTCTAGTCTGCCAATTTGACTCTCAGCGCAGTTCCCGAAGGGAGTACCTGCGCTGTAATGCAGGCTGCCTGTGTACAGCCTACACTGACTCACGAGAGTTTCGTCTATAAAGAATTCCGGGTCATAAAAAGCTCAAAAATGCACTGTTTTTGCTGAAATAAAAAACTATAGGTCAAGTACAGGCTAAGGGATGATCAAGAGGATGAAGATCTATCACAAAGAGTAAAGAGTCTTTTGTAGATAAGCTCTTCAAATCTTGAATCTGCTCAGAAAATGAGCAAGAGTAGCAGTCCCTCTACTTCGCTTTTGATATAGTCAAAAGCTTTTCGATTTGGTACTCTTTTCTTCAAGAAATGAATAGCAAAGTACTACAAACACCAACAAGATACTAGGCTCCCCAGCGGAGTCGCCAGTTTGTTGTGGGGAAAAGTATCCGATGCGGATGACCCTATCCCTACTCTAAAGGTGACAGTCTTTAGCAACAACTGAAAGTAAAGTTTTGATGTTCCACTTTATGAAAATACAGAGAGAATGAAAAGAAGGTCAACCAACCTGGTGTCTTTCGCTTAGTCGATCCTTGTCCTTCTCTCTTTGTATCTCGTTCCCAGCTTCTTGCTCTCTCAGCCGGTCCAGCTACACACAGATCCTGTGCAAAACAAGAGAGCAAACTACAAGATACATGTACTCATAACTGAAGCATGGATTAGGGTGCATCAAATATACATGTAAACACAAAACATCTATGTAATACAAGTATATAGGAGAACATGCAAAACTTTATTGATAGAAAGTAACAGGGTTCTGAGAAGGTTACAACCAATGATGGCTCCAATCCAGCAGCACCTCCCCAGCAGCAAGAACTCTCCTCTTCACCTCTAGTAAAACAATCACCCAATAGCTCTAACTGTAATCCAACAGCACCTCCTTGCTTAATACAAAATTCCAGCCTCCTTAGACCTCATAGAAGAGCTCTATATATAGGAGAGAAGAAGAGAGGATGAGTCAGCTTGAGACTGACATGAAGCTGCCTTGTGTCCTCTCCCTCTTCAGTTAATCTTCAGTTCTTGAGTCCACTTGGAGATCCTTGGTTACACATGGTGATCAAGTACCTCTTACTCATCACAAGGCGAATCTGATGAACCAAGTGTCAGTTTGGAAGCTTCCTGGGCAGTTGACACCTTGCAGGATGACTGTGCCACTTGGCCAATCTCGCCCAGCGCAGGTAGCCTTCATTACTTTTGACTTCCAGCGCAGGTACAGAGTGGGACAGTTGCATTACAGCGCAGAAGCTCAGTTAAGCAGCTGACATGATCCAAAATAAGCCTGTTTTGAAGTGTTTTCAGGTGGAGAACTGATTGGAAGTGCTGTTGTTTGATGACCTTGTTCTTTTAGGGGTAAGAACAACATGTTTAGGGACTAAGGATCCCTGTAATTATCGACATCTTATGCTCCATGATGCGAGGCACAAAAATGTCTATAACACTTGTGAAGAGGTTCTGCATTTCAACACAAGTCCCGTGAAGGCTACCTGCGCTGAATGTCAAAACCTCTGTGTTGAGGGTGCGCTGATCCACTTAGGCCTTGTGCATCTGGGGTTCTCTGATCTGTTTTGCCTTGTTTTGATCTCTGATTTTTGCAGCCTGTAACCAGCATAGGTACTTGTCTGATAACTCCTTTTCTTTGCTTAAATTCTTCCTCCTTTTGTACAAAAAGACTGTGAGTGTTTTTATGTGTTTGTGGCGTCATTTGCAATTTTCCTTTGCAAGAGTGAAATAGTCATCCTGTAGCCCTTGATTCAGATCTGTTGATTGCGATCTTAGGAGAGAGTTCATTGGCTGTTTGCAGTTGATTATACATTTACTTTTGCTTTTGGTTTGAGTTTGTCTCTTTTAAGTGTCAAAAACAAGTATTCATTTCGAAAATCGTTAAGTGTTGTAATCTCTTCTACACTTTCTGATTTCGAAAAAAGTAAACTTGTTTGTATTTGTCATTTAAAAGCAAATTCAAATTTGTACAAAAAGCTTTCTTTTTAGGCATCAATACTAAGAAATCGGAAAACAAACACCTGCATTGTGCATTTGCATCTTTATAGTTTGCATGTTTGATTTAGGAAAAGTGCATTAGAGTGTGCTGATTTCTCTTTGAGAAAAGATGTGTCTTTCTTTTCCCTTTGTAGCTAGGATTTTCATAAGTTGAAAAGATATAAAGCTTGCTTATCATCTTTAGACTGCATTTAGGAATTGTATCATACATCTCGTGGTGAACCTCAAAAGGCAAACTTCTAAAAAGATCAACCTAAAATATATTGAATGAACTTAACAATGCTTTGCAACATAACGCACAACATAGAGGTCTAGGCTAGAGACGTGTTCCGGCGTCATAAAGCCTGGTGACTGTCGATCTCGTTGATGGTGGGTGATTCCTCCTGAGGGACGATAGCGCCAGTACGGATTGTGCTCCCACGTACCGTCGCGTATATATTGGGAGACCCCTATAGGCATAAAACCTTTATCCTTAGGAAGCCGTGTCGGTCGCCCTACTGATCGCAATGCACTGAACACAACATTCAGGAAGATCGACCGCCCGTACCTTAAAAAGTATTCTGCGGTTTTGCGAAAAGTTTGGCACACCCTCTACCTAGAACTCCAGAGCAGTTCCTTTTGGCCTTTTTCAGACTCTATAACGGAAAAAGTCCATCCGAGCATTTGTCACTTCCATGGAAAATTTTAGGGGCTAATGTTCGCCCAGTGGGCTAATTTTCCATGATTTTTCCACAAAAAAGATTCGCCAATTTCCAATTTTATAAAAGACGATTCGCCCAAATTTTAGAATATAAAATTATTTTACCTTAAAAATCGCCAACATTATATAGAGACTATATATAAAATAATTATAAATTTGATTAATTTTATAAATATATCAATAAACATTTATAATTTGCATATTAGGGATTAGTGAGATTCGCCAATGTTTTAAACTTCAAGAAAATTTTCCATCCTTAAAATTTTCCTTGGTCACTTCGGGCTCGTTAAAAACATCGAAGGAGACTAGAGTCATCTTTAGCTTTTTCTCGACTCTTTAAAAGTGAAAAATCAAGTTTTGTCTAAAGCGTCGTTAAAATTTATTTTAAACAGAACAATCACCCCTATTCCTACGTTGATCTTTAGGTTGAGAAAATGGAGCACACCAACCAAGGAATTCCCCTTGGTGGAAATCCTAGTCCCTTCTCCTCTTGGGGAGATGTTGGTGCGCCTCATATGGCCACATTGTCGCTTCCAGGACTGACAATTGGCTTGCTGGTCTGGCTCTTCTCAACCAATGTCGTTCAGAACACCACTATTCGTGAACAGTCGAATCAACAGTCAGACTAGACCAGAGTTACCCACCAGCCTTCTACTTCATCTAATTCTCCCTCTCCTCCTTCCTCTTTGCTTGACGGAACTGGTAAAACAAAAAACCAAGTTCCTAAGGAGAAGAAGGAAAAGAAGATGAAAGAGAAGAAGAAGAAGGAGCCAAAAGCGACTGGGGGCAAACAAGTGGCGTCTGACAAAAATCCACACACAGAACTGACTAGGCCTAGATCGCCATGTGTCATATGCAAGGGAGACCACTTCCACAGAGATTGTCCCTGCATCCCTTGGATACTAAGGGACTGGTCTCCCCATTTGCACAATTCGGTGGCGTCAACCTCTGATAGCCATGTTGACAGCTCACCGTCAACTAGTGAAAGTAAAGTCACAGGACAGAGAGGGAAAGCTAGATTTCCCTGCAAACTGTGTGAAGGCGACCATGCCATCCACCGTTGTCCCTTCTTAGACGAGGATAAAAGAGTTTTGGAAGATCGCCCGATTTTACGAGCACAACTTCCTCCTGGATATCAAAAACTCCTGCCAAGTCCTTCACCAATTGAGAACCCGGCTGGCCCGCTCAGGTGGTCAGCCGAAGCACCTATCATTGAGGATGAACCGTCTGAATCCATACCTAACGAAAGTCAAAAGGTTGAGGCGGCATTTGACCCGGTTTTGCCTTCAGAGGCTCTATCTTCGAATGATACCGTCACAGAGGAGAATAAAGACGACACCGTCCAAATTCTCTTCATTAACATAGACTCCGACGAACAAGGGGGCAATTTGCCCATTCCTTTATCACAGGAAGGAACTTCGTCAGAGTCATACCCGGCCGTCTATTCGGTCCCACCACCAAGCAACCTAGTTGTCTCATTCGACTGGAACCAACTAGGCAGACCCCGTTTGCCAGCAAGCATACCATTCAGAATTATCGTTCAAATATACAGAATGGTAATGGCTGGCACTATCATTGATGAGGGGGCATCTGTGAGTATCCTTTCCTCTATTGCTTGGAAAGCGCTTGGTTCGTCGGCGCTTTTGCTTGAAATGAGAAATCTGACAGGCTTTGATAAAGGAACCAGTCGACCTTTAGGGATTCTCCCCAATGTGCCAATCACATTAAAAGGGAAGGCCGTTCAAATGAACGTGATGGTTGTTCAAGGACCCTTGGGTTATAACCTGCTCCTTGGACGAGACTATATATATTGCATGGGAGCCATCGTCTCCTCACTCTTTATAATAATGTGTTTTCCGCACGAAGGAAGAGTGGTCAAGCTCGTGGACCAGCTTTCCTTTCCCAGATCACGCATCGCAAATAGTCATATACCATCCCTAAATGGTCTCTTCACGCAAGAAATGTCTCAACCCACTGTCCGTCCTCCTGATGAGCGTGAGTAATCCGGGAGGATATGACTGGGACCCAGGGGGCATGCGTCCTGGTCTACTTCGGCAGGAAAACTTTGGGTATAAGGTAGGTTTCTGCGGGAGAATATGACTAGTCTGTACCCCGTCCGTCTAGGAAGAGGGGTTATTCTAGAATAAGATTCTTTTGTCAAAGTTATGTGAGTTGGCAGGCATCGTCGCTCACCGTTGTCTATTTCGATAGACATCGCCGAGGAAGTGTTTTATTCGTGGCCGTGAATGGAGCAATATTTGGGTAACCTGAAAGAGGTAGGCCTCTCCCGGTAAAACAAATGTTTTATTGGACTAAAGAAGGGGTAACTTTGAAATCGTACTTTATGCCTGGAGGCATGCAAACCTTTTGGAGTGCAAGCAAGGGGCGGCTATTTATTTTTTAAATTTTTAGGTCCTTCCCTTTAAACCTGTAGGTCTAACCCTTTAAACTCGTAGGATTAGTCGTTTCCGAACTTGCATAACGAAAGGATCCGGAGAAAAGCTTTGTGAGATGAAGCTCCATAAAAAATAGAATCTTAACGAGTCATTCTTATCATATGACTGGATTAATCGAGTAGTTTTAGCACACAGTTCATGCTCGTTAAAAAATAAACATAAGATCGAGAAAATGTTTCCACCCGCGTTTAAGCTCGTTAAAAAATGAACTATCCCAGTAAATGACCACAGTGAATGTAATATCATCAGCCATTAAAGATTTGGTCGTGTTTACACCGTCACCTCCACTTTTCCATTGGCCGATCATTCACCTCCATATGATTGTTTACCCATTTTGAGGAACAACTACGAAGAGTGATTTCACTAGCCATCCTTGTGACACTGCCGTGATTGGAAAATTCCAACCCGTACCTGGAATCAGCTGCTAACCCGTTTCATCACTAGTTCCTCAAAAGACGAGTCTTCTTTAAGCTCTTTTCATCTGACTCGTAAAATATGAAAAGATTGCCGAGTTTTGGCCTTCCAGCTTGTTAAAGCGATCGGAAGAGCTATCCCTCCTCTAGATTTTAATCTTTTTGGACCTGAGGGATTATTGCACAAAAAGATCGAGCGCTTGTTTTGTTCGGCTCGTTAAAACTATCGAAAACTCATCCCTTCTGTATTGTTTTATACTTATTCGGACTTAAGGGATTAGATGACGAAAAAAGGCTTTTGGAGTTAACTTTATGTACCTTTTTAGACTCTCTAAAAATGAAAAGGACCGAGTTATCTTTGTCGTTAGACTCGTTAAAAGCATTAAATAGCGACAAACTTGTCTTTAGACGAGAACGAGTTTCACTATCGTTAGGCTTGTTAAAACATAGCGATGGGCTTGCCCGAAGGGCAAGTTATAGAACAAGCATATGTTATCCTCCTCAAGCTTGACAAAAATAAAGAGGTACTGGTCAGCAATGACTGGGGAAAAATTGGGAGAAACTCAAGAAAACTTTGATGATAGCAGGTCGCTCTTGAACATGACACTTTTCCTCCGTACCACAGTCGGGTTGGGTTGTTTCATTCACCGGTCACATCACCATGGTCTCGCCATACCATCCATATTTGGGGTAATGCTACCGATCCATCGCATAAGTGTCGCCATATGTTCAAGAGAAGTCGTTCAGAGGAGTCAACCGTGTCCCATCCACTGGCATACATTATCCTTCATCCTTTCATGACCGCGACCCTGAATCATATGTCATCAGATCGTTTTCACCTCCATCAAAATCATTTGCTCCGTTCTGTGTCACTGATGGATTCATTAAGGCCCTCCTTTGACGGATCGCTTCTTGTCGACATCAGCTCATTATCCAAGAAGTTGATCTAGGAACAACCCCTTCAGTACTTTGAAGCTTGCATGCCTCAATGGCAAGTTTCTCACTTCCGGCGACAGGTATACATCAATGACCTTCGACCGAAATATTTTTCGTGGTGTTCGACGCCAAGTCCTTTATTCACACCACGTGAATTGTACTGCAGTACCTTGAGGGTCATTATCATTATCGGTGATTCCTCTCTCGCGTGTTAACGGTTTACCTCATTGACTGGTAATCAAGCGATGTCTTTCCATGTTCGACTTCAGAACATTTCTCACATGGATCGACTTGTACTTAGAGTGAAGATCGAACGAGTTTGAAGACTTCGGATCTAGTTTCGTCCATCCGAGCTGCGATATATATTCAGGAAAGATAAAGACATGGACATGTACATCATTGCAGCAGATAATCATCCTACCCAAAGGATGATAATTTCATCAAAATTATCAGTCTACCATCAGACGATTGTCTGTTCTATGTACAGAAAAATGAATTTATAAAGCTGAGCATGGGAATGCCCGCCTCAGCTAGATCATGAAAGCAATATGAAAAATAATGTATTTTATTGTATTGTATTACAGGTCTTCTCCCAGCAATGAATGAACTTCGGATCCTCCTGATAAAGCATTTCACCCGATAAACGGCCTCATACTTTAGGGGGCAACTGTTATAGAAATTTTTGTGCCTTACAGCATTGAGCATGAAATGTCCATTATCTAAAGGATCCAAAGTCCCTAAACATGTTGTTCCTACCCCTAGAGGAACAAGGCTAACAAACCACAGCAATTCACAGAAGTTCTCCACCAGAAACTGCTCAAAAACAAGTCAATTCAGGATCAATTCAGAGGCTCCACTAGCTGTCTGCGCTGAAATGCAAAGTCTACACTGGCTACCTGCACTGCAACGCAGGTAGAAGCACTACCAGGGTGCGCTAAGCGAGAATTGACAAATGGCAAGTTCATTCAACAAGGTGTCAAGACCCTGGAAGCTTCCAGAATCTTCCTCAATGACACTTGCCTCAGTGAATTCGACTAGTGATCAGTAAGAGGTTCTCAATCTCCAAGTGGAAGCAAGAACCTCCAAGTGGAAGCAAGAACTGACAGAGGGAGAGGACACTAGTCAGATCTCAAGCTGACTCATCCTCTCTCCAAACATCTATATATGGATCTCTCCTCCATGAGATCTAGAGGCTGGAATTTTGTTATTGCAAAGAATTGTTGTTGGTTTGAGATTGGAATCATTGGGTGCTTAATTCTTTGAGGGAAGGTGAAGATAGGAATTTCATTTGCTGGGAAGGAGATGCTGGATTGGAGCCCTCTGGGTTGTATCTCTTCCTGAACCTTGTTATTCATCAATAAAGCTATCTTGGTTTCTCCTATATACTGATGTATCTTTGATGTATGAATGCATTAGTATGTTTAGTTTATTTCTAATCCTGAACTAGTTATGAATATGAATCTATGTCTTTGTGTAGTGTTCTCTTCTTGTGATCTTGCAGAAACCTCTTGAAGCTGGGCAAGCGAGAAGGCGAGTAGCTGGGAACTCCCAAAGAGAAGAGAAACCGGATCGAGGGACAAACGGAAGACACCGGTTAGTCCATCCATCTCTCTTCATTCTTAATTCATAAAAGAAGAATACTAGAATAGCTGTTTCTGTTTGTTGCTAAGGCACTGTCACACCTTAGGTGGATAGGATCATCCTGCATAGGCATTTTTCCCCACAACAATGACCTCATGCAGGAGTGGCTCCAAGAGATGTTTCACTACAGGAACTCTTATTCAAAAAAGGACTCCTATCAGTAGGACATAATTTCACATATGACAATAATGAGCATCTCACCAATCATGGCATCAAATGGATCTCAATTCAGACATACATGACTACAACATGAGTATCCCTTCAATATGACAACAAAGGGATCTCAAAAAAAACATGACAGGAAGTACAACTCACACATGATTCTGCGTCACATCAAGTGGGAATCATGAAACAAGTAAGAAAACAGGATCCCACATCAAACATCAAATAGGGATCTATGCAGCACAATGCATCTCATACAAAAAAGAAGTACGTGAACACACTGCATATACCTCACACCCTTGGGCCATCTAAAGAATAGGAGGTCAAACTACTGAAGATGGCCATACCATCAATCTCACAGTGTTGAATCTCGTGGAAATGGTTATTCACACATGAATGCTGACACCTGCACTCCACTTTGAAAAGTGTCTAAAAAATGAAATGATCAAATAGAAAATATGAATGCACCATCAGATTTGTGGCATTGAATAGTGTAAAATAGAATATCAATTATGAATTCTGATAAAGTGAAAATATGGGGCTTAACGAATCTTTTAGATTCCTTAAAGATTCCTTCCTTCAGGTCATCTGAAGATTTGATGCTGAGATCAAAATTTTGATTGCGCCATCAGGTTCGTGTCACTAAGAGGTGTAAGTTTGACATAAAATTTGTGTAATTTGGACACTGCAAAAATTTCACCCTCTTGGAAATTTGGCTCAATCATGGTTCTGCCTGTGCTTTTTCTAGAATCATGGTTCCACCTGCAAAACAATTAAAAATTACAGTCTCGGTTTCCATGCCACACCTTGGCCCCTGTGCACTGAGAAAATTAGGGTTTATATAATGTTTTTGTGGGCAAATATTACAATGAGGTGGTTGTAGGCGGATTGGTAAAAATGTCGAATTATGAGGAGGTCGGGTGGTCAAACCCAGACCCCTCCATATTTAACACCCATTTAGTTTCTTTGAAGAACCACATTAATTTTTGGGGGTCAGGTTCACATTGGGTGGCCCACCCTTAACTTCCACTGCACATCTAAATGGGTCCCATTTGATTTCGGTGGTGCACTTGTTTTAACATATGGTTGGTTGGTCGTATTATGGTGAGACCACCCGGTTGGGGCCAGCCATGTGGGTTGGGTCCACTAGAGGTGGCCCACCCACGACCCATATATATATCTATAGTTATGTATGCATTTGGTGGGTGGTTGGAGGGTCGGCGAGGGTCACGGCCCGTCGACCCAAATTTAAAATTTTGTTTTGTATGTAAAATAGGCTGGTGGGTGGCGAGGGTGGTGGCCCGACACCCCTATTTTATATATATATTTTTTTATTTTTTAAATAACAATAGTCACTTTCAAATCTTTTAAAAATAAGGGATATTGGGCAATTTAACAATCCAATAAATTCGCCCGGTTTTGGGAGCTAGGTTTCATGCCCCAGGGTCAGTAAAATTATAGGACACTTAAACCTAGTCGACAATCCAACTTTTACCAAAACTTTGACTGGCTCGTTCTCCCTCATATGAGCTTGGATTGATGAACCACTCACACTATTGCGATCAGGATGACAAGATCTATGTTATGGTCCTAGTTTGAAAGCATTCTGATCACTTTGATTTTTGAGCTCCCATAAGCCCTCTTTGTCCTATGTGTGTCCCTGGAGCCACTTGGATCAATTTTCATTGTAGCCCTTATTGTTATTGTTGTGCCCCTATTGTCCCCATATTGTTATTATTGTGCCCCATGGAAGCCCACTATTATTATTGTTATGTCGGCTTTGATTATATTGTGACCCCTTAGACTCCTATATATAGAAAGGAGGTTTTGTCATTTGTATCATCAACTAATTTTTCATTTGTGTAATGTAAAGGAGGTTTCCCCCTTGAAGAGGCTGATTTTTAAGGTGTTGATCTTTCTTTTTTATCTTTTTGTGAGCTGGTTTCATAACATTCGGTATCAAAGTTTTGGATTCTAGGGTTTTGCTGCTCCAAACAGGTCATCGTGGAATTTTCTCTATAACTTTTTGTCTATGACGTTTCAGAAGCTAAAAAAAAAGCATTTGAGCCAAAATCGTTCTGAACCTCAGATCCAAATTTCTGATCTTGTCTCGCTATATTTTCAGAGATATGATCTAAGGAAGTTAGGGTTTTTTCAGACTCCCGAATTACATTCCAAACAGGCGACCTTGGGAAAATCATCATAACTTTATCTCTGAGCATCATATTGAAATTTTGTAAGAAGTTACAAAAAAGGGCCGGACTGTAGTTTTATTTGTATATTTTTCAGATCCAAAGGTAAAAACTTTGACACGAGGCATGTCGCACAAGTTTTCTCTACTGAAAAATTATATAATCAAATCATCTTGAGAGAGTGGGCATAATTCTTTCTTGGAGAATGCAATTTTGATCAGATTGGTGGCATTGGAAAGAGGTCTCATAGGGAAACTGCAAGAAGCAATTTCAGACCTTGCAGATCTACAATTACAGAGATACAATCGATTCAATATCGAGATTCTACAAGGCAAAAAAAGGTGTGTAGTCTTTCTAAAATTTTGCATAAGTGTGGGTTGAAAAATTAGTTTGAAGTTCAAAGGGCATAGTGAAGCATAATTATCATTAATTGTTGCCTCGAAGAAAGAAAATGGAAACACCTAGTAAGCAACTTGAAAGCTTTACCATGACTCATGAAGAAGAGGAAGAAATGCAACATGATATATCAAAATTACGAGACCAAGTGCAACAAATTTTACTCTCACAAAAGGTAATAGAAACTAAGGTTGATGGTTTAAAGAAAGGCGTGGAAGCTAAGATGAATAGCGTGGAAGTTAATATGAATGGCATGGAAGCTAAGATGAATGGCGTAGAAGTTAATATGAATGGCGTGGAAGCTAAGATGAATGGCATGGACACTAAGATGGATGGTATAGAAGAAAACCTGAAAGGCGACATGGAAGATTTGAAGATAGATTTGACTAAGTTACTACAAGAAATGCTTACTAATGATGAAAGGGTAGTAAAGGAAACTCATGATGGGAAAAAAAAATGTTAATCATGATTTCATAGACTCTAGCATTTTATTTAAGACCCACTATGTTCCAAATATCGATATGAGGAAGTTTGATGGCAAGGATCCCGTAACATGGATACAACAGATGGAGCAATATTTCAATCTCCATAATGTGCAAAACACACAAAAGGTACGAATTGCAACCTTATATTTGGAACCAAATCAATTTTTACAGTATCAATGGCTTTCTCTCTTAAATGAATTGTCACTTGGGCAATTTTTACGGGAGAAATGATAGCACATTATGAGAATACAAAAAGCAACACTTTTTTTAGCCAATTGATAAACCTTAAACAAAAGGGTTCAATGATGGAGCACATTAAGGACATCCAAAAATTGAATATAAGGGTAAAAGATATTCCATAGGAGCATAGGATTGATTTGTTCATAGGGCCTTTAAAGGATAACATCCAACATGAGGTTCGCCTTTGGGAACCTGACTCATTAGAGAAGGCATTCAGGTTGGCAAGAAAAATGGAAAGCAAAATTATGGCAACAAGGAAGCCTACCACTCACAAATATAAGGATGGAAGTGTTATTTTCCCCGGACTTCCACAACCTACAAGGTTGACACCCCAACAATTGGAAGAAAAAAGAGCAAAAGGGCTTTGTTATAGTTGTGATAAAAAATACACTAAAGGTAATAAGTGTGCTGAGAAGAAATTAATTTTCATAGATTGTGAAGAGGAGGAAGAAAAGGAAAAAGAAATGTCAAAAGAAGAGGATATACACTAGGAAAAAACCCTAGAGAAAGAAGAAATGAATCTGACCATATCTTGTAATCCATTGGCCAGAATTACCACTCCTCAAACTATCAAGAAGAAAAAGATAATAGTGTTGATTGATTTGGGCAGTACCCATAATTTTATTCATTGTACGATAGCCAAGGAATTGAAATGCTTCCTATATCTAGCACGAGAGTGTCAAGTGATGGTTTCAAGTGGAGGAACCATAAATTTCTCTGGAAAGTGACATAATATCAAGCTATCCATGGTAGAATATGTATTGAATATCCCAATGCTTTCCATTCCAATGGGTGGTGCTGATGTTGTACGAGGGGTCCAATGACTACAATCCTTGGGTACAATAGCTTTTAATCTTCAAGAACTTTTCATGAAATTTTCTTTGAAAGGAAAGGAAGTTGAATTAAGAGGTATTGCAACGAAACCAGGAAATATAATAATCTCTAATTGAATAACAAATCTTCTAAAGAAATAACAATGATACGTAATTGCACAATTATGTTTGCTAGAGGTTCCCACATTGAAACCATTTATTTCTCCAGATCTCCAAAAAGTCTTGGACAATCATTCCAAGGTATTTGACACTCCCAAAGGTCTCCCACCTATTCATGATCACGATCATGTTATTCATTTGATTCCAGGAAGTGTTCCTCCAAACATCAGGCCTTACAGATATCCCTATGCCCAAAAGAGTGAAATTAAATGTATGGTTGCAGAAATGCTAGAGGCCAGTGTTGAGCTAATTTGTTTACCGAAATTAACACAAATATTTCTTATCAATCCGGGTTGTTTATGCTTTGAGACAAGTTCACTATATGTGAACATCAGATGTAATTAATCCTTGAAAGATAAGTTATTCAAAAACTTAAAGCAATACATCCTACAACTCTAATTCAATTAGTTTGAAAAGAGGAAAAATATTCAAATGGTTCTTGACTCAAGAAGTCCACTTTTGCCTCAATTACCACTTAATGAATCAGAGATTAAAACCAAGAACTTAAGATGGAAAAATTATTAATGAAAGAAGGCTCCTAACTTAAGAGACACATAATGTGTTTCATCATAATTCATTCATCTCAATACCAAAATCACATAAAGAAACTACTTGCATGCAATCAAAGGAAACTAGTTTCAATTCATCATATTAGTAGAAGGGGTGCTCAACTTGAACACTTTGTTTTTCCAACTTAATAAAGTGATGAATAAGCTAAGATCTAATGAAATCAATCACCATACATTAACCATAAAGAAATTTGAAATAAAGCTTTGAAAAACCAGTTCTACAATAACCAGATTACAAGAAATAAAACTAGTTAACAAGGAAGTGTACTTAGCTTGGAATGGGGGCCCTCCACCCTTGCTTTGCACACTTGAGAAGTGATATCAGAAGCTCAAATTCAGTCACACATCCATAGCATTGAACAGCAAAATAATAATAACACATGTCTTCAAATTAACCCTCCAATCCAAAAGTGTCTCAGCATAAAAGTATAATAAGTCAATACATAAGCCATCAAAGTCTTGGTTCTTAAATAAGAAGTCTCATGAAACAAACTGATCTATATTCACTCAAACAAACCCATCTACTCTTATCCATCTATCTAATTTGAATTCATCACTCCCATCCCAAGAGATATGACCAATCCCATAGAATCTCAAAACTGCCCTATTTCTATGGGATTTCTGAATGACTAGTCATGATTGACTAGCACTAAATGGGCCCAATAAAGCTTGTTCTGTTCGAGCTAAGCATAGCTGGCTTAGTCCTAGTTCCCAAGATGTCCATCCATGCATTCAATTCGTGCCCAAGTTTCCTGCAACCATATCAACCATAGAGCTATTACGGGAATTTCTGAATCTGCCAATTTTGCACTTAAAACCAAACTTTCATAAAAACTTTAGAAATTGAAAAATTAAAATTAAATACCTGAATGGATATCAAATATACATCAAAATGGGATGAATGAAGGGAAAATGGATGGAAAATAGATGGATTAGTAAGTTTCTTAGAGCAAAAATAAGACCAAAACTAAGGCCCAACATCTCCCCCTTGCTTATCATCAAGCATGTCCCCATGCTTGCTTACTCCTCTTTGATCTTCTTCTCTCTGTAGTAGATGATGTACCTGTAGATGCTTCCTGTTGTGCTGCCCTGACCAACAATCCAAACCTGAGTCATGTCTTTCCCTGAACAAAGCTGCTTTTACCTTCTGTTTTTCATACTTTGCCTGCCACATATTCTTTTCCTTTAACCATTTAAATGCTTGCTTAGAAAGTAGATCATTTTTCCGTTTTAGTCTCTCTAGCTCTTCATTTAGCTTTTCATTTGCCTTGACCAACTTAGTATTATCCTTCTTACTTACCTTTTTTTCCTCTTTTAATTGTTTTTCCGGGATTTTACTAATTTCTAATTGGTCAATTAAGTCCCTGATTCTTCCCAAATTGATTTATTTTTCAAAATCTTGTGTTTTTTTGATTAGTGATGCTATTGTTGTATCATCATATGAAGAATCCCTCTCAAATAATTCTTGTGCAATGTCATTTTCTTCCTGTTTTCTTAGAGAATATGTATCTACTTCCTTTTCTAAGTCAATGGGACTTTTATTCCTAAATCTTCTAGGAATAGACATAACAGATGTTTCATTTTCCTTCATGGCCATGTTATTTTGATGTTTAGCTCTTATTCTGGGATACAAGGGTGAACTCATCAATCCTCTGTTTTCCTACTCTACTTTATCCTGTACTTCATTAATCTGTTCAGTAAATTGATTTTTAGACATGAACTCCCTCCATACTATGCCTTGTGACCTCACTTGATACTCAACTAGGATTTTGATCAATCCCTGGTGGTAAATCTGTCCTGCTTTGGGCCTGTGTTCATGTCTCATTGTTTCAATCATTCTCAAGAGGCTCCTAAATAAGAAATATGGCAAGTTAATCCTATCATCTCCCTTAATATGTTGTAGAAGCCGGACATGATACAGGTGGGCAACACTATATCCTCTATCACAAGTCAAAAACTTCTGGATGACCAGAACCAACTCACCCCATGGTTCATTGAACCATTCCCTTGGTATCCCCTTTGTTCTATCAAAAGTCCCTTTTCGGTTCTTCTCAAGAAAGAAAGTCCATGCTTTCTCCTTGAAGTGCAGGCCTTTGTAATATTTTTCACCTATCATTGGTAGATCTAAAGCTTGGGAAATGTATTCCTGAATCACAGTAATAATAACATCTCCTACCCGTGTCTGGTCCTAACTGTAATTGTTTATGAAGTCCCTGGTTATTTCTTCAGCGTGGCCATCAAATTTTTGTAAAAAACCTATCAGTCCTGCTTGGTAAAGTTTTTCTATAATTTCCTTCCTCCAGATCTCTATCTGAAATTTTGGCTCTACTCTGGCTGACATTGTTTCTGAAAACCAGTGGATATATGCTTTTGCTGTTATTAATTTCATCTTGACAATAATAATTTATGACTACTGTTCTTTCCAAAATGAAATTCTGAAAGCAGAGAAGCTTACCTGCTTCTTCACAACAATTTGAATTCGATTTCCTCAGCCTCTGTTTACCCTTTCTCTGCAACAGCACTGTTTTAAATCCATGTTCAAGCAATCAAACACCTGTATATCCTTTTCAATATGCTAAACTCTGTTCTGGTAAACAAAATACATATGAAAACAACTTTTCCATAAAGGGTCCTTAGTTTTCTAATGTATTTGTTTAGGCATTATTTTTATACTGTTCCATGTATGCCTATCACCCTGCACTGTGTATACTGTCACCAAAATCAAGCAGCACGTTTGTTTTGTATATACAGTCATTAAAAACAAACAGTGTATTTACTGTGTATATACAAGCTCTTAAAAACTAACAGTGTATTCTCAAATGGCTCTCGGCCTCAAATATAAAAACTTGAAAATCACAAAAATGGCTCTCAGCCTGTTTATCTAAAAGCTTGAAAATCAACAGCGCTCGGCCTCAAAAACTTTTGAAAAACCAAATAGCACATTTAAATAAGATGGATTTTAAATGGCTCGGCTTTTATTCTCTCTGGAACTCAGCGCTCGGCCTCCTAAAAGAACTTAAACATCACACAACACTTTAAATGGCTCGGCCTACACAGACTTCACTATAACATTCCAACCCATTGTATTAATCGGAATAAAGACACATCCTTCATGTTGTCTGCCTTACAGGCCGTTTCCATTCAAAGGCATGCGATATATCAGGCATAAAAACAATGAAATCAACCAACAGCGTGCAACAAAACAAGCATATCATAATAAAAATCACATCTTCGGCGCTAGCAACTAGACTTCCTCCTCTGTTTTATAACTTTGTTTTGGTTTGCAAAACTACACATGCAAGCCCATGCCACTAACGTGTTATACATGCAACAAGATTGAACTAAATTGTTGCGCTGTTTCCTAGTGTTTTATGTCGTGATATACGTGATGAATCTTATCACCCATCCTTATATTTATTAATTGCTGTCAACCGACCTTAAGGTTGTTACTTCTGGAGTTAATGCGTGGTTTCAGCGTTTTTACCTGGCTGTCAACGAGTGCTGAGGAGTGTTAAATGGCGCTCCGAATCCCTGTAGCTACGTTCGACTGACTGGTGGCAAGAGCAGGAGCATTTATCATTAACCACAGGCAGTATACAATCACATCTCATAGTTGCCGAACTAAACAAATCATACCATTACCTGAATAGATCCTGAAAGTTCAGCGATCACTCAGCTTTATGTTCGGGACAATTTCCTTCTTATATCCTCACAAATCCACTTCAATTTCCCATTTACTAGCTTGCAGCTCTCAAACACAATCGTTCTAAGCTATTCGGCAATGAAGAATTAGTTTTGAACAGTGTAAGAACCATCGGTCAGTTCATGACCGTTTCATGGGTGTACTGTGCACTGATTTTTATTGGCGTTTCAACGTATGGTTGATATGGTTGTCTTGTTGACCAGTCGCCCGACTGTGTCATGAGGATGGCCGAATTATGTTTTTAGTTTGAACTTATGTGCATAACTCCCTACACAGCGCACAGTCCAATGGGAAATGGTCACCATGCCACGTTGTTTTACCCCGTACCTGTGTGCTGGCCTGCGTTGTGTGGTGTGTTGATTTGGATTGTCGTTTTACTCATGACCTACTCTACCTTAGCTGCATGCTATATGATTTCCGCACTATATAGAACCATCACATAAACTGTCGTGTGCTATAACCTTGCTTGGAACTCATTCACGTATGCAATGATTTTGGGCGATGCGCAACTAACCTTTTGCCAATATGCAATACCCTGTTGCCACGTATTTGACATAGATTTGACTTTGTATTGCACGCAGTCTTCTCCTTATGCTATGCTCTATATGCATATTGCCTTGCCTTATATCCAAAGTTTGTTATATATATGCATATTATTTCGTTTTTATTCCATATTGCCTATAGCGCATATATGGCATTTACATATTTGTTTGTTTTGTATATGGCATATATAGATTTACATATAGCGCATTACTTATTTGGTTATATGCACATCTCTATAATTTTAAAATGACCATCTTGGGTCATATTTAAAATTATCACCATTACTAATGACTGAGTTGTATGTGTAGGTTGAAAAGTTGTCCTAGTTTGGTCATTTTATGCTTCTAAAGGAAAATACTTAGGGGTTAATGAACATGAAATCGGTATAGGATATTTATGGATATGAAATGGAATATGATGTGTAAGGGTTATAGGGTATGTATAGGGAATATAGGGTATGGAATGATAATTAATATCTTCAGGTACTAATTTCAACTTAAAAAAGACTAAAAATTTCTAAGAAAAATTTGAATTTTCAAGCACAAAATGACTATACATATACTTCCTTGGATGATGTCTGTACAAGTGGGATGAAATCAGTTGATCGAATGTTGTAGATGGATTGAAAAGTAAAATTTATTGCTGCTCCTTGTTCTTCATCCTCTGGTTCTTGAATTGTTGTTCAGGTCCCTCTGTAATAATTTCTTAATTCAGGTCCCTCTGCAATGCTTATGGAATATGTACATGTTGTTTGACATTTTCATGTCCTTCAGGTCCCTCTGTAATGATTTCTTGATTCAGGTCCCTCTGCAATTCTTATGGAATATGTACATGTTGTTTTGACATTTTCAGGTCCTTCAGGTCCCAGTTGTTGACAATACAAGTTCCATCTGTACTTCAACTGCCCAGCTAAAGTTCTTGTGCAATTCTCAGCTGCCCAGCTAAAGTTCTTGTGCAATTCTCCCCATTGCTTAAGATTTGACTTGTCCTCAAGTCAGTTGTCTGTGGAGAATTTCCTACATTGAATTTCTGTGAGAACAATAGAACAAGAATAATGAATTCATAGAGTCCAAGTTGCCCTGGTTTTCCCTTATGAATTCGTGTTTGCTTGGTGCCAGTTTCCTAGTTTTCATTAGCAAACAACTTATTTATTTGTTTTTGTTTATATTATATATATATATATATATATATATATATATATATATATATATATATATATATATTTATTTATTTATTTATTTATTTTTATTTTTATTTTTATTTTTATTTTTTATTTTTTTATTCTGCTACAAGACTGGAAGATGGCTGAGCCTGGTGTGCCATGATTTCCAGTTCTGTATCTTCTATCAGTTGTTTCATAAATGCTTCCTTATTGATAGGCCTGTTATAAACTTTGAGCCTATGTCCATTTACTACAAATGAGGTGGAGTCCTGGTTGATTGTCCTGATCTTTACTGCTCCATTGTCAAATATTTCTTCGATTTCACATGGGCCTAGCCAGTGTGTTGTGAACTTTGCTTTGAAGTCTTTGAATTTGGAGTCAAACAGTAATGCCCAGTCTCCCTTGTAAAATGTCTTAGTTTTGATAAATATGTCGTGTCACTTCATTCTTTGTTGTTGCACCAATGTGGTATGTTCTATGGCTTGCTGACGATGCTCATCTAGTCGATTTAATTCCATGATCCGCTGCTGTTCTGCTTCAGACAGGTCTAGTCCTAGTTCAGCTGCCAGTTTGTATGTGTGTATCTGAAACTCTATAGGCAATAAGGCCTCTTTTCCATATACCAATTGGTATGGACTAAAACCAGTTGTATTCTTCCATGTGATTCTGTAGGCCCATAGTGCATCTTTTAATTTTTCAGACCAATCTTTTCTGTTCAGCTGTACTGTTTTAGTCATGATATTTTCTAGGACTTTATTTGTTGATTCAACCTGCCCATTTTCTTGAGGGTGATATGGTGTAGACTTCCTGTGTTTGATCTTGTATTTCTCTGTTAGATCTCGTACCAGATTTGATGTAAACTGTGCTCCTTGATCTATTACAATTTTTCTGGGTACTTTGTATCTTACAAAGATTTCTTCAAAGAGAAAGGTGACCACTGTATCTTCTGTTGCTTTCGTTACTGCTTTAGCCTCCACCCATTTGGTGACATAATTTGTACATACTAGGATGTACCTTTTTCCATTTGATGGTGGATTGATAGGTCCAACAAAATCGAGCACCCATTGGTCAAATGGTTCTATGAGGACCTGTGGCTTGAGCAACATCTCATCTGATATGATTGGTATCCCTATTCTTTGGCAACTGTCACATTGCTTGACATATGCCTTGGAATCTCTGAAGATGGATGGCCAGTAATAGCCCAATTGCAACACCTTATATGCTGTTCGTTTGTCTGCAAAATGACCACCACATGGTTCATCATGACATGCTTTTAGGATGTCTAATATTTCATCTTCTCGCACACATTTTCTAATCATCAAATCTAAACCAGTATAAAATAAATCACCATTTACCCAACTATACTTTGAGCTTTCTCTAACAATTTTTCATTTTTGCTTTTTAGAGAACCGTGTTGGAAACTTTCCAGAAGATAAATAATTTGCAATGTTTGCAAACCATGGTGTTTTTACTGTTATTTCAAACAGGTGTTCGTCTGGAAAGTTATCCACAACTAGATTTGGATCGTTGGGTGAATGTATGTGGGACAGAAAGTCAGTCACTTGATTTTATTTGCCTGGCCGGTCTTGTATTGTAATATTAAATTCTTGCAATAACAGTAACCATCTTGTTATTCTCCCATTGGTGATGGGTTTATTCATCAAGTATTTTATTGTTGAATGATCTGTATGAATAAAAACTTGGTAACCTGTTATATAGTGCCTGAATTTGTTTACTGCATGTAATACGGCTAACATTTATTTTTCTGTGACTGTATAGTTCAATTCTGCAGGTGTTAAATTCTTGCTTATAAAGTATATTGCATAATTGAACAGGTTCTCTTTCTGCCCAAGAGAGGCACCTATCGTGGTATCAGATGCATCAGTTGAAATATGAAATGGCAAAGACCAGTTTGGCCCACGGAGAATGGGTGCGACTGATAATTTTTCTTTTAGAATTTGAAATGCATTTTGACAATCATTTGTCCAGTGAAATTCAATATCTTTTGCTAATAGTTTGAACAAAGATTAGGCTATTTTACTAAAGTTTTCAATGAATCGTCTATAGTAGCCTGCATAGCCCAAGAAACTTCTTACCTCTTTTTATGTTGTAAGAGGCATTAAGTTAACTAGTACTTGGATTTTTGCTAGATCCACCTTAATTCCTGAAGCGCAAATATGGTGTCCCAGAACTATTCCTTCTGTCAACATCATATAGCATTTCTCATTGCTCAATGACAAATTTGTTTCAATGCATCGTTTCAAGACTTTCTTAAAGTCATCCATATATACCTCTACACATTCATGAATTAGATCAGCAAATATTGCAAGTACTGCTCGTTGAAAGGTTGCAGGTGCACTGCATAAACCAAATGGAAAAACATTATATGCATAGGTTCCCCATGGGCAAGTGAATGTTGTCTTGTCTTGGTCTTCTGTTGCTATTCTAATCTGGTTATACCCGCTAAACCCATCCAAGAAGGAGAAAAATTTCTTTCCAGCTAATGAGTCTAACACCTGGTCAATGAATGGTAGGGGAAAATGATCTTTTAATGTGCCTTTGTTTAATTCTCGATAGTCCCCACATACCCTCCACTTTCCATTTTTCTTTGGTACTATAACCAATGGAGAAACCCATTGACTATCTGAAATAGGATAGATGAATCCAACATTTAACAATTTTTTCAGTTCCTCTTTCACTATTTCTTTCATCATGGGATTCATTCGTCTTTGAGGTTGCCTTACAAGTTTGAGTTGATCATCTGTATAGATGTGGTGGATACATGTGTTGGGATGGATTGCTTGCATGTCAGTATAATCCCAAGCAAAAGGTTTTGAATATTTCTGTAATAATGCAATTACCTCTTGTTCTTGTGCTGATTGCAACTGGTTTCCAATGTTCAAATGTTTTCCAGGATTTACCTCAAATGTTTTTATTGTTGGATTGGAGACTGTGTTTACAGGAAAGATGTCTATAAAATAATTCCGCAAATTTTGAATAGTACAAGTTTCCTGAAAGCATCGAATCAAAAGATTACTTGCAGCTTCATATTGAACCTCTCTAAGCTGCTCTAAAATACTCGGTTCTGAAATGAAAAGATCCATTAAGTCTTCATTCTCTTCTTCTTTTCTAAAGTCAAAGAATTGATTTATACTTAAAACTGATTTAGTTTGTTGTTTTTCTTGAGTTTCAAGTATTGATTCTAAAGAAGTTGATTGTGCATGTGAATAAAGAGCAATGTGTTTCCTTTCATCTCCATGTGAAATAATCATGCTTCCTGATCTGCATCCTATAAAGGCATCAGCGGTAGCTAACCATGGTCTGTCTAAGATTAGAGGATGTCCTCCCAAATTTGTTTTTGGTTGCAAGATAAGGAAGTCAACATGATACTCCCATGAATCCAAAGAGACTGTGATATCTTCTAATATTCCTTCCGGAACAACTTTAGATCTGTCTGCTAGTTCTAAAATTGTAGAAGTTGATCTAATGTTGTTTAAATGCAGAGTTTTCATTGTCTCCATTGTCATTACATTTATAGATGCTCCAAAGTCTATTAATGTGTTTGGTACTGAGAAATTATTTATTGATATAGTAACCATACGGATACCAAGATCAATATATTTCTCTACAATGGTTTGTGTAGACATGAGGCTTGCTAGTTTACCAATGACTTGGATTGTAGTAGGATCCTTCTTCTTTTTTCCTGTTTTCTTAATGCACAATTCCTTTATTGTTTTAGCATATATTGGTATTTCTTTAATTTCCTTCAACAAAGGAATTTTTACATAAGCATTTTTTAACTCATCTAAAATATCAAATTCAGGAAGGGTCATTTCTCTTTGTTGTTCCACTAACCTTTCAGGATAAGGTGGTGTTTGAGTTGTAATGGTTTTTCCTTTCTGAATTTGTATCTCAGTTTGTGATGTTTCAGGTGATTCTCCTTGCTTAGTTGGTTCTTCTATGATTGGAGGAGAATCCTTTTTAAGAACTTTTCTAGACCTTAGGTGGACATCATTAAGAGGAAGAATGGAATATGTGGGAAAAAATGCTGCTTCCTCTACAGTGTATGCAGATTTGTCCACCTTATTATTCGGATTTGCCATTGGTTGGGCTAGTAATTGAGTTGGTCTAGGTTGATTTGTGGGTAGCTGTAACTGTTGTGGTTGAGTCAACAATGGTGGTGGATTCTGCTGTGGAAATGGCATGGATTGTGGATATGCAGAATTTTGTTGCGGAAATGGTATGGATTGTGAATATTGTGGATATGAAAATGGTTGTTGGTATTGTTGCTGGTATTGTTGTTGATATTGTTGAGGTGGCTGGTTCCCATAACCATATCCTCTCCAACCTTGTGCAGGTTGTTGTGGATATTGTTGTGGAGGCCAAGCTTGCCATGGCATTGGAGGGGTCCAAAGATTTTGAGGTGGATAGAGGTAATTTTGTTGAGGGAATTGTTGTGAATTTTGTTGAGGCATCCTCGGTTGCCATGGTCTTCGTGGTGCTACATAATAAAAACCTTGTATTCCTGGCACTTCTTCCATTGAGTTCATTTGTAATTCTTTCAATCTTAGACAATTTTCTATGGAATGATTTTTTGTACAAAGACCACATACCTGAATACTATCCAAAGGACATTCTCTCAATGGATGTTTCTTTCTACATTTGGAACAAAATATTGCTAGAGCTTGTTCTTGTTCTTCTTTCTTCTTATTTGCCTTTAGAACATCTACTTGTGTTCCTAATGTACTTAAGAGGTCTATTTTGAATTTTTCCAATAAGCTTCCTATTTCCACTCTTGTTATCCCTCTTGCAGCTGACTTTGCTGCTTTTGAACTTGCTTCTCTCTTTCTGGTTTTTGATCTTCCTCTAGAATATTTTTGACATAACTCAACAATTTCTTCAAATGGTAGGTTTGAAATGTCTCCTTTACCCATCACATTCAAAATGTCAAGGTATTCATCCCTTACACCCTTGAGAAAGATTGTTCGAATGATTTCTTGATTTAGAGAGTGTTGTTTAGATTTTTGTAGATTATATGCAAATCTTTCCAAATATTTTTCTAAACTTTCATCTTCTTGTTGTGTCATTCTGAAAACATCTTCCTTTGAATCTCTAGATCTACAATAAGCTTGATATTTTTTAAGGAAGACCGATCTCATATCATCCCAAGAAGCTATTGTTTGTTCTCCTAAACCCATGAACCATTCTAAAGCTGCTGCTTTTAATGTAGCAAGGAAAAGACGAAGTTTATGAATGTCATCAGTGTATCCATATGTTCTACATAGAATATCAAATTCAAACATAAAATCATCAGGATCTTCCGTTGACATTCCATAAAAATTTTGCAATACAGAAGGTGGAACGTTTTTCATTTTCACCTCTTCTCCTAATATTGCACTTGTGTCTACTATTGGAAATCCAAAGGTAGCCTCTTGATCATGACCATCTTCTTGTCTTTTCCGATCATTTTCTATCTTCCTATCATTTTCTTGTTTTGCCTCCTCCTCTCTCTTTCTTCTCCATTCTCTTTGTTGTCTTTCATACCCAATTCGTTGTTCAGGAGTGAAAATAGTAGATCCATGTCCCTCTTCTGCCATTGGTTTAGTTGTTTCAATTTTGAGTGGAGATTCAGGTTGTTGAAAGACAGGTTGATTTATGGATGGAAAGACAGGTTGTTTTTCTTTGGTAATTTCTTTTTGTTTTCCTGAAATTGAGGGTTGTTTTTGTTTTGCTTCCCAAGCTAACAAAGTTTGCCTCTCAATCAAAGTTAATCTTTGTCCAGTTCTTTGTTTTTCTGCCAATTCCTCAATTATTGGATTACTAGTAACTGGGGTGTTTGATGATCCTATCTCTATTTGTGGGGGGTTTTTAACAAATCTACTTTGAGGATCTCTATATCTAGGCATAAAGAAACATAACTAAAAAGGAATGTAACTAATGTTTTTTTTTTTTTTTTAGAAAACCTTGAATTTTATCTTTCTATTGACTATGCCGATATTTGCCTCCCCGGCAATGACGCCAAAATGTTGAGCTAATTTGTTTACCGAAATTAACACAAATATTTCTTATCAATCCAGGTTGTTTATGCTTTGAGGAAAGTTCACTATATGTGAAGATCAGATGTAATCAATCCTTGAAAAATAAGTTATTCAAAAACTTAAAGCAATACATCCTACAATTCTAATTCAATTAGTTTGAAAAGAGGAAAAATATTGAAATGGTTCTTGACTCAAGAAGTCCACTTTTGCCTCAATTACCACTTAATGAATCAGAGATTAAAACCAAGAACTTAAGATGGAAAAATTATTAATGAAAGAAGGCTCCTAAATTAAGAGACACATAATGTGTTTCATCATAATTCATTCATCTCAATACCAAAATCACATAAAGAAACTACTTGCATGCAATCAAAGGAAACTAGTTTCAATTCATCATATTAGTAGAAGGGGTGCTCAACTTGAACACTTCGTTTTTCCAACTTAATAAAGTGATGAATAAGCTAAGGTCTAATGAAATCAATCACCATACATTAACCATAAAGCAATCTGAAATAAAGCTTTGAAAAACCAGTTCTACAATAACCAGATTACAAGAAATAAAACTAGTTAACAAGGAAGTGTACTTAGCTTGGAATGGGGGCCCTCCACCCTTGCTTTGTACACTTGAGAAGTGATATCAGAAGCTCAAATTTAGTCACACATCCATAGCATTTAACATCAAAATAATAATAACACAAGTCTTCAAATTAACTCTCCAATCCAAAAGTCTCTTAGCATAAAAGTATAATAAGTCAATACATAAGCCATCAAAGTCTTGGCTCTTAAATAAGAAGTCTCATAAAACAAACTGATCTATATTCACTCAAACAAACCCATCTACTCTTATCCATCTATCTAAGTCGAATTCATCACTCCCATCCCAAGAGATATGACCAATCCCATAGAATCTCAAAACTGTCCTATTTCTATGGGATTTCTGAATGACTAGTCATGATTGACTAGCACTAAATGGGCCTAATAAAGCTAGTTATGTTCGA